>CM046447.1:84078247-84450747 GCA_025506515.1 Flaveria trinervia
CATTCACACGATTGGGTGTTCGTCCATATGAGTGTTCATCCACATTGGTTGATTCGCATGATGTTCAGTCGCATGGAGGCCATGCAACTGAAGGGTGTCGAAACGCCTGAATAGGGCTGTTGCACCCGAGGAAAGTGTAGTTTGACTTCTGACTTTCGGGGGAAAGTGCAGATGTAAGTTACGTAAGGGTTCCCGTAAGAGCATGTAAGATGACGATTGAGGCCTTAGAGTGCATGTAGGGCATGATGATAATGATGTTACGTGTTTACTCATGATGCATGTTATGTATGTATGATGTTGCCCTGTATGACGTGATGACTGTACATCTTAATGTTTCTTAGTATGATGTATGTTTATCTTTCCTATGGCTTTAGGTGTTATGATAATGAATGAAATGAAGTATTATGTAACCTAAAGTTGAAGATAATAAAAAGTGGAACATGATGAATGCATGCATTATTAAACGAGGAAAGTAATGAAAGTCTTGCAAGTATTGGATATCGGGGTCCTTATTTGTGATTGACCATTTATATAGAACCTCTACCGCTTACCTCTAGTACTACGCATACGCTCAGCTGTTCATTTATTGACTTCGGCCCAGTAGCTAAATAGTTCGGGTGTAGCATATGGTATTGGTACGGAAGATATCCGATGCGCAAGAAAAGATATAAAGATGAATCAAGGAATGAGGAAGATAATATAACTATATATGTGTACGTATGACGTATGATCGCATGAAAAAAACGATGGTTTTAACGAAAGAAAAGTATGTTTTTTTATAAAACTAGAACTCACTTAGCAACGCTGACTTTGATGTGTTTCCAATTGGCACGTAATGGTTGCTGAGGATGGCACAGGCGGCTACTCGGCTCTTTTGGATGGCATCCATTTATTTAATACTTTTGTGATGTAAGGCAACAATGTATTTTGTAACTGATTAACGCTGTATTATTTGGCAAAGGTTTTTATAATAAAATGAGATGTCATTTTTGAATGTTTCCGCTGCAATATTTTCATGAGGCAAATGTAATTATATGTTTTATGTGCGATGAGAACCCAACTGTAAGCGTCCCGGGAACGGGGCCTTACAAAGCATCTAGTGATAGTGATTCAAGATCAAGTGTTGCTTTCATCTTAGAAATTGATTGTGTCCAGCTCTAAAAGTGTGTGAAGAATTTTCTTATGAATCTCCATTGATTCATACTTTAGTCCATACATAATCATTTCATTGACTAATTCTATAAGTCTCTGGAGTGTTATGGTATTGATTCACCTTGGATGTGAAAAATGTTTCATATTGTTTTCTGAGCTTTTCATTTTTGATTGCTTTGATTTCATCACTTCCTTTACACAAGTTGGTCCATTTGATCGATTTGTAGTACAAATGAGATGTTGATTCGTTTAATATCAGATACAATAAAGAGATAACAAAGATGAATAACAATAAGAACAACCTCAATGTCAACAAATAAGAACAATAATGATCAATACCATCGATAATAACAAAGCAGAAGTGTATTTCAATAAATAAACTGATTACAAAGAGCTCTTGCAACAATGATAATCGATTAGGGTTTTGCAAGGATACCCAACAATAAACAAAATTAAATCTATATATAGCAGTGTTAGTTTCCCAGACAATTTCGCTGTCAGCGAAACTGTGCTGATGAAACTATAGTTTCGGCCGTCAGAAGCGACACTTTCACCGGGTGAACTATACAGCTGACTATGAGCGAAACTATAGTTTCGCTCATAGTTTCGCAGGACTACAAAACTAAACAACATGAACAACATTCAAAAGTAAACTAACATTAAACCTATTACAAAGTAATATAAACATATTTAATCTAAGATGAGTCCAACCTATACTTGATCTTCAATAGTCCCCCTAGGTTGGATCTCACCGCCTTCACTTGTCTTGATTTGTCTAGTCAGCTCCAGTCTCTCTCGCTTCAGCAATTGATTCACTCCATCACCTCCTGGTTCATTAGCTCCCTCGGGAAGAGCACTAGCTTGCTCAAACTGTCTTGATAAGTCCCTCGCATCAATATCTAGCTTATCCTATGCTCTTACCTTCTTAGCTAGCTCCTTCACCTCTTTCCTCACACCTCTAACTCCATATCTAGCTCATTGTAAGGCCCCATTCCCGGACACTTATAGCTGGCCAATCATTGCTCACAAAACATACAATTACATTTAACTTTCATAAAAACATTGCAGCGGAACATTAAAGGGAAAATGTTATAGAATAGTAACCACGTTTCAAAAGTGTTCTAGTTTAGTCACTCATATATATTTTTCTCAATTAGATCTCCAAACGATCAAATCGAGTCATTACTAAATTTTATTATGACAAGAAAGTAATGTTGGAAAAGACATTGGAGTTAGAATATTCAATATATAAAACTATATTAAAAATAAAAAAAATGTTAATTATGAAAACAATAAAAAAGTGCCTAAAATTTACGTCAACGTTCTATATTAGCATCAAAAGATAGAAAAAAAAATTTTCTAACTAAATCTAAAAGTATAACATGCTAAAAAATATGTTATGACTTTTAATTTGTATAAAATATAAAAATGAGTGATCTAATTGGAACACTTTTAAAACTTGAGTTACTTAATTGGAACACTTTTAAAAGTTGGTTACTATTTTACAAAGTTACCCCTTTAAAATAACTTTTTCTTTCATAATAACTGCTTTTGCAAGTTGATACAATCATTCATTACACATTTTCATTTGTTCGGATTACAATGCAAAAACAGTAAAAAAAATGTCATCCAAAATGCCAAGTAGCTGCCCCGCGCCATCCTCAGCAATGCTCACCTGCCAACTGGAAAATGCATAAAAAGTCAGCGTTGCTGAGTGAGTTCTAGTTTTATAATAAAACATACTTTTACTTTCATTAAACATTCTTTACTTTTACATGTGATCACACATCATACGTACAAATAGATATATCATTATTATCTTCATCATTCGTTCGTTAACTTTCCTTCATTCGTCGTACGTCATTATCATTCACTTTCATTACTTTCGTTCATACGTTCATCATTACTTCTTTTCATTCCATCAAAACCATGAACCTTACCATAACGTCATGCATAAAGTTGGTACTGGGTCGGGGTCCTTCATAAACCCCTCGTCATGGCGCACAGCAACCTAGCTACAACACCTAGGGTAAGTTCAGGTGTACCATTGTCAAGTGTTATACCCTCCGTCATGCATAAAGTTGATACTGGGCCAGAGTCCATCATTGACCCCCCGTCATGGCGCACAATAGCCTGGCCACAGTATCTAGGGTAAGCGACAATGGTTCTATACATATGGTCAATCACAAAGAAGGACCTCGATGTGCTTCCTTCTGGGGTGGCTAACCCACACACCGTTGGGCTAACACCCTACAATGGGGCGTGTCCCGACATACAAGGCTTGCAAAACTTTCTTTACTTTCCATCGTTCATTAATGCATGCATTCATTTATCATGTTCCTTTTTCATTATTTTCCACTTTACTTTACATAATACTTTCATTTCATTCATTAACATTCAACGTAAAGCCATGGGAAAATAAACATACAATGAAAGGAACATCATCATACACAGTCATCATCATCATACAGGGCATCATACATACATAACATACATCACATACATCATACATACGATCATGCATAAGCATCATACATACCATCATAACATCATGCCCATCACATCATCTATGACCTCAAAAAGTCAACTTACATAGCCCCCAGGAATCTCCCAAGTCAAAGCCTATACTTCACTGTTCTCCAGAAAGTCAAAAACTATTCTAAGTGTTCATCCGCATTTTCCATAGTTCATCCGCATTTGCTATAGTTCACCCGCACTTGTTTTACTTCATCCGCATTTGTTCCTGTTCATCTGCATTGGTTCATCCGCATTAACTTTACTCATCCACATTTCCCATACTTAGTCAATGTTCATCCGCATTTCATCCAATACTCATCCGCATTGACTTGGTAAGTGGTTAATGCTCATCCGCATTTAATTGTTCATCCGCATTGACTTACTTAATAGTTAATGCTCATCCACATAACAGGAGAGATTCTTGGTTCATAAGGAATGTCTGGCCTCTAACATCAACAACGCGTTTTGGGCGTATTGGCTGTGGATGAGAGGAGAACTCCACAGTTAAGCGTGCTCAGGTGGGAGCAATCTAGGGATGGGTGACCTCCCTGGGAAGTTTTCACTGGGCAACCAAAAGCAAATCCGTGAGCTCCTCGTGGGCAAAGCGGACAATATTGTTGATGCGAGGGGCCGGGTGTTACAGAATGGTATCAGAGCCACTCCTGTGTCGTTCGGGGTGTGGGACATACCTCACCAAAGATGGTGACTTCTCGGGCTCATCGAGGACGATAAGTCCAAACAGAGGGTGCTTGTGACACCCTACACATATCCCACATCGGCCGTGGACAGGAGAGATTCTTGGTTCATAAGGAATGTCTGGCCTCTAACATCAACAACGCGTTTTGGGCGTATTGGCTGTGGATGAGAGGAGAACTTCACAGTTAAGCGTGCTCAGGTAGGAGCAATCTAGGGATGGGTGACCTCCCTGGGAAGTTTTCACCTGGGCAACCAAAAGCAAATCCGTGAGCTCCTCGTGGGCAAAGCGGACATATTGTTGATTCGAAGGGCCGGGTGTTACAGAATGGTATCAGAGCCACTCCTGTGTCGTTCGGGGTGTGGGACATACCTCACCAAAGATGGTGACTTCTCGGGCTCATCGAGGATGATGAGTCCAAACAGAGGGTGCTTGTGACACCCTACACATATCCCACATCGGCCGTGGACAGGAGAGATTCTTGGTTCATAAGAATGTCTGGCCTCTAACATCAACAACGCGTTTTGGGCGTATTGGCTGTGGATGAGAGGAGAACTCCACAGTTAAGCGTGCTCAGGTGGGAGCAATCTAGGGATGGGTGACCTCCCTGGGAAGTTTTCACCTGGGCAACCAAAAGCAAATCCGTGAGCTCCTCGTGGGCAAAGCGGACAATATTGTTGATGCGAAGGGCCGGGTGTTACAATCCACATTTAACTTTTCATCTGCATCGACTTCTATTACTCATCTGCATTGACTTACTTAATAGTTAATGCTCACCCGCATTTAACTGTTCATCCGCATTGACTTCCATTACTCATCTGCATTGACTTACTTAATAGTTAATGCTCATCCGCATTTAACAGTTCATCCGCATTGACTTCTATTACTCATCCGCATTGACTTACTTATAGTTAATGCTCATCCGCATTTAACTGTTCATCCGCATTGACTTCCATTACTCATCCGCATTGACTTACTTAATAGTTAATGCTCATCCGCATTTAACTGTTCATCCGCACTGACTTCCCTTACTCATCGATCATGTTCTAAGCTTAAATCTTACCTTCTAAGCCTTAGAAAGAAAATCATACATCATCAAGCATGAACATAGCCAATCATTACATCTTAACACATTCATACATAAAGGTAAAGCCTAGTTTAATGAAAACATACGTTCATGCATTTCCAGCCTCAAACCAGTTAAAAACTAGTAAAAGGGGTTCTAGAACTCACCTTTGCAGCTCTTGAGTATGTCTTCTTCCAAACTCGTTTGCAATTGAGTTCAACCGCCTAGAAACCCACTAAAAACACACCCAAACACATACAAACACACATAGCATAACCTAAGGATAAAACCAGTCAAGAACATCATGAACACGTGAATTCTTACCTTGAATTCGAATTCTTCTTGTCCTTCTTTCTAACCGATAGTTCTCTGCTGCACTTGCTACTTTCTCTATCTAAAATCCCAAGATTTGTGATGTCTGTGACATATGGCCGGCCATACCACCTTTTACACCAATTTTTTAAACATTTTGTCCATTTGGACACTTTTTACCCCTTAACTTGGATAAAACATCTTTTCTTTCTTTTTCTTTCCTCTCTCTTCACTTTATTCTTCTTTCTTAGACCCATAAAATAACCGGGTGTTACACTCATCTTATGGTTTTCACAAACAACTAGTAGGTCTTCATCACAAAATCCAAATAACTCCATCGGATCAAACAGTCTGAACTCAACCCATTCTTCACCCTGATCATAGCCTCCCCTGTGTTGTTATCATAGTACCATTTCACAAAGTTTTGTAATTGCTGGGGGAGAGGATCTGACAATGTAACCTTGTTTAATGTCTTTGGGGGTTTTACCCTCAGCACAATCTTTTCTTTCCCCGTTTCCTAGTCCTTATCCTTTTTGGGTCTTCTCCTTTCCTCCTTCATAAACCCGAATGAATCAATTTGTCATTCACTTAGTTCTTGATCTCCTTTTCTAACAATGTGGCTCTCTTACTTAGATGAGCATTATGCAATTGCAGCACCGCCAGCCTCCTTAACTCCCACTTAAGCAAGGTCTTGAATATCTTCCTCTTATACAGATAAGTAATTCCTCCCCCTCTTCTCTTTATCATAAATATTTTGAGGCCGGGGTTATACTTTTAGCTGATGATTCTCTTATCAGCCTTAGATTTGCTCAACCCTTCCAAGTTTTGGAATAGGGGAGTTAGCTCTTCAGTCCCTTTCTCTCTCACAAACCATTCTTCCTTCTCCATCTCAAACACATCTCCATCATCATCAGCCTTCTTAGCAACATAAGTTAGGGGTCTCTCATCAACCTCATAATATTCAGGTTAAGAATCATAGTCAACCAACTGCTCATCATCTTCATCTTCATCAATCAATCCCTTCTCAGCAGTTTTCTCAACATTTTCTACGGGATTCTCTATCACCACCTCTTCACTTATCAAATCTTTCTCAAGATCAAACTATATGTTCACAAAACCAGCATCCAATATCTTTTCAGCATTCTCCACATTCTCAGTTTCCTACCTTACTCCAAAACCTCTTGCTTCCTCAGCCGCTGCACCAGATGTGCCGTCTCCTGCCTGGGAGGAAATACCCATATTTAAAAATAAGCACTTGGAAGTATTAGTCAAATCATCTAACTTAGGTTGAGCTAGCTGAATGGGCAGGCCGGCTGCAGCTATCAGTTTATTTACCTCCTCAAGCAATCCCTTAATCAATTTTTCTGATCTACCAAACATCTTGGTCATGCTATCAATCACCTCATCCTTCTGCTTTTCCCTTAACTCTTCATTGGTAAGTTTGGTTTTGATCATACTCAACTTGTTACCCAGAGATGTATTGAGGTTTCTTATCACATCTTCATCCAACCTAGCTCTCTCCTCCTCCTCGAGGACTCGAAGAAAGATTCATGTCTGTGTTTAGTCCTTCTCTTAGCTTCTCCCTTATCATCTTTCTTTTTGAACCTATTATCTTTCTCAACCCTAGCCTCCTCAGCCATCTCATGCACTTCATCCTCAAAATCATAATCCTTCTCTTTTGCATATCTTTTCCTCTTGTTAATAGCATCAGACTGTTTCACCCTTGTCTCTTCAGCTCTTTTCTCCTCAGACTCATTAACCCTTCTAATATAGTTCCATCTCTTCTGAGGGTACATGTTCTCCCAACGATGAGTAATCTTTCCACTGAAGTCATGTCAAATAGCACAACAGTCAGCAAAGATACGGGTGTTCATCTGTACTAATCTCTTGACCTCTCCATGTCGGGGAATGTTGGGAATGATATCATCAATAATCATCTGAAGGAATCGAGGGTATAGAAGCCACTTGTCCTTTTTCAGTGCCATAACGTGTTCAGCCATACAATCAAAGATCAACGAGCAATGTTGGCCTTCCTCCCTCTGCAACAGATCACGATAGCTTTAGCCCAATCCAAATTCAGCCCGTCTGATCCACCTTTACGGTGATCTAAGCACATAATAAAAACATGAGCTATATATCTCTATTCCTTAGAGAGGAAGGACTTCTTGATCTCCTTCCTTATCCCAAAGGGAGGTCCCTCATAACCCATCGATCGAAAAGCCTAAATTACTTCCTCATCTAACAATATCACCTCCTCTGTCGTGTCCTCATCTAACCTTAGCACCCTCGATATGAGGTCAGTAGTAAGGACCGTGTCATTATCCATCACCCTAGCCACAATCCTCTGTGAATTGGCTCTCGTGTCATAATCAGCCGTCCGCCAAAATCTTTCATATGTAAGTCATATATAGTAGTCGAATATGAGATTGCGTAGGCAATTGGAGATTATGCAATCTCTAAAACCATCAACTTTCGGATGAGTGTCATCCAAAATGGCACTAATGTTGTTCCTCACATCAAACATTAGATTTGCCATTTAATCCAAAAACCAGATGAAACACATCAGAATGATAAATTAAACAATAATATTAAAGAAAAATAAGAAAAGAATAAAATTAAACTAAAAACAAATTAATTTCGCTAGCCGAAATTATAGTTTTGCGTGATGAATTTTTAGTTTCGTGAGACAAAAAAGTAATTTTGGCGGCAATTAGTTAATAGTTTCGGTAGCAATTAGATATTAGTTATTAGTTTCGGCAATACAGTGTAGTAAATTCGACCGGCCGAAATCATAGTTTCAGCACAGTGAAACTAAAATTCGCTCTGCGAAACTGTTAGTCCGCGTAGACAACATGACTACATAGTTTCGCTGAAAAACAATGAACTTTCGTTCATTTTCGCTGGACTATCAATACATTTGCAGTAAGAACTGCGAAGGCACTCAAGAGTCTCAATCAAATAAACCCACAATGTTGCCATAAAACCTAGATTAATCTATAGTCCTGAGTTCAAAACTCAGTTGCGAACAGAAATCAATGGTCAAAGAAGCATCAAAAGCACAGGAACTCAACATTGCATGAAAAGGCTATGGTCAACCCTAAAACGACTAAACTCCCAACTGTGTGAAAATGAGAAAACAATTTCGCAAATTGAGTTATCTAGCACATAGTTTCGCAGGCAGCAAAACTATAGTTTCGCTTGGCGAAGATGCAATTTCACCGTGCGAAACTTTGATCGAAACTGACCATGCAATGCTTGAAAGAACTGGCTAAGCTATAGTTTCTCCGGTCGAAACTACTAGCGAAATTATAATATAATTCAAGTTTAACTAATCAAATGTGAATCTTATCTAAAATTGACACTAGATTATTAATAAGAATTTGGTTGTGAGTATGTTGATGTAATGTTTTTAATCCGAAAGTGAAAATGATTTGATGATTGTTAAATCAGTCGGTTCTTCAATAGAAGAAGAAGAAGAAGATGAACAGACAGACTAAAGTTTGAATAAAAAAATTAATTTTTTTAAAAGAAGTAAATCAAAATTGAAATGTTAGATAATGAATTCAAAATGAAAAAAGATTAATGTTTTACAACTTGAAATCTCAATTCAAAAGTAAGAATAAAAAAGTCAAATTCAAAAGTCAAAATCAAAAGTCATATGTAGAAATAAATTTCATTAATCAATATTCAATGTTCTCATAATACTTTCTTTGTGTTTTGCAGATGGCAGAATTAAAGTTTGAGCCAAAGCATAATGTGGCTGCCTTCTTAAATGATGAAAACAGAGAAGCCATTGGATATGAAGAAATTATTAGATTTCTGCTCAGAACAAAGTATGTATATGCTATGTGTGCAAGACCAATGATAAATGGAAGAATGATTAAGAGATTTTGAAGAACTGCACAGATTGAAAGAGATGATGAAGGAAACAAAGTTCTAAGAGCTTTTATTACAACAGAAAGAATGCTTGAAGTATCTGAAGAAGCAATCAGAATAGCTCTAAGACTTGGTGACAATGATCCTGAAGACTTATCAGAATATACATTCAATGAATGTAGAGAGGTTTTTCTACAAATGGGTCATCCAGATCATTTCCCAAAAAAAGCAATTTTTTAGAGCTAGAGTGTTTAAGCATTGGAAGCTTGTATGCTATATCTTTCAACATTGCATGTCTAAAAGAAGTACTGGTTGGGATTCATTCCCTGTAGACATTGCATCTCCCATTATTGCCTTAGCTACAAATAGAAGATTCAATATGTCTAAGTGGATAATGAAGGGTTTCATTTTCAACCTTAAAAGAGGAGTGAGGAATAAATACTTGATGTACCCAAGATTCCTCCAACTTCTCATTAATGAAGCAAATCCAGATTTGTATGCTGAAGATGTTAACAGTGAAAAGTTACAGTTAGAGCACATGTCAGAGGCTGTTTACAAAAGACTGGCAATGATCACTGGTGCTCAAAACATTCCAGTATTTGAGTATATCAGAAATGTATCAATGAATGAAGTAGATATTAATCAGCCACACTTTCATCTAACTGAAGAAGAACCAATAGATCCAAATGATCTAATTGAGGATGTAGAAGTTGATGAAGAAAGTGAGGATGTAGAAGTTGATGAAGAAAGTGAGGATGATGTTTCTGAAAGCTCATCAAGTGAAGAAAGTGATGACAGTGATGATGATGATGTAAATGATGGTGCCACTGAAGCACATCAAGAAGAATCTGACGAAAGAAATGAAGAAGATACTGGAGATGAACCACAAACTATCAATGAAGGAAATGTTGATGTTATTCATGAGGAAGCTGTACAAGAAATGGATTCACAAAATCAAACCTTTGATTCTGATTTTATGAATGATATTTTATTCAATATAGTATTTTAATTTGATGCAAATGAAGGAGTAGAAGAAATTCCTGTTAGTATGTCACACAATGTGTCTATACAAACAGAGGAGATAGTGGACATTGATGAGATTGACAGATTGAAAGAAGAAAATTTGAGTAAGAGAAAGAGATTAAAGTTAAATTGGAGAATGAAAGTATGAAAGAGATAAACATATCTCTTGAAAAAGAAATTCAAAAGCTTAAGGAAAAATTTAAAGTTGTCTAAAGAAAATGCCTTAAAAGATGAAAAGATTGTAAGGTTTGCTAAAGATAAAGAAGATGTAATCAAGAACTTTGAAGTTATGATCAAAGATTATGATATTCTTGAGGAGAAGTTCAAGAAATTAACTGAAGAAAATGAAAATCTCAAAGCTGACTTGCTAAAAGAAAAAGAAGCTCAAAAGCCTATCTCACCAGTACATGTGATAAGTACTGAGATACATGTAGATGAAAATCTTAAGCAGATAAAAGGCAAAAAAAAGTGAATGAGTTAGAAGATACAATTCAAACTGAATCCTCTTCTAAGCTTCAAAGAACTGAAGAATCTGTTAATGAACAAAATGTTCAAGAACATATTTAGGCTTTAGAAGATATTGAGGAAATATACAATGATGATTGGTATGATGAAGTTCTTGATAATGCAGATATTGATGAAGCTCAATTTGTATCACACTTCTCTTCACAAGAACATACTCAAGAACAAGATGAAGTACCACAAGACTTTGAAGAAAGATACAATTATCTTGTGAAGATGAAATACAATCGAGTATATTTGGACGGACTCATTGTTTCTCAGATTAACGATGAATATGAGAAATGTATTTATGCAGAGTCAGTTGCATCAGTAGATCCAAATGAGATTGTTGTTGAGCATGGTGAATGGACAAGAGCAAAAGAAGTGATAAATGTAGAAGAACTATCTAGTTCTGAGTTGCACCATCCTGATCCAGATGATGTGAGTATTCCAGCTCTAAGATCATGGTTGCAATCTAGAAACTACCCTTGGAGGAAGCTAAAGAGATTACAATCTGTATCTGTGAGGAACATTGTCAGAAGTTTTCAAGAGTCTGGGAAACAAATGAAGAAAATGATAGTACTTGATACCATAATCCTTAGTATGTTGAAATAACAAAGAGAACAAGAATGTTAAAGCCTC
The DNA here is from genome assembly GCA_025506515.1 of Flaveria trinervia. Taxonomy (NCBI): domain Eukaryota; kingdom Viridiplantae; phylum Streptophyta; class Magnoliopsida; order Asterales; family Asteraceae; genus Flaveria; species Flaveria trinervia. The sequence continues at coordinate 84,090,031 of CM046447.1, forward strand.
AGGAGATCAAACAAATGTCAAGATTTGATGATGATCATGTTCACAGGAAAGAGTTGATAGAAATGTTTGCTGATCCAGAAAGACAAACTTACAAAGCATCTACTGAACAGAGACATATTCTTGATAATTCAAGAACAACTGGAGACTTGGTAAGAAACGTATTGCAAAAAGGACAATCAGTTGCTGAATTGTTGAATGCTATGATTGCTCCAGATTTTACCAACCAAGTAAAGATTATCGCATGGAAGTATGATGAAGTATTCGATGCATTTTTATAAAGAGTGTAAATGCTGTGTGTGATGTATATCACTTTTACTCTAGTATCATAAAACTTCCAGTGCAAGATCTGAAAGAGTTGAATAGATTACCTCCGATCAATCCTTCTGATCCAAAACATGGCAAGATGTTTGTAGAATTGTTAAGAAGAGGATTGGATCGATCAAGTAATTTTCTTAATACAAGATGTGAGCAAGAAGATAAAGAGTATTTTGTTACTATGAAGAATAATAAAAAGCTCAAGGGATTACAATCAGATAAGGAACATTCTATGATTGAATTTTGTGACAAGTATTTTGAGAAGGTTACAACCCTGGTTTGAAAGTGATAGATGGTAATCAAAACTCAAAGCCAATCGTCAGATGGTTTTTATAACACTGAGACATTTGAGATTAAGTTGGTCCGAAATTTAGAAAGATGGGATGAAGACATGGTTACTCTTTTTGGTGCTTTTGAACTCAAATTGTTACATCCAAGTTATATTTCATTTTTGTCTGTACAAAGATTTGAGAAAGTATCTCCTGAAATAGCAGAGCAAGACAAGAAATATTTCATTTCCATTATTAATGTGATGAATGCAGCTATGGAAAGAATATCTCTGAGAAAGGCTCTTGCTTATGCAAATATTGTGAACAAAGATATTAAAGATATTGAATTTATGAGAATATCACGGAAAGGAGTATTAGAAGTATACTCAAAGGAAAGTAACAAACCTATTGAGTTATATGCTAACATTGATATTCATGTCTTTCAAAAGACACGTTGGAGAGAATGAACAAGATGAAATTAAAACGAATGAAGCTAAACCCGAACATGGCATTCTTGCAAGTAAATTCAAGTCTGCAATTTCAAAAGCTTTGAAAGATTTAGAGATGTACAAACAGAAGCCGATGTTTAAAGTCAAAGGAGAACCAGAAGATTTCTTTGAATGATGAAGACAAAGAGTTGAAGATAAAGGTTGAAGATAAAGATAAAATAGAAAAGAAGATAAGACTTAAGATTTTAAAGACAGAAGACCATGTCAATCTTAGGGGGATTATTGTTAAGTGCTCTAAGAAAGATTAACATGTTGTCTTTAGTTGTCTTTTAACATTTTGTAATAGTATAGGGACTATTTTTGTAATTGTTAGTTCCTTTGTGTTTTATTATAAATAGCTTAGTTTTTAGTTAGTAGGAGAGTTTTGAAGAGAGATTCGAACCTGCTTTCATACTTGTAATTGTCTTAGCTTGATATTAATGAAAACTTGAATTTTGTTGATATCTTGTTTTGATTTGATTACTTTGTGTGAATTTCATTGAATTGTGTTCACAAATGATCACAGATTGATTCATTTGATCCTATCATGCTCGATGTTCGTACGAATGAAGATCAGCTATCAAAACTCTATCAATTTGAGGTGACGACTAAGCTCATTGAGTGCGATAGTTTAGTTGCTAATTATCGGTGATAATACACAGTAGAGTCGTTTGTTTTAGATCGCATTCTTACCATCATAAAGAAAGTTGATGTTGGAGTTTTATCTACCTCTATTTATATTCATCCTCATAAGATGGAAGAAGATGACATGCATTCCGAGATTTTATTTAGGTTATGATGCTATAAGATAGCGATAGAGGAGTTTGGTGTTATCTCGGGAATTTACTACGAGCCGGAGAGTTGTACCCCTCTTTTCAGCTATGGTATTACTGATATGGAGGAGAGTCGATCAATAGATTAGTGGCCTGAGATTGTCGGAGGTCTGTTTTAAAGGACTAAGGGTAGGTCACTGGTATTAGGGATCCTCTTATTCATTACTTACATATGATGATGATCTCCACATCCATCATGAGACGTGGTAAGAGTCAGTAGTGATGCACCACTCCTCACTTATTTTACTTGTATTCTTTGAGCATGAGGATCACGTACATCATGTCAAGATGTTTGATAGAGTATTTATCTTCATATTATCATCGGCAGGAGCGAGGAGCGTTGTAAGGAGGAGGTTACAACACATTGATTGCTGGAGCATTTGCTTATCTTCCTCAATATCTTGGTGATATATCTCAACCGATCGAGCTAGTTAGATCGTCGTATGTTGTTTAGAATGTGCATTATAATCCAATTTCCAGGTGGCATACAATTCTCTAGTCAACCTGTGAAAATCCGGCGGACGGGTATGGGTCAACAAGTCGGCATAGATTATCCGTAGTAGCAGCTGAAGTTTTATGTTATCTAGACTCGTCGTAGTTTTATGTTATCTAGACTCGTCGTAGTTTTATGTTATTATTACGATTGTAACTTTTTATTTTGTTATGTATGCAAATTCTGTTATGCAAATTCATTTTGTATTAATGTTTGTATTGTGTGTCTCAATTGTTATGGCCCTATACGACGTGTGTGGACTCATAAACGACGTATAAGGTGTTAAGGTTTTGATATACGACGTGTGTGCACCCATGTTTGTATTCTGTTTGTGAATTAATTGATTATTTAAAAACAATTTACAAATTTGCTTAACAATATACGACCTTTAATTCATGTCTTTATATTTTTAAGAAAATAATTACGTATAAGTAATTAATTTAAAAAAATGAACAATAATTTATTTTTATTAAACTTTTGTTTTATAAAAAAAGTATGGTTTTTAAATATTTTGTTTTAATAAAAATGACTTTTTATAAAAAGACTTTGTTGTATTCTGTATTTTATAAAAAATTAATTATAAAAAGTGTGTTTTACATAAAAATAAGTTTTTTATTTATTAATTATATATTTTAATATAAAAATAGTATAAATAATCTTATTAGTATTTAATATTATAAAAATACAGAGAAATGAGTAATCTTATGTATAAATTTCTTGTTTATAAAAAACTTTAGTTTGTAATTATTATGGTTGTTTTAATAAAACTGTTTTTAAAAAATTTACATTTTATAACTTTTTTAAAAATAACCGTTTTAAAAAGATTTAGCGTTTTTAGAAAATTCATAATATATAAAAGTTTTATTTTTTTATTTTTATTTTAATAAAAAGATGTAATTCTTAATTTCCTTAATAAAATCTATTTTTAAAAAAAGATAGCTTGATTTTTAAAAAATAAATAAGAGAGAGAAGTGTAGTAATTAATAAAATTAACTTTTAATAAAAAATAAATAATTTGAGTATTTAAATTACAATAATACCTTTTATATGAAAAAATATGTGAGTATGTGTATAAGAAGAACATGTGGTAAAAAGATGGTTTGGAAGAAAGATATGTGGCAAAATCAACCTTTTTTTATATAGATTTATAGATTATAAGACTCTTAAACGAATAGCTGGCGTGTCTGAAAACACTCGTATAGCACCCCCAAAACAACTATTAGTGGCTGCATACGATTATTACCATGACATTAAACACAACATCTTTTGTTTTCGTTGTCATTGTCTGTTCTCTTTTCATCGTCATTACTTGTCAAGATGCTAATTATTGCTACTAATACATTTTGCAAAACTCAAAAAGAAACCTCTTTTGATTTGTAGTTATTATATTTAACAAACTATTTTTCCCTTGTTTATACCATGGGTCTACTTTTTTTACTTTGATGTATTCATTTATTTTCTATTTTATACAATAAGATTTTCTTCCGACTTATTTATGTTTATTATAATGTTTATTTTTATTCTTCCAAGGTTTTTGAGAGGATCCTTTTTACAAATATAAGAAATCAGAAAGAAGTCATCGGCGTTACTCACAATGCTTCATAGTACGTCACTTTAAACGAGACTAGAGTTGCGTGAGTTGGGTTTATTTATGTCATAAAATTAGTAAGTGTCGGTTATCATTCTTATCTTATATGTTTATATTTTTGTTTAAAATATGTAATGAAAATGGTCGATTTATAATTATCATTCTACTAAAAACTTCCATAAATTATCTTTTCTTTTTGGTTTCGTTAAACCACAAGAAAGATAGCTTAGCTACGCCAAGTCAAGTGTTAGACCATCTGATAACGTACATCAAGCAAAGTGTTACGGGTCGGAAAGAAGGGACACATATAGGATTTTAATCTCTCACGATCTATTGGGATCTTAATAGCTACAACACTATGAAATGTGTAACACTCTAAGCAAATTTCCCATCGGCAATAGGCAGGAAATATTATTGGTTGATAAGTAAAATCACGCTTCTAATATCAACAACAAGTTTTGAGCGTATTAGCTGTGAATAATAATAGAACTTAATAGATAAGTGTGCTTAAGTGATAGTAATGCAGAGATGATAACTTTCATGAAATGTTTTCACCAATTCAACTAAAATCAAATTCATGAGCTCTTCGTAGTCGAGACAAACAATATTGGTGGTATGATAAGCTTGTTGTTACAAATGGTATCAGAGTCTTATGTGTCGTTCGGGATGGTGGGAGCAAACTTAATCAAGGATAGTGAGTCCGAGGGGTGTGTAGATGAGTACCTTAGCTAAATCTCACATCTACGGGATGAGAAGCTGGAGCAAAAAGTCATAAAAGATGATAAGTCCTATGGGTGTTAAGAGGGACACTTTAGCCAAATTCTCACATCCATGACTTGGATGGTGGGCAAAACTTATCGGGAATGGGGAGTTCAAAAGGACGGTGCTTGTAACACCCTAGGTAAATCCTAAATTGGTTGTGGACATTGGAGATTTTTTGTTCATAAAAAATGTACCGCATTTAAAATCATCAACGCGTTTTGAGCGTATTAATTGGTTGTGAATAAAAATATAACTTTGCTTTTTAAACTTGCTCAGGTGATAACAATTTAAGGATGTGTATAACAAATCAATAAGTTTTGCGTGGTTGAAGCAAATAATATTGGTGGTATAAGAAATCGGATGTTACAAAATTTTACACTCATGTTATACGGAGATATGTTTTTAAATAACATATATATATTGTAATTGTAAATGAAACATTAATCATGTGCATAACGTTTGTAGAATAATGCCTTATAAGAAAAACTTGTAATGATGAAAGGGATCAACAAATAAGACAGACATAGATGCAGACCAAGTTGGAGGCAAGCATTTCAAATGCATGGTCTAAACAAAGCTTGAGGTTGAGGGTAAGTAGACCAAAGACCAATTGAATGAGCAGCTCAACGCTTCTATATGTTGCCAATCGCTGATTGATATTTTATCAACATATCTTTATATACAGATTTTGACTAAAATGAAAAGAAAATTATTTAAATTTAATTTTTTATTTATGTAAAACTAGAAGATATTATTTCTCACCGATATTATCTATTTATTTATTTTTATTATAGTATTTTTCAGCGATAAAATAAACCGTTAGTAATGCGTCATTGCAAAGGTTGTCGGTGACTTGTTAGTGATAATGCATGTTAATGACAATATGTAGATAATAGTCACAAGTTAAACATGTATAACTAATATGGTTGATGATATTATCACGGTATCCATTAGTGAACAAGCTAGCTATCGATGATCAAACTCTTTGATCCATCAATTATGTCTTCACTCATGTCTAGTTTTTTTTATAAATTTCACCGAAGGTTTATTGGCACTTCCCACCTTCACCGAGGGCTTAGTTTTTCCATACAAATGTTCATTTTTAAAAATTACATGTCGTCAAACAATTAATCCACTGTTCCACTTTCACCTGTCTAAAATATACAGACCAAAATGTGATGGGGCCTATTTGTGTGCTCTTTTATGCAAATCATAAATTTTTTATGTGTTAAAATAGTTATCCGTACAAATTCGGGTAAAATCTTGAAGTTTTGAATTAATAGCATTCATTTCTTGATGGAATGGTGGCCAGTAATGCAATCAAATAGATATTCTTCTTCAATGCTTTCATCGTCAAACCACATGTCTTGTCGACCTGGTCTGATAATGTCACTTTTCATTTGATCACGTGAACCCACCAGTCAAACTGTATTATTTTCATTTAAAACCTCGTTTTTATATTTAAAATCTTAGTTACTGACTAATCCAACATTTATATCTTATTTATTTAAATCTTTTAAAATACAAATTACTCTATAATAAATTGCCAAGGAAATAAATACTTAAATAGTGTCGAAGGGGCAGTTTTGAGATTTCATGCTTTAACTTCTTCTAGAGGTGATCGGGCAATAGGGAGAGAAGGCAGAGAGAATGGCCACCCTGTTGCCACCATCTTCGTCTGTTCGACCCACATGATTAATGACAGAACAACCCATTTGAAGACGATACTGAGTGGCGCGGGGATGGTGTAATATGGTTTTGATGTTGTTAAGTGATGGTATAAAGGGGGTTTTGATGCGAAAATTTGTTAATGTTGAACCATTAGTTTTTGTTCCGATTGACTGTAATCCTCTTTTTTCTGATTTTAATCTTTTGTTGTTGTTGTTTGATTTTGGTTGTTGCAGGTTGCGTATGAATGTGCATTGCTAAATCTAGGTTACTTACTACTTTCTATTTTGATTGCTTCAATATTCTATAATCAATAGATATCTATTGTGGGTATTATTGTTTTTAATCTTACGTATTGTAGTTTTGTACCCGGTGACTTTAACTCATGTCTCTGTCAAATTATGAGTTAGTTGCTGAGCTTTTGTTTTAGGGAAAAATTACCAAGTTAAACATTTTGATCAAAGTAAATTATTAAAATAACCGATCAAAATTAAATTTAAAGAAAAACAATCAGTATGCGTCACGTGGCATCTCTCGCTGACGTAGCGAGGGAATAGTGGAATCCCTCGCTGACTTGGTCAGGGAAAATCATAATCCCTCGCCCACATGACATCCCTCGCCAATTGTTGATGTGTGTTGACAATTCCCTCGCGCACGTGGCTAGGGATTATGTCGTCCGAAATTACCAAAATGCCCCTTCTGGTCCATTTTTTTTAAATCAATATATTTTTAATATTATAGATATTTTAATATTATTGTTTTTTAATACATAAAATTTGATCTAATTTTATTTTCCCCTATATAATACACATTAAGCCTTAACAAATCTTACATTCTCTCAAAACCTTCTTAAAATTCTGTAAAATTTTTAAAATTGTCAGTTAATATTATACTATGTAGTGATGGTAAATATCATTTTGTAAACGATGTCGAAGAATATCTGTATTAAAAGGTAAATGTGTTAGACATGTTCTTAGTTTATCTACTAACATAACTTTTGATGAATTAAAATATATGATTTCTTCAAAACTGAGAATTCAAAGTTATATACGATTATCGTATAAAATGTCTACGTATACTCATTTTATCGATATTTCTGATGATAAAGATTTACTATATTTTATTAATTTTATTCTTAATGGTCAAAACAAAATTTTTATATTATTTGTCTCTAAAAAGTTATTTCTAATTTAAACAATATTCCTGTGGATGACGAGAGTTATAGTGATGTTAAATAAAAATGTGATTATGAAAACGAAAAAAATAATGATTTTTATGAAAAAAAGAACACCTCGCTGATGTGGCACATCCTCGCTGACGTGGGCGAGGGAAGGGTCAAATCCCTCGCCTTCGTTGAAGGACCTTCGCTGACTCGGCGAGGGGTATGTCACATCCCTCGCCTCGATAAATGCACCCCTCGCCTCGTGTGTTGTGCCCCTCGCTGACTCGACGAGGGGTGGGTTAAATCCCTCGGCTCGTTTGTTGTACTCCTCGTTGACATGGCTGACCAGATTTTTTTACCCATTTTCCACGTGGGCGAGGACACGTGGGCGAGGGAATATGGGGTTTCCTCGTCCTTGGCGAGGGGTCAAACTGAATGATGTTTTTTTGTATTTTATTTGGTCAATGGTTATTTTGGAAATTTTGTTTGGTCAAATGTTTAATTTGGTAATTTTCCATTTGTTTTATCTTATTGGGGCTTTGTGTTGTTGCTGCTTCATTATTGACCGTCGTGTGTTTGTAGCTTGCTAGGCTGTGTTTTCAGTCTCAGTTTTGGTAATCCTTCTATTGAATTCAGGTTTGTTTCCTTTTTTTCTTTCTGCGGCTGAATGAGCTACTGCTTATATGGTGGGGTAACTAACATAAAAAGATATGCATTATAATGTGATAAAAGTGAGGCCATTTCTCTTAGTGCTACATGTGTGAAAGTAGCATAACATGACAACACTTTTTTGATGACTTTCAGTGGAGCTTGGTTTGTGTGTTGTGTATATACCATCTTGAAATAGAATGTTTAATTCTATGAAGTATGTGCAATGGCTACCTTGGTGACTAATTCACTTAACTTTTTGGGTTAAATTGGATATAGTCCTAGGTTAATATGGTTTTTTTTCTGTACTATAAATTAGATTAGAGTGGAATACTGCTCAAGTGAATTAAAAAGCTTGATTCACCACCAAGAGTGACCGCCTCCAACTAAATGCACATAAAGACGAATGTGCTCTCAAGGGCAAAAGATATAAGGGGTTAGGGGCTCTTTTTTTTCATTTTGGTCCGGCAATGTAATTTTTTTTATGTACATCAAGTTCGTCCCCCTCCCCACCCAAAAAAATTTAGTTTCTCCCCCATCCCCTTATAGGAGTGTTCAAGTATCGCCAACGCGTGCTCTTATTGTTTTAATCTATGTGTTAAGTGCATTGGTTTGCATATGCTAAACATTCTCATTTAGGAATAACATATCTTTGAATTTGCTTCATGAGTATGTAACGTCTAAAAGATTGCTATAACATTGGATGCTTGCTTTTATAAGTCTACGTAATGTTTTTGTAGTGTTTAATTTATTCTATTTTGGTTAAATTAGATCTAGCTTTGAGTTAAGAGGATTACTTTTAGGTTGGAAAATGTTTTATTTAATAAGAATAAAATACACGATCATACATCAACTGTTTACTCCCGGTGTAAAATAATAAAATAAGGACTTAAGAACTACTCTTCCCATCGGTTGTTGTGACTCTTTCAAGGAAGCCTCCACTAATGTGGTTCTAATTATAACTTACACATCTAGATTACCTATTATTACTAGGGCATTTAGATCATAATTCTAACGGTGTATAATACCCATAAAGATTAACCTTCTTAAACAAAAGATAATTTCTTATGTTTAACATTATTTCAAATATTCAATTTAGTCCAACAAGTCTTAGAAATCTAATAAGAGTTATGTGTATTGGTTATTAGGAATTCAAAGGTGTTTATATTTCTTACTAGGACCTCATGTGTCCTTTTAACTTTTTTACTCGCATTGCGTTTTAATTTTCTAGCCTAATATGAAGACCTTTTAGTTGTTTTAGTGCTACTTTTCATGAACTTAAAATTTTATATTATGTATTAACCTGTTTTGAAGTAATTGAATGATTAATTGTTATGTATTTTTGTTGTGTATTTACTTGATAACCCAGATGATATTACCCTTCATGTAATAACACAGCAACATTCGCATTTGTAGGTGTGACCACATCAATAAAATCTAGGCACCAGATTAGTTGTCCTCCCTTTTGTATACGTTAATCACCTGAGATCATGCTTTTGATGTGGCCTAGCAATCCCACCTTCGTCTATGTTTAAATGTTAGAAGTTGTTCTTTTGTATATCAATATGATTTAAGACCATTTGAAATACAGGTTACTAAATTGGTCAACTATTCCGGGGCAACGCGCCGTTGTACTTTACTAGTGTATATTAAAACAAAAAGTATGTGTATATTTAATTTGAATTAGATATGCATATGAATATATAGTTTAAATTTTCACATCGCCTGCTTTTTAAATCAAGCCCGACCAAAGTGCGAAGAGCTCTAATTAGATGACAAGTTCAATAACCGATCTAAAAACTTTGTTCGTCTTACTACTTTTCAACTAGAATAAAACTCGAGACTTTTTCATTAACGACAGGGATTTCTGTGATCCTCTAACTAACTAAAAGATCAAGCATGAGAATTATTGGTTATTGTGATTTATTTTTGTTTTCTTTCTTTTATTCTAGTCCACAAACATCAACCTACATGTTTTGAGATTTCCATTATAGTTGAATAAAGCATGGAATTCTTCTATCATCTATGACAATATGTAATTCCGTTACACATTTTTATATGACTGGTATCATATATTATATGGGATGATTGTAAGTGGTGAGTGAAAGAGATGAGAAATTTATGGAAGTTGTACCATATTTTCTTATATTTGGGGAAATATGATACAATCCTCATAATTTTTTTAATATTTTAAGGTGATTATGAGTAGATGAAAGAAAAAATATAATGATAATGGTATGAAAAATATTATTTAAATAGAAAGAAAAAAAAAAATAGTAATTTTTAGTATAGTTATAAATATGTGGATGAGGGATGAACTGTGAATGCTCTTAGGAAAACAAAAGGCTAGCAAATAGATGAGTTGAGCCAAAATTTTAGAAATTAAAAAAACAAAAAGGTTTTGTTAGGAAACCGGTTGTTGATTAGAGCTAACGTTTGTTGATTAGACTTAACGTGCTAGAGAGTCCGGGGCGATTGAGGTTGTTGCTTAATAAAATGACAAAGTGTCTAGTGTTATCATTCATCTCTACAACTGTATGCTCATGGCTGATAGCTTATTAATATAAGATGAGCCTTTCTTCTATCCTAAAGGATAAGATTATTGCTTCCAATGCCAAAAGTATTAAAGTTGGTAAGAAAAACTTGTGTTGGTATTTTAATCATACTCGCAAAAGAAAAATTATAAAAGAGTAAACTTCACTTTATTTTTTTTGTTTGGTGTGAATAATAGTTTTCATCTAAAGGTTTTTAATTAAAAGAGAAAGTTTGTGCATGGGCTCATTATTTGATGCAGAACCGATGCGAGAGAGAGAATAAATATCATGTTTTTAGTCCCTATGGTTTTCAACTTTTCTTAATAAATTTTAGGTCAATAACTTGGTTAAAAATATTTAGTTGAAACCAAAGGCATTTAAGTCTTTTAACATGCAGGAAACAATCATATAATTTATAGGGACTATTTTTGTATATTTTATACACACATCCCACACACTTCATCGTTACCATCGAACCCTTAATCAACCCCATCACTATCCTTGTCACCATCAAACCTTAAATCTACCATAGATTTAAACATCCAACAACTCCTCTTTTCATCTTCCTAAATCTACATATGAAAATAAACCTGCTTCGCAACACCCTCAATCTTCATCTGAACCGGATCTAACTCACATCATTGTAATGATTAGGGTTTTGGATGACAATAAATGCTGGTGGTGATGAAGGGTTTTGTCTGTAATCTATGGTTTCATGAATGGGTTGAGTTTGGAACCCTAGGGATGAAGCATCGTAGGGTGATAAAGGGTTTTATGAAGGGGTTGAGTTTGGTGTGGTGGGCAAGGGGTCACGATGTGTCGGTGAACTCGAAAAAGAAAAATAAAAAAGAGTAAACATCACTTTTATTTTGTGTGATTTGGTTTGAATAATAATTTTTATCTAAAGGTTTTTGAAATATGTTTTAGTCCCTATAGTTTTTAATTTTATTTAATAAACTCTAGCTCAATAACTTAGTCAAAAATATTTGGTTGAAACCAATGGAATTTAAACCATTTAACATGCAGGAATCAATAATATAATTTAAAGGGACTATTTTTGTATATTTCATAAACACACATACACACATCCCACACACTTCATTGTTACCAATGTTACCCCACCCCTCCCCCCTCCCGCCCCTTATATTCTTCACCCATTCTAAGGATAGACGAGGGAGAATTAGATGATGATAATGATGATGATGTATACATGTATATTAATTAAGTAAATTACACACTAGTTTTTTTATTAGTTTGAGTTTCACAATTATTTTTTAAATATGAAAAGACTTATGTACCCTTACTTTTGTAATATAAAAAGTAATGGATGTTAATGAGTTGAAGTTAATCGATGCAAATTATATATCTCAAGGAGTAAAATTAAGATTTTAAAACCGTTAGATGCAAAATGTTATTTCAACAAAACATCGAGTAAAAGAAAATATCACTAAAATATTAATTTAATAGGCTTAGAACATTCATAGTGGATTTCTAAAAAATATGTGAATGTGTTTGGTATATTATATACAATGGTTTAAAGTGGTTATGAGTAAAAAAAATATTATTGTGGATTGGTATATTTGAAGAATCATTTTTCAATTTTTATAATTTTTATAATATTTTTAAAGTGGTTGTTAGTGGAGGAGAAAAAAAAGTAATGATAAAGGTATAAAAATTATTATTTAATTGAAAATGAGAAATAAATTATAATAATTTTTAGTATCGTTATATAAATAAAGGTAAAGAACCCACTCTGAATGTTCTTAAACTTGGGAATGATTGTGTACAAAACCAACTTATCCAAGTAAATGTTCTTATTGTTTTTAGCAACAATTACCTAAAACCTGAAATGACATTTATAAAGCGACATGCACCTACATTTTACTATTTAAAATATAATAAATAGTGATTTATATACTTGGCAGTCATTCTTTCCGGCCTGACTCAAATAAGAGGTGTGTTTACATATTTTCTCTTTTTAATACTACTAATTACATATTTCCCCAAAAGTACAAAATTAATTATGTATTTTTCCTTTCTAAAATATTTATATTGCATCATATATTTCATAAAAGTGAACTTATTAAATTACCATTTTACCATTATTTTTGTTATGAAGTTTCACATGTTGACTTTTAGTATTGTAATTTATAAAAAAAAATAACAATAGTTCTTTGTACTCAAAGATGTGTAAGGCCCCGTTCCCGGAAACCTCACAGTTGGTCAATCATAGCAATTAAAACATTAAACATTACAAATAAACAAGCTTAAGCAACGGAAATAATTTATCAAAAACCATTCATTTCATTTAAACCACTGTGGTTGAGCAATACAACATTGTTTAACTGATTACAAAAGAATTGTTTACTGTATTACAAAACAACAGCAACATAAAGTACGAATGGATGTCAGTCTTTCCCTGCCGAGTAGCTTCACCCTCGTGCCATCCTCAGCAATATTTACCTGCCAACTGAAAATGTATAAAAGTCAGCGTTGCTGAGTGAGCTCTAGTTTTATAAGTAATAAAATACTTTCTATATGTTGTATAAGAAAATACTCTTTTCTGTAAATACAACTCTGTACTGTATACGCGAGCACGCATCAACTACATGAACAAATATTGTTCGTTCTCTTTACTGTATGCCTTGTCTGTTCTGTATACTTTTATCTTTATGTTTCACATTTTGTATGGACCAGTGAGCAATACCCCAATTATATGCGTGATGCAAAACGGGTGATGGGCCATCTATATCCCTCGAAATGGTCAACTGTATCCCCCGAAAAGGTCAACTATATCCCCTGAAAGGGTCAACTGTATCCCCCAAAAGGGTCAACTGTATCCCTCGAAAGGGTTCTGTGTACTATGTACAAGGCCAACCCAATCACCCAGGACACACAGTAAAGGTCCTGCCAATCTCAATTGATTGACCCTGTGTGCATAATAGGGTAGCTAACTCGCAACACAGTTGAGCTAACGACAACATGGTTGTACACCTCCTATAAGCTTGCAAGACTTGTTAAGATTTTCATTAATGTTCCTCTTCTTTCAATATTGCTCTTTCACTTTCTTATTACGATATACTTTACGTTACGATAATAACATAACACGTAACGTCACATACTATAAGTAATAATAATAATAGCAATAACAATAATAAGGAACAATCATAAGCAATCATATCATGCATGAAACATCATCATTTAAAAGCTCTTAGTCAACCTCGGTCAAAACCCTAAAGCACAGACTCCTAGAAAATTCTGTAAAAATTTCTAACTCTTAGGCGCATGGGGACTATTTGGGCACATGAGCCCTGTTTCGGCGTTTCATCACTATGTAGGCGCATCAGCCAACACTTAAACATTTTCACTTTAGGCGGATGAACTATTTAGGCGCATGGGCACTATTGGGGCGCATGACCCTACACTTAGTCGTCTGGCTAACATTTCTAGGCGCATGGGCCACTGTATCCTTGCTCCACATAATTGAGCATTTCATTCACTTTGATATCCTCCAGTGGAACAATCATGTCTTCATCAGCTATACACTTTCTCAGATGAGACACATGGAATGTCGGGTGAATCCCACTTAACTCATCCGGTAATTCCAACCTATAGGCCACATCTCCTACTCGAACAATGATTCGGAAAGGGCTATATATCTTGGGCTCAACTTGCCCCGCTTCCTGAATCTGATAATACCCTTCCAAGGTGAGACCTTCAACATAACCCGGTCACCCACCTGGAATTCAATTGGTCTACGTCGTTTATCGGCATACGACTTCTGTCTATCTTTGGCTGCCTTCATGAAGGCTTTAATCTTTTCAAGCATCTCAGTCGTAGCCTCGATTACCTTGACGCCTCCCAACTCTTTCCGGCCAATGTCACCCCAACAAACGGGTGTTCTGCATCTCCTACCGTATAGCATCTCGTATGGTGGCATGCCAATGCTGGCATGATAGCTATTGTTGTACGAGAATTCAGCTAACGGTAAGTGGTTATCCCAACTTCCCCCAAAATCAATCACACATGCCCGAAGCATGTCTTCCAATGTCTGGATGGTCCTTTCTGACTGACCATCGGTTTGGGGATGATAAGCCGTGCTAATATGTAACCTCGTCGCCATAGCATCGTGGAATTTCTTCCAAAATTTAGATGTAAACCGGGTGTCACGATCAGACACAATGGACACCGGCACACCATGACGAGTTACAATCTCCTTGATAAATAGGTTAGCCAACATCTCGGATGAATATGTCTCGCGGATCGGTAGGAAGTGAGCACTCTTCGTCAAGCGGTCAACAATCACCGATATGGCATCGTATCCTTTCGGAGTTTAGGGCAGTTTCGTAGTGAAATCCATAGTGATGTGCTCCCACTTCCATTCCGGTATATCCAAAGGTTTGATCTTCCCATACGGCTTATGGTGTTCTGCTTTCACCTGTAGGCAAGTAAGGCACTTACTCACATACTCCACCACGTCACACTTCATACCCGGCCACCAATAATCTTTCTTCATATTTTGATACATCTTTGTCGCACCAGGATGAATGGAGTATCGAGTCTTATGAGCTTCATCCATAATCCTCACACGTAGATCCCCGAAACAAGGAATCCACACCCGTCAAAATTGAGTTTTAACACTAAGTGTGTTTTCACCCATTTCCCCAACCAGACCTCTCATTCTTTCAGAGTTTAGATGATCTTCTGTTAATGCCTCATCCTCAAACTCCTTGACTTCCTTCATTACGTCAGAGGTCATGATTAGTTGGTATGCTTTCACCCGAATCGGCTCGGGTCTCTCCTTCCGGCTAAGAGCATCGGCCACCACGTTGGCTTTGCCCGAATGGTAATGGATCTTGCAATCATAATCCTTTATAAGCTCCAACCATCGCCTCTGCCTCATATTCAGGTCCTTCTGCTCAAAGAAGTATTTTAAGCTCTTGTGGTCGGTGAAGATGGTGCACTTTGTTCCATACAGATAGTGTCTCCAAATCTTTAGTGCAAAGACCACGGCCGCTAGCTCCAAGTCATGAGTAGGGTAGTTAACCTCATGAACTTTCAACTGTCGGGATGCATAGGCTATAACCTTCCCTCTCTGCATTAATACACACCCCAACCCCGAGTAAGAAGCATCAGAATATACCACCAAATCCTCGCTTCCTTCAGGTAATGACAAGACATGAGCTTGAGTCAACCTCACCTTTAACTCCCCGAACGCGCGTTCTTGGGCTTGTCCCCATATAAACTTTACATCCCTCCGGGTTAACTTAGTCAGCAGAGAAGCGATCTTGGAAAATTCTTGGATGAATCTTCTGTAGTAGCCCGCCAAACCCAAGAAACTACGAATCTCGGATGGCGTCCTTGGAGACTTCCATTGCATCACTGCCTCCACCTTTGCAAGGTCTACCATAATCCCCTTCGGATTTATCACGTGACCTAAGAATTGAACTTCGCGTAACCAGAATGCGCATTTGGAGAATTTTGCATACAATTCTCCCTTCTTAACGTCTCTAGAACCTCCCGAATATGGCCGGCATGCTCAATCTCACTCCTTGAATAAATTAGAATATCATCAATGAACACAATCCCTGATTTATCCAACATAGGCCGACATACACGGTTCATCAGATCCATAAAAGCAGCTGGCGCATTGGTCAGGCCAAATGACATAACAAGGAATTCATAGTGACCGTAGCGCGTGCGAAAAGCTGTTTTAGGGATATCCTGCTCCTTTACCTTCAGCTGATGGTAACCAGATCGAAGATCTATCCTTGAAAACCAATTGGTACCTTGGAGCTGATCAAACAGATCATCTATCCTTGGTAGGGGGTATCGGTTCTTCACCGTTAACTTGTTCAGCTCTCGGTAGTCAATACATATCCTCATACTACCGTCTTTCTTCTTCACAACAGGACCGCAGCACCACAAGGAGAGATACTCGGTCTAATGAACCCCTTCTCGAGCAGCTTTTGCAACTGTTCCATGAGTTCTTTCATTTATGTGGGAGCTAATCGATACGGTGCTTTGGCAACGGGTTGAGCACCGGATATCAAGTCAATTTGGAACTCAATCTCGCGATCCAGTGGCACGCCGGGTAAGTCTTCCGGGAATAAGTCCGGAAAGTCACACACAACTGGTACATCAGATAGTTGCAGTGTTGGCGCGTCCACATCCTTTACATAGGCCAAGTAGGCACTACATCCACGCCTCATGCACTTTCCCGCCACCACCATCGAAATCACTTTTGGAATCATCGTGATGCGGTCTCCATAAATCGTAACCAAACTCCCATCGGACGCAACTAATCGAATCATCTTCTTGCGACATACGATGTTTGCTTCATAGGTTGCTAACCAGTCCATCCTTGTACTACATCAAATCCACCTAGGGTTATCACATGTAACCTAGAAGCAAACCTATGACCTTGTAGTTCTATGGTACAGTCCTCTATTACATCAAATCCACAGAAAGTAGTGGAAATAAAACTCCTACTAGCACCAGAATCAAACAATATAGACGCACAAGTTTGGTTTACCAGAAACATACCTGACACAACATCGGGATCAGCTCTGGCTTCCTCCCGGGTCATGGTGTAAGCTCTAGCACTTGCTCTCTGCCGTCCTTCCTCCGGCTTCTTCTTCTCTGCCCCAGAGCTCTCAGCCCTCGGCTTCTTACAGTCCCTAGCGATGTGGCCAGGCTAACCACACCTGAAGGTTACGTTCATCCCCATTCTGCACTCACCAGTATGCTCCCTTCCATATTTGTCACACCTCCTCAGCCCTGATCCAGATGTGACCACACGTCGATCACCCACCTTTGCCACCTTCTTGTTTGGAGCAGTTCTACCACGTCCAAACCGTTTTCCATTCCAGTTCCGACTACCACCATCCTTCTTATCCACCTCAGCCACCACCACCTCGCGCTCATCGTATAATCTGCCAGCCAAGTCAACTGCGGACATGAAAGTTCTCGCCGGGCGGCAATCATATGCCTATGGATATCCACTGGCAGCCCCTGGATGTATCTTTTAATCTTTCGTGACAATGGTGTCACTTGATCGGGCACCAACCGCGCCATTTCATTGAATTTGGTGGTGTACTACTGGTGTGTCATCGTTCCCGCCTCCAGCTGCAGGAAGTCTCTTTCTACCTTGTCCATCTCTCAGTGAGGATAGAATTCCTCAATCACTAGCTTTTTCAGTTCAGGCCATCTCATTCTTTCAATGGCCCTGCTACCCTCGGCTTGGACAATGTTATCCCACCAGCACAAGGCCGAGTTCACGAAGGAGTGGGTGGCGAATTTCACCTTTTGATCCTCACGGCACTCACTGATATCAAGGACGGCCTCCATCTCCCTTAACCATTGGTGAGCAGCTGCCGCAGTGCCGTTTCCATTGAAAGTAGGGGGCTTGCATCTCATAAACGCCCCATAGTTACAACCTCGAGTCGCCTCCGGTACAGCTCGTCTTCTTTCTCCTCCTCATGAGAGAGAACCTTTTCTGGCTCTGGTTGATCCCGTCCTCCCGAGGACCTGTTTCTTTCCTTTCTTTCCCCATCCCTTAAGGCATTGGTCACTTCGGTCAACACAGACGGTAGAATCGTCTGCATGACCTGGTGAACCTCCTCCACTACAGCCTCCTTTACTGAGGGTCTCAGGTTGGCGCTTTTGTCGCCACCCTCCGGATGAGGGGTCTCTGGTTCTTCATGAACCACTTTCTCGACTCTAGGTCTCCCTCTCTTGGGTCACGGAGCAGCACCATGACCTCCACCACGAGAGGCCTTTGAAGATCTACCTCCACCCATCCTCTATAAGCACACTATAAGATTCAAACGCTAACACTTTCATTCAAGGTAATACTCAGTTTAGGTCAAGTATAGTAAGTCCCTAATTACAGTGGCCAGTTGTGATTAGCCACTTACTTTACTCTTCATGCCCCTAGCATCTCCTATCCTGACTTAATCAGTATCTAAATCTACTAAGAGCACATAATCAAATAGCATGCGCACATAATACTGGTTAACATTAAGAAAAGACATACATGATGGCACGTACCTACTCGGGCTGACTTCCCTTCATTTGTCCCATTTTCAATTTAAGTTTAGTTTTTAAAAGTTTATCTAACCCAATTCTATTAAACTTTGGCTCTGATACCAACTTGTAAGGCCCCGTTCCCGGAAACCTCACAGTTGGTCAATCATAGCAATTAAAACATTAAACATTACAAATAAACAAGCTTAAGCAGCGGAAATAATTTATCAAAAAACATTCATTTCATTTAAACCACTGTGGTTGAGCAATACAACACTGTTTAACTAATTACAAAAGAATTGTTTACTGTATTACAAAACAACAACAACATAAAGTACGAATGGATGTCAGTTTTTCCCTGCCGAGTAGCTTCACCCTCGTGCCATCCTCAACAATATTTACCTGTCAACTGAAAATGTATAAAAGTCAGCATTGCTGAGTGAGCTCTAGTTTTATAAGTAATAAAATCCTTTCTATATGTTGTATAAGAAAATACTCTTTTCTGTAAATACAACTCTGTACTGTATACGCGAGCACGCATCAACTATATGAACAAATATTGTTCATCTCTTTACTGTATGCCTTGTCTGTTCTGTATACTTTTATCTTTATGTTTCACTTTCTATATTGACCAGTGACAAATACCTCAACTATATGCGTGATGGAAAACGGGTGATGGGCCATCTATATTGTTGATACATATATGTCCCTAGATCTTGATATGAAAGGTAATAGATCTTGTTTATCTGATTTTGATGAAATTTGATATGGTTAATAAAATGATATTGATTATTTGTGATTTGTAATTACTAATATTTCATTAATGAGTAGATATTGAATTGGTTAATTAGGATAGTAGTTGTGTGAATGGTTACACATAATGTTTATTAATTAATACATTCAAACTTAACATAATGAAGATCTCATGCGAATGGCCCATACGAATGGACCACACACATGAATAACTTCATACGATTGACTCAATCGCACGACTGAACCAGAAGACTGGATCAGTCGTATGATTGACACACAAGATTGACTCAGTCGCACGACTGACAGTCGTGCGAATGGATCAACCGCATGGTTCAATCGCACGACTGAACCATGCTTATGGTCCAGTCGCCCGAATGAACAATACTAACCTATAAATACAATCTAATTCATGAAAAACGTAGAGCATTCATTGATTACGATTCCAGACATACCCTAGCCGTCCAGAAGCCCCTGATTCGTTCTCCAAGTTCATAGAACACATTAGATCAATTTCTAATCGATTTCTAACGTTAGTTTCAATTCCTTATTGATTCTTCGTGTGTTCTCACTGATTGGGTCGCCAATCAAATAGGATTCCGCACTATTTGATCCGGTTTACACGTTAATCACTAGGTATTTCATTCAAATACCAGCTCCTAACAAGTGGTATCAGAGCCAAACCCGAAATCAGCTGTACTCAGCTGATTATGCCTCTGTTATGGAAAAGGGCTACATTCATGATGGTGCTTATCGGTGTTTTGTCTCGCAGTTTGAGCCAAAATACGTAAGTGATGCATTAAACGATGAGACATGGGTGAGTGCCATGCAAGAAGAAGTTCTTCAATTCAAGAAGTTAGGAGTATGGACTCTGGTAGATATACCTAAAGGTGCTAAAGTCATTGGCACCAAATGGGTCTTGAAATGCAAGAAGGATAACCAAGGGGTCATTATCAGAACAAGGCTCGACTGGTTGTTTAGGGATTTCGCCAAGTCGAGGGGATTGACTACAATGAAGTGTTTGCACCAGTGGCAAGGATGGAAGCCATCCGTATCTTCCTTGCCTATGCATCGTATATGAAGATTAAAGTCTATCAATTAGATGTGAAGAGTGCATTCCTTCATGGGGAAATCAGAGAAACAGTCTATGTCAGTCAACCCGAGGGATTTGAAGATCCTTATCATCGGGATAGTGTTTACAAACTCGACAAGGCTTTATACGGGCTTCATCAAGCTCCAAGAGCTTGGTATGAGAAACTCTCGACTCATCTCGAGAAACACGGCTTTTGCAGGGGAGTAATTGACTGCACACTGTTCATCAAAGAAAAAGGTGGTGACCTACTACTCGTACAGATCTATGTCGATGACATAATCTTTGGTTCAAAGAACGAAGAGTTATGCAAAGAATTTGAAGCAGTGATAAAGAAAGAATTTGAGATGAGTGCTATGGGGGAGATGAAGTTCTTTCTCGGGTTATAGGTGGATCAGACTCCAAATGGGATATTTCTACATCAGACCAAGTATGTAGGAGACATTCTCAGTCGGTTTGACATGGAGAATGCTTCTGCTACTGGGACTCCACTTGCTACGAATCACGATATAGCACCTGATGAAAATGGAGATCTTGTAGATGCCACAATGTACCGAGGAATGATTGGATCACTCATGTATCTCACCGCCTCAAGACCTGATATCATGTATGCTACATGTTTATGTTCTAGATATCAGGCTAAGCCTAAGGTCAACCATCTGATCGGGGTCAAGAGGATACTTCGTTATCTGAAGGGTACACCCACACTTGGGTTGTGGTATCCTCATGATGATGACTTTGAACTCACGGCGTATGGTGACTCGGATTACGGGGGCTGCAAGATGAATTACAAGTCTACATCAGCAGGGTGTTAATTCTTTGGGAGAAGATTAATTACCTGGCAGTGTAAGAAGCAGACATCGGTTGCATTGTCAACCTGTGAAGCCGAATACGTTGTTGCTGCAAGTTGCTGTTCACAAATCATCTGGATTCAACAGCAAATGCGGGATTACGGTTTAAAGTTTTCTTCTACTCCTATTTTTGTGGATAACTCTGCTGCAATTGCAGTAACTAAAAATCCAGTCTAACATCCTAAGACCAAACATATTGGTATTAAATACCATTTCATAAGAGGTTGTTTTGAAAAGAACTTCATTGATGTGGTAAAAATTAATACTGATTTTCAACGCGCTGACCTCTATACTAAAGCCTTTGATAAACCATGTTTTCAATATTTGCTAGAGGTCAACGACGTTAAAAAGAAAAGTGAGGTTATTCCTGATGATGATCATGTGTAGTCCGGTGTAGCTTAGTTAATTTTCTATTTTATTTTATTTTATTTGGTTAATTTAGTCTGTTTAAATTTAAACTCATGGTATTCTGCTGTTTATTAATATCCTAAAATAATTAAACTAGTTATGATGTTAGTATTTTAGGGGGAGAATAAGTCAGCAGGTAACATTATAAAAAAAATAGACGAGGGAGAAGGAGTGGAAAGCTGATATAAGGTAGATCGTATATGTGATACCGATTCAACCCTTTGAATATGATAGTACAC
The DNA here is from genome assembly GCA_025506515.1 of Flaveria trinervia. Taxonomy (NCBI): domain Eukaryota; kingdom Viridiplantae; phylum Streptophyta; class Magnoliopsida; order Asterales; family Asteraceae; genus Flaveria; species Flaveria trinervia. The sequence goes on from CM046447.1 coordinate 84,112,157, forward strand.
AGGAACAAATCAAGAGGGACTTTAAAATTTAATTCAGAAATGATGCAAAAATTCAAAGTATAAGTCTGTGGAGTCTAAGTAATACAAAAAGGGAAGATGATAGAAAAACTGGTAACTATGAAGGTAACACACAGAGAGTAGACCGAGAGGTTGCTAGATCACAAATGATATGTCGGTAGATTCAGCACAATAGATGAGAAGACCTGACTGGTGATTTCAAGATCAAACAAAGTTGTTCAACTGACTGTGGGCTTCCATCTTATCACTGGTTAACATAATCAACAATATTCCAATAAGGGGTAATGAGCATGTAAACGCCACAAATGTGTGCGGATGACCATAAATAGAGCAAAGCATGAAAAAATGAAAGAAAAATGCTATCAAGCTAATGACTTATGTTGTTGGTGCATTTTGTGCAAAACAAAATTAAGCTGCTCTAACAAGGAGATATGTTGCGTGCCTCTCTGCTGTGCGATGGCACTGACCTGAGGATAAGCAGAACCTAGATATTCTAGAATTCATTGTTGTTTGCCGCCTCTCTGCTGTGCGATGACACTGACCTGAGGATTGGCTTCTCTTTGAAAGATCTAAGAATAGTCTCTTCTTGTAAAAATACCCGTAGACCGCTCAGAAACTCCCGAGGAATGTTGATTACCATATAAGTGTGGGATCCACAAATGTTAGTTGAAATAATTAAACCTAAATTTATCACCAGACTGTGTCAAAAGTCTGTGTATGGATTTAAAAGGACAAACATATTGACAATCATTGTGGCTAGAATTCTTGAAAATTCAAATCAATGTGGTAATCTAATAGTTCCAGTATGATTTCCTAAAAGTTGCTAACGACTTTGGATGAAAACCAAGAATAGAGCATCAAAAGATTTTGAGAACAAGTCCCAAATGATTTGACTTGCCTGTATGATTCCAAATTGAATTGGTCCACGTGTGGAAATCTAAGTTGAAGCTGCCTATTCCGGAACCAAATAAACAAGTCTTTATTTTTGGTACATTAGTTTATTTTTTTATTATTCACTTAGTCCTTTAGTTTTTGTTTGATTGCCGGACTACATCAATGAAAATCGATAAGGGATCAACTCACAAAAAGGGTCATGTCTGATATGACCACATGAATTTTCAAGTTTAAAGCAGTCACATCTGAGGTGACAAAGTGTTTAAAAGAGTCATGTGTGAAGTGACTATATTGGTTAAAATGTTCATGTCTGAGATGATCAATAGCTCATAATTAATCTCAAAAGTTAAAAGGGTTTAATTGGTAAGAAATGCAGGAAATGTCATAAGTATGACCCATTCGCACGAATGGACCTTTAGAATGTACTTATCATACGAATGGGAGCCATTCGTATGAATGGACCATGAGAATGGGCCATTCAATCGAATAGCCCATACGATTGACCCAATCGGATGTTTAAGAGTGAACGAATGGGTAAGTCGCATGACTGAGCTCCAGTCGGACGACTGAATGGGGCGACTGAATCAATCGCACGACTGAGGCACAATCGTCCGTATGAAACATGCGTATGAGCCCAGTCGTACGATTGAATTCAGGGTTAGTATAAATAGAGAGTGAGTCGGTCGCAGAGAATCACCACTCTCAAACTTACCTAAATCGCACGACTAAAGTTACGCTGCCAGAATTTCGTTTGATCACTACAAACCCTCGATTCTCACATACTGACCATTTGCATTGACTCTACAGGTAATCTGTGGTGCCAAAACTCTATCAAATCATTCAATTTGCCACGAATTATGAACAATCAGACTTGTTAGAAAAACCGTGTCTTGTGTGGCAAAATACCCCAACTAAACGACGTAAACAAATGAAATTAAAGGTGTTAGTTGTTAAACTAATGGATTACGAGTCTAATGTACCAGAACACGAAGTTTAAAACTCAAAATTGGTGAAAACTTGAATTTGAATTGAGCGGACAGAATGACATGCGAATGGACAGGTTGATGAGCTTCAGTCGCACGACTGAAGAGTGCGACTGGCGTAATCGCACGACTGAACTATGCGTATTGAGTTCAGTTGCACGACTGGTGTAAACGCAGGAGGCTACATGCGCATGAGTCCAGTCACACACTCAGTTGTACGTATGGAGTCATTCGCACGATTGAATCCCAGTCGCACAGCCTCATTTGGATGACAAAAAAGAATTGTGTTCAAATCCAAGTTTATCATGACATTCTTAACAATGGGTACTAATGTTTACTTTCCTTGTGTAACAGATGGCCAGCCGTTGGAATATGAGTACGAAGCACAATATCTGTGCTCATCTGGATCTCACATCCAGAAATGCTTCGGACTTCTCGGGCATTATAACCTTCCTTAGAAGATCGAGGATTGCACACGCTATATCTGCTCCATGTACACCTTATCGGTCGATTCAGCAGGCCTTCTGGGAAGGTGCAATTGTTGATCGATCATCTGAGCCTCACTGTATCAGAGGTACTATCTTTGGAGAGGCTATAACTATCACAGAGGAGGATCTGAGGACTGTGTTATAGTTGGGGGATGATGCTGACTGTCCTACTAAATTACATCCCCTTACTGTTAGAGGATGTTTCCTTCGAGCCAAGTACGCTGGGGATATCAATGCGGGGGTGCTCAACAAGAGCAACCTCTGTCCACAGCTGAAGTACCTTGCTCACGTATTGCTGAAATGCATAGCATCCAGAAAGGGAGGTTTTGATGAGTTGTCTGACCAGATCCAAAATGCTTTTGTTGCATTGGTGCTGAACCATCCATTTAGCTTCTCCAGGATGATCTTCACCTACTTGGTGGAGAACATTAAGGTGAAAGGGAAGGAGGGCTTCTGTATGTACCCCCGATTTATGCAAATGATAATAGACCAGGAGATCCCCTCCCTGCCAAAGGAGAAGGATGATGCGGTAGTGCTTGAGGTGATGGATGATACCACCTTGGGCCGGATGAAGGTATACAGGGGAAAGCAGGTAAACCCCCAGTCAGGAGATTGTTTGGGCATCTGGCCCGTGAGAACTATGTGGTGCCAGACAGGAGGAAGTCGCGCCACAACGACAGCGATTCTGATGTTGAGCAGATTGCTCTACCCGCCGACGACAATGATGATGACAGTGGTGATGGTGGAGATACAGGCCCCATACCATCTAGGGCCACTACCACTGATATACCATCTCCACCATCCACCCACGTTGGAACTGAGTCTGCTGGTTTCCATTAGGATTTTGTTCCTGGTGAGGAGGATGAGGAGTCAGAAGAGGAGCCCTTAACACGAACTGTGGGAAGCAAGGTTGTTCCCACGAAACATGGGCTAAGGGCGGTTGGTGACACCCACGAGACTCAGAAGAGACAGCCTTGGATCCGAGTTTTGTATCGGAGCCTGCTAGCAGGGTTGTAGGGGGAGCATCCACCTCAACGGGAACGAGGAGAAAAAGGATGGCCCAACCCCATGGCCTGAAGAAGAAGAAAAGACGTCTCACCTTCGTTACCTCCACAACCACATCTACCACCACCACAACCACTTCCACAGCCACAGCCACCACAGCCACCACAACTACTACTACCACCACCACACCTCCCACCACTGTACAGATTCCATCTACCACCATGTCTTTCACTCCCACATCACCTCCACCACTTCACAGACCCATCTTCACTACAGCAACCACCACCACTACTACCCACCAAGCTGGATCCTCAGCCCATCCCTCTCATCCATATGTATCACTTCTACCTCCAATTAGGGTAGAGGAACAGCTGTCTGTGCTCAATAGGATGGTGATGCGCCTATTAGCAGCAGATGAGGAGAAGGCGGCTCAGATCCGTCAGCTTGCTGATCTTACTGCTGCTCAGTCTCACCAGATCGAAGAGTAGGCTAGAGTGATAAAGGAGCAGACCCAACAGATGGCTGCTCAGAGCCTTGAGATAGCCCAACTCCAAGCACATAGTGTCACATCAAACAGGAAGATAGAGGAGTTGGAGAAGGCGAAGAAGACAATCATGTTAAAGTTAAAGGGATCTAAGGAAGAGCCCTTGAAGATCAAAGAAGGAGACAGAGATGATGATGATGATGAAAGTGATGATAAGGATGATGAGACAGAAAAGGTTGAGGGGACAGAAGAAGAAAGGACAGAGGATACGGATGATGATGATACATCAGGAGGAGATGCAGCTGCATCGGCCTCTGCTTCAGGTCAAGAAAGGAGGTCCAAGAACATACAAGACCAACCAGCTTCTTCCTCGGCTCCACAAGTGACGAGACGATGATACATGACAAAAGTAATGATTAGATGTTTATGTATTAAATTACTTTTGTATTTGAATCATGTATTGAAATCTATGTATTTAATGTTTAAATTCAGTTTAATGCATTTCTGTTTGATGAATTACTAATGGTTGATATGTGAATGTGTAAATCAAACAGATCCAAATTACCAAAGGGATGAGTTTGATGTTGCTCTCCTTCAGCAGGTCAAGACTCAGCTAACAATGATTCTTGATCTGCAAGGGATCGTAAGGAGGTCGGTGAGTTATACCCCTGAAGAAGGGGAAATAATTCACGACCTATCAAACGAGCAACTCGCAGATATTTTCAAGCTCAATCCAGATGAGATAGTAACAAACGCTCCGACATGCGACTCGACTAGTGACGAAGATCTCAACGGTGTTGATGAAATCGAGATTGAAGATGTAACTGCCGAGCACTACCCTCAGTACACTGACAATGAGGGAAATATGGTCCCCAATCTGGGTGAATCCCTCGTCAGCAATACTTTTGAGGTGTTAGACAAGATGGAGCAAGAGTCGGAGAAAGTAGAGAAAACGGCCCAAGCCTCAATTGATGATGTCGATATTCGAAAGGCTGAGTGGGCTGCGTGTTTTGAAGAAGTTAGAGCCCAACGCACTGCACCAAAACAGGATGCCTACACCAAACTCTACAGAGTCAAGAAACATCATAAGGTGACTGGCAGGATCATAGCATGGGCGTATTTTGAGGATCTTAACGTATATGCAGTTAAGAGGGAAAAGGGCATAGAGTACTTCAGATTCCCACATGATCTGAAGACTCTACCAGGTTTTGAGCTCAACCAGCTGGCCAAACTAAAGCTTTTGTATGCTGACCCGAGGAAGATGTCAGGCTGGTTCGAGGCTACCCTAAAGAAGGAGTACCACACCAGGTGGGTTAACTTCAGACCCCAACAACCTACAAGGTATATCAGAAGGTCTGAGATTGATGCCATTACTGGAAAGCCGAAGATAGTGTTGAGATGGAGTCCTCCGCGCACAATATCAAGAATCCCACTCAGGGAAATGCCACAGGACTTCACCCCACACTTTAGGTGGTGGTACTACGATTGGAGAATAGAAGAAGCGGTCATAGTCCTAAACAAGGAGGGGCAAATGGATACGATCAGGGTATTCGACCCAATGTGGCTTACCAACTTGTTAGAAAAAGATGTCTACACGCTATACAAGTGGCCATTGTTCTATGATACGCAAGATATTGTACAAGCCCTCCAGTTCCAAAATGTCATAAGACTCTGCTTCGCGTTTGAAATTCACAGGGAGTCACAAAAGAGAACAAGTACAAGAAATATGCGGAGGTGATACAGAAAACAAGACATTAGAGAGATCTAGGTCCAAGGGGGAGTTTGTTGATACATATATGTCCCTAGATCATGATATGAAATGTAATAGATCTTGTTTATCTGATTTTGATGAAATTTGATATGGTTAATGAAATGATATTGATTGTTTGTGATTTGTAATGACTAATATTTCATTAATGAGTAGATATTGAATTGGTTAATTAGGATAATAGTTGTGTGAATGGTTACACATAATATTTATTAATTAATACATTCAAACTTAACATAATGAAGTTCTCATGCGAATGGCCCATACGAATGGACCACACGCATGAATAACTTCATGCGATTGACTCAGTCGCACGACTGAACCAGGAGACTGTATTAGTCGTATGATTGACACATAAGATTGACTCAGTCGCACGACTGAACACTCAGTCGTGCGAATGGATCAACCGCATGGTTCAATCACACGACTGAACCATGCTTATGGTCCAGTCGCCCAAATGAACAATACTAACTTATAAATACAATCTAATTCGTGAAAAACGTAGAGCATTCATTGATTACGATTCCAGACGTACCCTAGCCGTCCAGAAGCCCCCTGATTCGTTCTCCAAGTTCATAGAACACATTAGATCGATTTCCAATCGATTTCTAACGTTAGTTTCAATTCCTTATTGATTCTTCGTGTGTTCTCACTGATTGGATCGCCAATCAAATAGGATTCCGCACTATTTGATCTGGTTTACATGCTAATCACTAGGTATTTCGTTCAAATACCAGGTCCTAACATATATCCCTCGAAAGGGTCAACTGTATCCCCCGAAAAGGTCAACTATATCCCCCAAAAGGATCAACTGTATTCCCCGAAAGGGTCAACTGTATCCCTCAAAAGGGTTCTGTGTACTATGTACCAGGCCAACCCAATCACCCAGGACACACTGCAAAGGTCCTGCCAATCTCAATTGATTGACCCTGTGTGCATAATAGGGTAGCTAACCCGCAGCACAGTTGAGCTAATGACAACATGGTCGTGCACCCCCTATAAGCTTGCAAGACTTGTTAACATTTTCAATAATGTTCCTCTTCTTTTCTTTATTGCTCTTTCACTTTATTATTACGATATACTTTACGTTATGATAATAACATACCACGTAAAGTCACATACTATAAGTATTAATAATAATAACAATAACAATAATAAGGAACAATCATAAGCAATCATATCATTCATGAAACATCATCATTAATAAGCCCTTAGTCAACCTCGGTCAAAACCCTAAAGCACGGACTCCTAGAAAATTCTGTAAAAATTTCTAAGTCTTAGGTGCATGGGGACTATTTGGGCGCATGAGCCCTGTTCGGGCGTTTCATCACTATGTAGGCGCATCAGCCAACACTTAAACATTTTCACTTTAGGCGCATGAACTATTCAGGCGCATGGACACTTAGGCGCATGAGCCACTTGGGCGCATGGGCACTATTGGGGCGCATGACCCTACACTTAGTCGTCCGGCTAACATTTCTAGGCGCATGGGCCACTGTTCACGCGCATGGGCCACTGTTGAGGCGCATGGGCTGTACTTAATCATTTCTAAGGCAATCTTAGGCGCATGAGCCTTATCTAGGCGCATGGACCTTCTGTTCAATATGTTGCCAGTATGTTTTCAACCCAATCATCAAATCCATCTGTTCTAAGCTTAATGTGACTATTCTACACATGAATAACCTACAAGCATTCCAGAATCACATTCATTCATGCACAATTCACACGAGCATACATACTCAAACATGTGAAAATCATTTAAATACATTTTCAGCCCCAAAGATGTTTGAAAACAAGTAAAAACCATGGTCCAAAACTCACCTGGTGCAACTTGGGTGTTCTTCCTTTTTACCTGCTTGCTATGAGTTCAAAATACCTAGAAACAACATCCAAAAACACACGCACCCGAGCACAAACACAACCCATAAGCACATAAGCATGTAACCGGGATAAAACCCGTCATAAACACTTAAAAACCATGAATTCTTACCTTGAATTCGACTTCTCTTCTTCTTATCTTCAACCGAGGGTTTTCTCTGCTCTCTCTCTCTCTCTCTAAAACCGAAGAAAATGGTGATGTGAAGTGATGGTGGGTGGCCATACCCACCTTTACACCAACTTTTCAAAATTTTTGTCCTTTTTACACTTTTAGTCCCTCCACTTGGACTGAATTGCCTTTCTCTCTTTTATTCTTTATTTATTGTCTTTTCAAAATAACCGAGTGTTACAAGATGTAACTCTAATTATTGATGATTGTTGTTATAAACTTTTAATTTGAAGATGTAACTTTTGCTGTTTTTATTACACGTAAGGATAGAAATATGTAACTTATGGTATCAATAGATAAAATAAGTAAAAATATCTTAGTATAACCAAAGGTAAAATAGTCTTTCAATTAATTAACTTTAGTTAAAAATGGATAAATATGTAATATATATGTTGAGAAAGTTTACCATACAAAATAACAATTCGTAATGTATGAAGTGATAACAATCATTGATCTAAACCATTGACAGTTTAAATTAAAGATAGAATAATTACGTAATAAATATGTCTGAAGTGGTAGATTTAGAAATATACTATAACTAGATTAGTACCTCATATATTACATGGTTGGATACAAAAAATATTAAATAGTTATTAATAATAAATAATGAATTATAAAATTTTGAGATTACGTACAGTGATAAAAAGACTATCATTTTTCTAACTTTTGTTTACTTTTTTATTTTTTCAAAAAGTTGATTTTTAAACAAGTTGTTTTAAAATAAAATGTTTTAAAGAGGTATCACTTTTAATAATTTCTTTGTTTTAACTTTAAATTTTAACTATTTTTGTTTCATAAGAATTTTATTTTTTAAACAGGCTTTAAAATATTGTGTTTTTTAAAAGTTTGATATTTTTTAAAAATTCTTATTTTTTACAAAAAATATGTCTTTACAAATTGATTTTGTAGAAAGATCTTTTTTATAAAATAAATAAATATTTTTAATTTGAAAATAATATAATTTTTAATTATTGAGAAATTTATTAGCAGAAAGAAACGGAAAAATAAATTTTAGGAGCTCTAAAATTATGGCAAGTGGCATAAAAAATCTTATATTATTAGTATATATATAGTTAGACTAGGTTAGTCCACGTGTATTACACGGATTGAATAAATAAAATATTAAATAATTATAACTAAAAATTTATAAATAATAAAATTATGCTTGAAGATAAATTCTTACGTACAAATAACTATTTAAAGTAATAAACAATTATGTATTTTTCTTAAACTTTTGTTTTAATAAAAAAATTATGGTTTTTAAATATTTTGTTTTAATAAAAATGAAAAAAAGTTCGTTGTAATCTATATTTTATAAAAAATGTGTTTTTAAAATTTGTGTTTTTAATAAAAATAGGTATTTTAATAAGTAAATAAATCAAAATAAAATTAGATACTAATTAAATAAACTAGATTTCCCTTTTTAATTGAACTTTTAAAGGTTTACAAAATCAAAGCGTTACATAAAACGCAAATAAACAAACTAAATTAACTATTTTTTCTATTTTTCTTTTCTCCTCGTCCGCTAACTTTTAAAAGTCTTCGACGGAACCCAAGTTCTTGTGTTGTTATTTTCGTAATTAGCAGCTTCCTCATCGATAACTTGGATTGTCAGTCCTTGGTTTCATTCATCCTCATATATCTCGCATTCTACAATATTTTCGCTTTCAAGTGATGTTTAGCTAGCGGAATGAATTGGAAATTGTTTTTTTTCTTTCTATTAAGCCAAGCTATCAAATTTTTCGATGTTTTATGTAGCCTTATTGAACAGAAATTTTGTAGCATTATATCTCGTTTATTCATTACTTGGGGTGGTACTATGTTGACGTTTAGTGTTTTACATTCTTAAAGTGTTATATATAAGCTACACATTAGATTTGCCACTACCTGAGCTTGATGATATTGGACTTCTCAATGACTTATGCATAGTTGATGTTGTATCATATTTTTTAGAATAACTCATATGGTTTAATAAAAAAATATGGGTCTTCATTATGTACTAGGGAAATAAAACTGGCAACAAACTCAATCAAATCTTGTTGGTTCTCTAACCGATTTGGTCTGAGTTGAGACGTGCGCTATGGAATCGAAACCGGTATCAAACAGATGGTTTGAGCCCAAGTCCAGGTTGAATTGAAACAAGTTTGGGTATCGGGCCGGGGCGGGGCGGGTTCGGAAACTGTTTTCTTTTCCAGCCCGATTTTATTGCCCACCTCTACCGTATCCCAGCCTTGTAAATCGGTATAACGCCTAAGGGACTCTTGTACAAGTCATATACCTTGCAAGTCCAGTAGGTTCAAACTCCTCAATAATTCGGTGATCTGTTTTGTTCATGGGTTCATTATGGACTTGTAGCTAATCGGCCCAATCATACAACCAAGTTTTTAGTTAAATCAAAGTAAAAAAATAATAATAATAATTAAATAGTAACTAAGATATATATACATTTTGTTTATCTATCGTATTTTATTTTAAAAGAACTTTATCATTTACAAAAACTATATATAAGATTAGAGCCCTAACTTTAAGGGACAAAAGGTTTGTGACTCGAGAAACTTAGTTAAGGTTATCATAATACATAGATTTATACAATGTAAAACAAACTTTATAGTATTAGGCTTTAAATATTCAAGGAAGGCCCGCTAAGGGCGTTTATATCTCCCAAAACTAGTGAAAACAATGAACCAGCCGACTTGGTGAAATGTACAAGGAGTGATTTACACAACGAAACTTGAATATGCTTTTGTGCATCGCTATGTTATATAGATTTCATATATTATTTATTGTGAACTTAAAATCAACGAACACACTATAACAGTATATTTAGATGGTTTTGATTCAGTCTCGTTAGGCCAGATCAAATAGAAATTACAAAAGAGTCCCAATCTCATGAGAAGACAAACAAAAAATATTCAAGATGATTTGGAATGAATATGAGAATAGTTCTATAAGCCTTCTTGAGTTTAAACGGGTATGCTATTAGGGGTGATATTTGTAGATTATTTAAACTAGTTTATCTGCATCAAAACTAAATATATATAAAACATGTAATAAAATATTTTGTTAAAGTGAGTAAAAACTTATAATTATTTAAACTATAGAATGATTAGAAATATAATCAAGCATTTGATATTTTAAGTTATTTTATAGTGGGCATGTAATAGGAAAAAAATTGTTATGTTGATACATATATATACCTAGATCCTAATCTGAATGTAATATGTCTTACACTTATGTAATTATTGGGTACTTAATGAAATACAAAATGTTTGGTTGTGTCTATAATGTTTAATATTTCATTAATGAGTTGTTTAACGCATATTGACTTAATTATATAGGTTTGTGATTGTTTGAAGTGTTATACATAATGTTATAATATTGAATACACTCAAACTCAGTGAAGTGAAATTCTCATGCGTCCGACTGGACCATGCGCCCCAACAGTGGTCATGCGTCCGAATGGCTATGCGACTGAGTGTATATGCGCCTAAATAGTTCATACGTCTGAACAACTACATGCGTCTGACTCAGTTGCACGACTGAACACTGAGTCGTGCGAATGGATCAACCGCATGGCCCAATCGCACGAATGAACCATGCCAATGGTTCATTCGCCCGAATGAGCAACCCTAACCTATAAATACCACCTAATTCGTGGAAAAACATAAGGATTGACTCCACTTCGACTCTAGACGTACCCTAGCCGTCCAAAAGCCTCTAAGTTCGTACTCCAAGTTCATAGAACGTTGTAGATCGATTCACAATCGATTCTTGAGGTTAGATTCAATTCGTTATTATGTCAACGTGTGTTCTCACTGATTGAATCGCCAATCAAATAGAATTCCGCACTATTTGGTTTGGTTTAACACGTTAATCAGTTGGTGTTTGGTCAAATACCAGATCCTAGAAGTGGTATCAGAGCTATAGGCTCTTGATTACGTGTTGATTCAATCGTTTTGATACAAAATTGTGTTTTTGCATCAAAAACGCAATATTTTTGTGTCTAACGGAGTCTTGGACGTTTCCTGATCGAAAATTTTAGTTTTTCCGGCATACGGCTATTAGGGTTTGATAAAATTCGAGTTTTTACGGCCAAAACAAGTTTAACCTACGAATTATCAAACTTCTGCAGGTTCAGTCGCAGGATTGGCTCAATCGCACGACTGAGTTCACATGCATCCTTCAACCGCACGATTGAACTCATTCGTACCCTCATTCTTACAACTGAGATCTTCATTCGGACTGTTCAACCGCATTAGTTTATTCGGACGACTGACTCATCCGCATTTGCTTAGTCGCACGATTAACCAATTTCGCACTTGTTCAATCGCCCGAATAAGCCCAATCGCATACCTTCATTCGCATCCATCAGCAGCTTGTTAAATAGTAAAGTTAAGTATAATGGAGGATCAGTTTTCAACATACACAGCAAGTAGAGATACACGTATTCAGAATCTACTGCTGTTGGAGAACGAAGTGGGGATTCACAATAAACCCCCAAAACTTATTACGTTAGATGACTACCCTCAATGGAAGCAACGTTTTGAAATCTACTTAAATGGAGTGGATACAAATTTATGGCAGGCAATAGAGTCGGGGTACAACATGCCAGTTGGAGCTGACGGAGTAAAACTTACTCTAAGTGGCATGTCGGATGCACAGAAGGTAAAACAAAACGTTGAGAAGAAAGTCTACGCCTTGCTTACTCAGTCTATTCCGAATGATATTTTCCATTAGTATTCGGAGTATACTCAAGCCAAGAAACTTTGGGATGCGTTGGAGAAGAGGTATGACGGGAATGCCTCTCTGAAGGCTATCAAGGCAAAAGCATTGAAGAAGGAGTTTGACAACTTCTCTTCAATGGGAAAAGAAGGCCTTGATGTTGTGATCGATAGATTCTACCACTTGATGAGTGAGATGCATACTCATGGAGTGGTTACTTCGATGGAAGATAAGGTATCCAACTTTGCTGATGGATTACCAGAAAAATGGGGTTCTTTGTTTCAAATCTCAGACAGAATGGAATGCTCTCGAAGTTAGACATAAATGACTTCATTTTGAAACTGAAAGAAGAAGAGCTTAGGATGAAGTATCAAGCCCAAAAGGCAAACTACGATCAGAATCCTGCACTCTAGAATGCTACTCCTTCAGTCAAGACATCTGGAGCACCACTACAAACCGCCTTCATCTCAAGCGCAGGAGTTCCAGCACAACCCTCAACTTCAGGATCCGAAATGTCAGGGTCGTCTAGTACCTAATATATGATACCTGAAGCTAATGCTGCAAAACTTAAAACCGACAACCTCGGGAATGTAACTGTGGAGGTGGCCAAAGAACATATGGACCTCTTAGCTGTAGTGGTTCAATCCTACGATGGATTGATTGCTGGAAAGATAGGTAACTGACACCTGGCAGATGAGATTATGAGCAGGTGGATGAAATGGAGTTGGAACGAATGGACATAATGTGGGTTTTGGCAAGTGCTGTCGACGAGCTAAAAAGTTTGTAAAAAAGACCGGACAGAACCTGGTTGCAACAAAAGACACAACCTTTGGATTTGATAAGTCAAAGGTTACATGTTTCAACTGCGGTGAGAAGGGACACTTCAAGAGGGAGTGCATAAAGCCAAAGAAGACAGTGTGGAGGATATTGATGACGATTCTGCAGGTGAAGGAGATATAGCAGTAGAGCTCGCAATGTCAAATTCTGAAGATACTACAAATATGGTCAACTACCTACCTGAAGAAGAAAAATCTGCAAATGCATCATCATCTGAATCACAAGAACCAGAGACAACCGAGCCAGCACTCATGGCTGATTCTTCTTCAACATCCCAGGTAAGTACTACTGACCAACTGTTTAATAATCATGCTTGCTTAGAATGTAATAAATTTAGAGAAGTTATAGATTCAAAATTTGCGAGGCTATTAGATCATAATGATAGCTTAGTAAAGGATCTGGAACTATGCACAGAAGCAAATAGAGTATTGAAACAAAACGAGCACAATTACAAGGAAAAGATAGACCTATTAAATAAACAGCTTAGGGAAACTGATGTAGTTGCATTTAACCAAGCAAATGACATTAGGTACTATCTGAACTCTCTTGAGGACACTAAGAAGCAAAAAGCTGTTTTAGAAGTAGAAGTCAATTCATTAAAACAAAAAGTGCATAGTTGGACAAGCTCATCACACATTGTCCAACACTTAGTAAGAGAGAGAAATAATAGGGAGGGACTGGGATACAAAGTGGTTCCACCACCACCTGAGACCTTGATGAACACCAAAAGTAAACCAATTAACAATAACCCCATCAAGGATCACGTGGTGTCTACTCCTCTTGTTAGTGATCCGGATTCCGTAAGTAAATCAAGTGAATCCGACCCTAAACAAAAGGAGGCCACTTCAAAGGCAATAGGAAAGATGCCTTGTGTTAACCTGGAAAAAGAATTCGAAAGGGTTAGTGTACATTCAAGGTCAAACAAAGTCAAACAAGAACCTAAGAAGACTATAAAATCTAATCAATCATGTGCATCATGTCACAGTTCGGGAAACAAGAGATTAAGATGTAAAACCAGGTAAAGCAATTAATTTTGTAAAACCAACTCATACATCTAACAAAGTAGTGTCTCAGTCCAAACACAATAAGGTTGATCGTGTGACAAGTATATCTCCACCAAAACAAATAAACTGTAAAGTTGAAAGCAGATCCTGCTATAATTGTGGAGAGTATGGTCATATAGCGTCTCACTATCCTTATTACCAGACACCAAGGAAGAAAGTTGAACTTTCTGCATCTACATCTAGATCTTTTAAGAGGAACTCAGTGACGCCTCCTAAAAGGGATTATGAACCCAAAGTTCAACCCATCAGCCAGTCGTTTGTTTATCACAAACAGGCATGGAAAGAAAAATCCTCCTCAGTGCCTGAAAATAAGAACACACAGAATTCTGATCAATCCTTAACCTCAAAGGGTCAGTGGGTTGAGTTTGTGATATGTGATGCCTGAGGGAACCCAAGCCAGTTAAGGCTTGGGTTCCTAACATAAATTAATGTTTTCATTGAATGTGCAGGGTGTTCGCTATAGTTCTGAGACTAACACATGGGTTGTTGATAGTGGAGCATCCAGGCACATGACAGGGAACAGAGCTCTCTTATCAAATGTCAGACAAATTAATGGAGGGCATGTTTCATTTGCTGGAAACAAAGGTGGGTATATCACAACCCAAGGAGAAGTGGGAAATGAGAAGGTTAAGTTTGATAAGGTAAACTTTGTCCAACAATTAGAAAATAACCTGCTTTCTGTCTCTCAAATCTATGATAGAGGATTCAAGGTAGTTTTTGACAACCACAAGTGCTACGTACTAAAGAAGGAATACATGATCCTGGAGGACCAGATCCTTTTGTCAGCTTCAAGATATAATGATCTTTAAGTCTTAGATGTATCATAGGCATCCACAACAGATAGTGGAGTTCAATGTTACTTGTCCAAAGCTACTGAGAAGGACTCCATCTCCTGGCATAGGAGAATTTGTCACATAAATCCAAGAAAAATGAATCACTTGATCCAGAATGATCTTGTGAGGGGAGTAAATGTCAAAAACTTCAAACTCCCGGATTTCTATGTTGCATGCAAAAAGGGTAAACATACGAAGAATTCTTATAAGGAAAAGAAAGCTCATTCTATAAAACTTCCACTTGAGCTCCTTCACATAGATCTGTTTGGTCCAGTCAGTACAAGAAGCATTGCAGGCGACTTGTATTGCTATGTAGTTACTGATGACTACTCAAGGTTCTCTTGGGTAATGTTTCTGAAATCCAAATCAGAAACATTTGAATATTTCAAGGAATTGGTAACTACACTGGAATCCCTATACAAGCTGAAGGTAAGACAGGTGTGCTCAGACAACGGAACCGAGTTCAAGAATTAGAGGATGGAGGACTATTGCAAGGAAAAGGGAATTGTGCATCAATTTACCTCGGCTTATACCCCTCAGATGAACGGCGTTGCTGAACGGAAGAACCACAACTTGATAGAGATGGCACGGACAATGCTGGCAGACTCGAAACTGTCTATCCAATTTTGGAATGAAGTAGTGGCAAATGCATGTTATACTCTCAATCGAGTTCTGGTAGTAAAACGCCATGGAAAAATGTGATACGAGTTTTTACAGCGACATAAACCTAACTTGGAATATCTTGAGCCGTTTGGCGCTTCGTGCAACCTGCTGAAAAAGACTCAGGAGGGAAAATTCTGTGAAAAGGTTGATGAAGGGATCTTCTTAGGATACAACATACCGAACAAGAGAGTTTACAACAACTCAACGGTCAAGTAGAGGTGTGGTGTAATGTTGATGTTCAAAGATATATCACACCGCCTACTGGAAAAGGGCCTACTTACTTCTTCGACTATGATGGATTCTTCAAGTCCTTCAACATATCTCTTTCTTCTTCAAAAGACGAGTTGGCAAACAAGATGATGTACGATGTCTTGAACACACCGTCTCAACATTCAACAAGTCATGATCCTACCAACTCAGGGGGAGCAGTTGATGTGAGTGACTCCTCCTCTGATGAAGAAAATGAAGAAATTAATCAGATCAACCAGGATGTACAGGTTCTGACTACCACCAGTTCACAAGCATCGGCGAGTGATGCTTCTGAACTTTCTGAACCTCAGACTCCCATCGCCTTAGATCCAGAACCAAATGGTCATAATCTTGACTCTGAGGTGGCTGTTCCGACAACCCCTAGCTCACTTCTAAACGTCTATCATCCCTTGGATAATATTATAGGAGATGTGAGATCAGGGGTTCAGACTAGAAATCAGCTGTACTTCGCTGATTATGCCTCTGTGATGGAAAAAGGATACCTTCACGATGGTACATATCGCTGCTTCGTGTCTTAGTTTGAGCCAAAGTATGTTAGTGAAGCACTAAATGATGAGGCTTGGGTTAGTGCCATGCAGGAAGAACTTCTTCAGTTTAAGAAGTTAGGTGTATGGACACTAGTGGATAGACCTAAAGGTGCTAAAGTCATTGGCACCAAATGGGTCTTGAAATGTAAGAAAGATGATCAGGAAGTGATCATCAGAAACAAGGCTCGGCTTGTTGTTCAGGGTTTTCGACAAGTTGAAGGTATTGACTACGATGAAGTATTTGCACAGTGGCAAGGATGGAAGCCATCCGCATCTTTCTTGCCTATGCATCTTATATGAAAATCAAAGTTTATCAACTTGATGTGAAGAGTGCATTCCTTCATGGAGAAATCAGAGAAACAGTGTATGTCAGTCAACCCAAGGACTTGAAGATCCATATCATCGGGATAGAGTCTACAAACTCGACAAGGCTCTATACGGGCTTCATCAAGCTCCAAGGGCTTGGTATGAGAAACTTTCAACTCATCTTGTGAAACACGGTTTTCGCAGGGGAGTCAATAACTGCACACTGTTTATCAAAGAAAAAGATGGAGATCTACTGCTAGTACATATCTATGTAGATGACATAATCTTCGGAGAAGAATTATGCAAAGAATTCGAAGAAGTAATGAAGGCTGAGTTTGAGATGAGTGCCATGGGGGAGATGAAGTTCTTTCTCAGGTTACAGGTGGATCAGACACCAAATGGAATCTTCTTACATCAGACAAAGTATGTACGGGATATTCTCAATCGGTTTGACATGGAGAATGCCTCCACAGTTGGCACTCCACTAGCTACAAACCATGATGTAGCACCCGATGAGAATGGTGATCTGGTAGATGCCATTATGTATCGCGGGATGATTGGATCTCTCATGTATCTCACTACCTCCAGACCAGATATCATGTATGCGACATGTTTATGCTCGCGATATCAGGCAAAGCCTAAGGTGAATCATCTGATTGGGGTCAAAAGGATATTTCGTTATTTGAAGGGCACACCCACACTTGGGTTGTGGTACCATGATGATGACTTTGAACTTACAACGTATAGTGACTCGGATTACGGCGGATGCAAGATGAACTACAAGTCTACATCAGTAGGGTGTCAGTTCTTTGGGAGAAGATTAGTAACCTGCCAGTGTAAGAAGCAGACCTCGGTTGCCTTGTCAACCTGTGAAGCAGAATACGTTGCTGCTGCAAGCTGCTGTTCCCAAATCATATGGATTCAACAGCAAATGCGGGATTACGGTTTGCATTTCATTTCCACTCCTATATTTGTTGATAACTCTGCTGCGATTGCAGTCACTAAGAACCCATTCCAAGATCCTAAGACCAAACACATCGGAATCAAATATCACTTCATACGTGATTATTTTGAAAAGAACTTAAGCGATGTGATAAAAATAAACACTGACTTTCAACGTGCTGACCTCTATACAAAGGCTTGTGCAAACCACGTTTTCTATATCTGCTAGAGGTCAATGGTGTTAAAAAGAAAAGTGAGGTCATTCCTGAAGATGACCATGTATAGTCTGATGCGTCGCGTGTAGTTTCTTTTAAAATTTCTTAAATTATAGTGTTCTTTAAGTTTAATACTTTTGTTTTCTTTAATGTTATTTCGTTAATTACACTTAGTGTCGTTTCTTGCTCATTAAAATCCTAAAACGCAAATCCTTAGAGGTTTTAGTATTTCAGGGGGAGAATAGGCATGAAAAAAATGAGGGAAAAAGAGAGGCAAGCCGATAATAAATAGGATCGTACATGTGATACCGATTTAACTTGTGGAATATGATAGTACACAGGTACAAACCATTTGGGACTTTATAAAATCAAAATTGAAAAAGATGCAAAGTTCAAGTATAAGTCTGTGTAGTCTGAGCAATATAAAAGGAAATATGATAGTTAAGCTAGCTACTACTAAGGTAACAAAAAGAAAGTAGACCTAGAGGTTGCTAGACCACAGATGATATGTCGGTAGATTCAACACAATAGATGACTAGACCGTTGGTGATCTCAAGATTAAACTAAAATGTTTGACTAGCTGTGGGAAACACCTTATCCCTGGTTAACACAATCAACATGATTCCAATAAGGGGTGACGAGCAAAATAAACACCACAAAAGTGTGCGTAAGACCAAAGCATGAGCTAAAGAACATGAAAAATGAAAATACAATCAAGCTGATAACCTAGGTTGTTGGTGGGATTTGTGCTAAAAGAAGAAAAATTGCTCAAACAAGAAGATAGATTATGTGCCTCTCTACTGTGCGGTGGCACTGACCTGAGGATAAGCATAATCTATATATTCTAGAACTCATTGTTGTTTGCCGCCTCTCTGCTGTGCGATGGCACTGACCTGAGGATTGGCTTCTCTTTGAAAATTCTATGAATAGTAGCTTCTTGAACACTACCCTAAGACCGCTCAAAATCTCCTGAGGAATGTTGATTACCAGATGAGTGTGGGATCCATAAATGCTTGTTGAAATAAACAAACCTTAAAAAGATCACCAAACTGTGTTGAAAGTCTGTGTATGGATTTAAGAGGGCAAGTATACTGAAAATCACTGTGGTTACAATTCTTGAAAGTTCAAATCAGTGTGGAGACCTAAGCGTACTAGTATGATTTCCTAAATTTGCTAAATGACTCTAGATGAAAAACAAGGAATGAGCATCAAAGTTGTTTTTTTAATAACTTGTCCTGAATGATTTGACTATCTTGTATGATTCCAACTTGAATTGATCCATGTATGGTTTAAATGATTGTGGCTGCTCTCTCAGAATAATAATTCCTTAGAACTACATCTTGGGAATTAACTCTCACAAAAACATAAAAACATGTCTTAATTTTGTTAAGTTTTCAGTATTATTTCTTTTATTTCTGTACAAAGTTTTTCATATTCAGTATGTTAGTATCGGACTATGTCATGGAAGTTGATAAGGGACCTTATCATCTAAAAGGTCATGTCTGAGATGACCACAAGTGCTTTCAAACAACAATTGGGTCACATCTGAGGCGACAAATTGTTTAAAATGATCACATCTGAGGTGATCAAAAGTTTTTCAAGTTAAAATGATCATGTCTGAGATGATCAAGTGTTCATAATGTTAAATCAACAGTTTAAATGGGTCTAAAAGTCAAATGGTCATGAAGTTAGAAAAATTTAAAGAGTATGACCCATTCGCACGACTGGACCATGAGTATGGACGAATCAGGCGAATGGACCATACTCATGCATTAAACAGCCGAATGGACATGAGTATGACCCATTCACCTGAATGGATAATCAGAATGGGTCACTCGTCCGATTGGGAGCATGCAACTGAGTCAGTCGACCGACTGAGCCTCAGTTGTCCGATTGAAGGTGATCGACTGAGTCAATCGCCCGACTGAGCTTCATTCGCCCGAATGAACTGAGCGAATGAGTCCAGTCGGCCGATTGAACGCAGAGGCAGTATATAAAGGGCCACAGTCGATCGCATTCTTCTCACCACTCCCAATCGCCCTTAAATCGCACATCATACCGTTACGCTGCCCAAATCTCTTTCGACTTCAATTAATCCTCCATCTTGATATTCTAAAGTGCGTCTGCCTTCTTACAGGTAAAATGTGATGAAATCACACTGAAATCAGAAGAAATTGGTGCCCTAATTAGTGCTTCGCAATTGAAACAAGAACAGACCACTCAATGGCCTAATAACCCACTAAAATCATGTAAAATGTTAAAATTAAGGTTATTAGGTTATTAGTTAAGTTATTGAGAGTCTAACGAACCTTTTCAAAATGTTTAATTTCATGATTTTGTCAAGACTCGAACCTAAGTCAACCAAACAGTAAGTCATGCGACTGGTCAGATGGATGAACTCCAATCGCACGATTGAGCCGGAAGAATAGCTCAATTGGCGGAATTGGACATGCGAATGAACTTAGTCGGCCGACTGAATCAATCGTAGGATCAGCCAACCGATTGAACTCAGTCGCATGTTCATTCACCCGAATGAGTCCAGTCGTAGGATAGGATAACCGACTGACCACAGTCGCATGATTCATTCGCATGAATGAATCAGAATGAATTCAAACAAGATACTTATAATTGATTTGTGTTATGTGAGTATCTAATGATTATGTGTCTTGTGTTTCAGATTGATGGCTGCTAGATGGTCAATCAACCCTAAGCACAACATATGTTCTCATCTATATCATACTACTCAGAATGGCGCCGAGTTTAAAGAGATCATCGCATTTCTTAGGCGATCAAGGATCCACAAGGCCATTTCTACTCCTTGCACTCCCTACAGGTCTCTAGATCAGGCATTTTGGAGAATGCTTCTGTTGATCGATCCCAAGAGCCATATAGCATACGAATCTCTATCTGTGGGATGGCTATCGAGATCACTGCTGCCGATATCCAGAGAGTACTTGAGCTGGGGGACGATACTGATCATCCCACCAAGCTACATCCACTGACCGTAAGGGGATGCTTCATGAGGATTAAGTATGCTGGGGACATCAACTCAGGTGTGCTTAATAAAAGCAAACCGTGTCCCCAGTACAAGTATTTAGCACATGTTATATTGAAGTGCATCGCCTCCAGAAGAGGTGGGTTGATGATCTTTCAGACCAAATCTAGAATGCCTATGTGGCACTGGTCCTGAACTATCCTTTCAGCTTCTCGAGCATGATCTTCTCTTACCTTGTGGAGAATCTGGAAGCAAAGGGTAAGGAGGGTTTTTGCATGTATCCCAGATTCTTACAGCTGATTTTCAATGAGAAGCTTCCATCCCTTCCCAAGGAAAGCCA
This sequence comes from Flaveria trinervia, assembly GCA_025506515.1. NCBI lineage: Eukaryota > Viridiplantae > Streptophyta > Magnoliopsida > Asterales > Asteraceae > Flaveria > Flaveria trinervia. Next base: position 84,133,558 of record CM046447.1, read on the forward strand.
CGATGTTGTGGTTTTAGAGATCATGGATGATACGACCCTGGGTCGTATGAGAGTTTACAGGGGTAAGCAAGTAAAGCCCCAAGTGAAGAGACTGATAGGCCATCTGGCCAATGAGAGTTATGTGCCGCCAGGGAGACGTAAGTGGCGTCACACAGATAGTGACTCCGATGATGAGCAGCTAGTGCTCCCAGAGCATGACTCTGATGACAATGATAGCAGGGATGAAGGAGATGTAGGACCCACCGCTGATATTCCATATCCAGCATCTGCCCCCACTAGAGACGGAGTGGAGACTGCTGGGTTACACCAGGATTTCATGCCTGGTGAGGAAGAGGAGGAGTCAGATGAGGAGCCACTGACTTGGACTGTGGGAAGTAAAGTCATTCCCAAAGAACGAGGGCTCTGGGCGGTTGGTGAACGCCTAGGCGGATTGGGAGAGACCACTGATAATCCTACTTATACTCCTGATCTGCCAGGCCTTACTATAGGGGGGCATCCACCTCGACTGGATCGAGGAAGAAGAGGATGGCTCAGCCCCATGGCTTGAGAAGAAAGAAACGCAAAATCACCTTTATCACCACCACAACGACCACCACAGCTACCACCATTCCACCCAAAACAGCTACCACCACTCCACCTACCACCACTACCACCATTCCACCCATCATTACCACCAGTTCATACACCACTTCCACACCCACTCCACCAGAGACACACTTCCCACCCACCACCACTACAGCTCATCCACAACCATCCATATCGATACCAACCCCAATCTTCTCTACATCCACTACCACCACCACAACCCATGGAGTGGGGACCTCATCACAGGTCCCATCTGTTTTTGGATCCGCTTACCAATCTGTCGGGTTGGAAGAGCAGTTGGCTAACCTTAATAGGTTGGTGCTGAAGCTGCTGGAAACTGATGAACAGCGAGCCTCTCAGCTTAATCAGTTGATGGAGCTTAATGCATCCCAAGCCCAAAGGATAGAGGCCCAGAGCCAAGAGATTACTGAGCTGAGAGAGATGCATACATCCTCAATACAGAGGATACAAGATTTGGAGGCCCAGAACAAGAAGCTTATGCTAAGACTGAAGGGATATAAAGATGATCCCCTAAAGATCTGAGAAGGGGATGGATATGATGGTGATGACAATGACAGTGAAGATGATGAAGATGATGACTGTGATGATCAAGGGGATGACACTGATACAGGTGATAAGGTGGATCATGATGATGATGATGACGAAGGAGATGCAGCTGCATCTACATCAGCTCAAGGTCAAGAGAGGCGCACAAAGAAAAATCAAGACCAAGGAGCCCCATCATCTTCTGCTGATCCTACTGACACACCAGCTATTCAAGACAAGAGTAATGCATAGTTGTTTATGTTATTTAAACTTTGTGTATTGGAATACTGTATCTAATTAATTTAATTAATGTTTATGGTTATTATTAATGTTTACTGATCTGTTTGTTGACTAAATGATTGATGTGTTACATGTTCTAAATAAAGCAGATCCTAACTTTCAAGGAGATGAATATGATGTTGCTCCTTTCCAATAGATCAAGACTTAACTCATGATGATTCTTGATCTGCAGGGGATTGTTAGGAGATCAGTGAATTACACTTCTGAAGAAGAAGAAATAATTCATTATCTCACCAACGAGCAACTGGCTGAAATGTTCCGACTCAATCCTGATGAAATTGTGAAGGATGCTCCAACTGTGCAAACAGAGAGTAACGATGAGCTTTAGGATGTCGATGAGATTGAGATGGAAGATGTCACTACTCAACACTATCAAGAGTACACTGACAAGGAAGGAATGCCATTCCTAATCTGGGATACACTCTTGTCAGTGACACTTTTGAGACTCTGGACAGGATGGAGAAAGAGTTAGAAAAGGATAAAGAGAAGGCCCAAGCCTCAAACGCAAAGTCAAAATCAAAAAGGCTAAATGGGCAGCATGTTTTGATCAAATCAAAGCCCAACGCAGAGCTACAACATCAACTGTCTACACCAAACTGTATAAGGTCAAGAGACATCAAAAGGTGGCAGGCAGGATCATAGCGTGGGCACATTTTGCAGACCTCAACGTTTACGCGGTTAAACGTGAGAAGGGAATATAGTACTTCAGATTTCCACATGATCTGAAGACTCTTCCAGGTTTTGAGCTCAACCAGTTAGCAAAGTTAAACTTGCTATATGCTGACCCTCGTAAGATGTTAGGCTGGTTTGAAGCTGCTCTAAAGAGGGAGTACCATACCAGATGGGTCAACTTCAAACCTCAACAACCAACAAGGTACATGAGAAGATCTGAAGTTGATGCCATAACTAGTAAACCAAGAGTAGTGCTGGAGTGGAGTCCACCACGTACAATGTGTAAGATCCTACTACGTGAGATGCCACAGGACTTCACTCCATATTTCAAATGGTTGTACTACGATTGGAGAACGGGAGAGGCCGTAATAGTCTTGAACAGGAATGGCTCAATGGAAACCATAAGGGTGTTTGACCCGATGTTGCTCACCAACTTGTCAGCACAAGATGTTTATACTTTATACAAGTGGCCACTGTTCTACGACCCACAAGATATTGTACAAGCTTTACAGTTCCAAAAAGTGATAAGACTCTGTTTTACTTTTGAGATAAACACAGGAGTCACCGAAGAAGCTAAGTACAAAAAGTTTGAGGAAATCATGAAAGATGTTAGACAATAGATAGATCTAGGTCCAAGGGGGAGTTTGTTGATACATATATGTACCTAGATCCTGATCTGAATGTAATATGTCTTACACTTATGTAATTATTGGGTACTTAATGAAATACAAAATGTTTGGTTGTGTCTATAATGTTTAATATTTCATTAATGAGTTGTTTAACGCATATTGACTTAATTATATAGGTTTGTGATTGTTTGAAGTGTTATACATAATGTTATAATATTGAATACACTCAAACTCAGTGAAGTGAAATTCTCATGCGTCCGACTGGACCATGCGCCCCAACAGTGGTCATGCGTCCGAATGGCTATGCGACTGAGTGTATATGCGCCTAAATAGTTCATACGCCTGAACAACTACATGCGTCTGACTCAGTCGCACGACTGAACACTGAGTCGTGCGAATGGATCAACCGCATGGCTCAATCGCACGAACGAACCATGCCAATGGTTCATTCGCCCGGATGAGCAACCCTAACCTATAAATACCACCTAATTCGTGGAAAAACATAAGGATTGACTCCACTTCGACTCTAGACGTACCCTAGCCGTCCAAAAGCCTCTAAGTTCGTACTCCAAGTTCATAGAACGTTGTAGATCGATTCACAATCGATTCTTGACGTTAGATTCAATTCGTTATTATGTCAACGTGTGTTCTCACTGATTGAATCGCCAATCAAATAGAATTCCGCACTATTTGGTTTGGTTTAACACGTTAATCAGTTGGTGTTTGGTCAAATACCAGATCCTAACATGTTAGATAGCTACTTTTTAAGAAGTATAATAACTAATCTCATTCATCAATCTTTTAACCAATGATTGAAATCAAATTATAAGAAAAAGTTTGTTAGAGACCTACATTTGTAATAGCCACTTTTGTTAATTTTATGCAACTCCTTCATGGTTTTAACTGTTCTTAACTTTTATGTATGATAGTATTTTTTTTTTAAATTACACCTTAAATAAGCATTTTTAATATTTAAACGAGTACAATGTTATTATATAAAATGATAATAATTTATCTTTATGTTTTTAATCTCATATTTTGTCACTATGTATTTAGTGCAGTTTATTATATATTTTTGTTAATTATTGTGTTTATTGAATACTATTTTTTTTTCTAAAATGACGAATTAAAAAAATAATAATTGTAGGATAACATTATTGTGTATCTCTATTATGTAAAACACAATAATAAATTAATAAATAATTAATCTAATACATTATAAGCAAAAACCAAATAAAACAATGTCTTATTGTGCTTTTTAATCGTTATTATCCTTCTTAAACACTAAGAGTATTGTAAAATATTTTGGTTAAAGAATAATTACTTCTAATTATAAATCATAATAGATAATAATAGGTTTATATCTATAGAAAATATGACAAAAAAACATATTATTCTATGCTATCTTAATACTATAAGTTTTAAAAAATATATTGTGAAAGCATATCTTTATGTACTTATAATTGTAAAACACAATAATAGATTGTAAATTTATACAATCTTCATAAATAATGACAAAAACAACACAAAATTATCTAAAATGTAAAACACAAAAATAAATACATATAATAAATGATGTTATATATATGATTCAATTAGCTGATATTTGATAGAATACACATATAATACACAATAAGCTGGCGTATTTAATATAATAACCAAAATGATTTTCTCTTTAAAATAATATAAGTACACGTGTCAAACCCACCATATTTCTTAGACTTTTTAATTAGAAATTGTATTACTATAACTATACTCTAATTATAATCATAATATATGCTTCTTTTTTCAATTTCAATCTATTTATAATGATTTGAACACCCACCGTTGAAATTGCTTAATTGAGCCGGACAAATTATGGCCATATTCTTGCGCTGAGCTTTCATTGTAAAATTATTTTCCTCTAAATCAATTTACAAGGTAAAAAACTATAACTTCATACTTACATAATTTAATTCAACACTAAATCAATTTCTGTTCCAAGTATATATTGATATATAAATAAGTTTTAGAATTTTTCAGTCAATAATAACTTAAAGTAAGGTAATACTAACATCATATCGTGTACATTCTCATACATATCTAGATGAGTAAAAACAAATACGTGACCAAAGTATAAATATAAGAGTTTAGAAAATGGATCCTAAATATCAAATTGTTTTCATAGAACAACCAACAGACACATCTATCTAATCCTGTTTTTTAAACTAGGTTGGTGATCTATTTATCAAGTTGTCGAGATTAGATAAAAAAAAAACAAGCTTAAAGACTTAACTATCTATAGCTAGTATGGGTAAATAAGAGTCATCTCCACAAAAATTGGTGGAAATCAACTATCTATGAAAACATATATTGATTATGAGTTGATTTTAGATAACAAATACAAAACAAGTAACTTGATTAAGATTCTGAAATCTATTAAAAGAAAAGCAATCATATCAGGATCTAGGTTCAAAGATTCATAAGTTAATGTAGCTTAGAAAACACATAGATACGAACTTGTAAGAATCTAGTTAAAGTGATAATCAAACAGAAGTTTTTAGTACTAACTCATGGGCTCAATTGCCTAATCATAGATGCCAACACCAATTAATTATCAAACTGTTCATGATGTAAGGAAATCAAAATCGAATGATAATAGGTGAATATTGAAACATAAATAAATTATTTAAATTAACCAACCAAAATTGAATTTGTAGCATCACTACAAAAACAAACTAATGGTGGACTGGATGTTGTTGATGCTTGATTCAGGTTAGATCGTAGTAAAAGAAGCACCAAAAATCACCTTGAAAACGTCCAAAAGTCATCGAGGAGAAGTGTCTTTCGAGACCCTAATGATTGGGATCAAATAGGGAAGGAAAATCTCAAAATCCGGAGGTTGTTGGGGTGACCGCATATCATACACATCTTCGCATACCATACATGTGCCATATGGTAATTTTCGGTTATCAAACTCCATAGTTCCGTTAAGTCTTGCATACATGTATCGTGAGCACACAATAGTTGTTGTTAAACGTTGGTGACTTAATTACAATTACTGTGATAAACAATATAATCTAATTAATAATGTTGATCATTAATTCATGGTTATGTGATTTATGAATTTTAAGTATTATTTGTGAATTTTACTTAATAATGTGACTCCCTATTATATATTTCATGAGTTGTTATTATTTGAAAAATGTTTATGATTATTATTGTTGATTAATAATGCTTGTAGTTAAAATTGTTAAAAAGTGCTAAATATATAAATTTTTACAAAAGGGGATTAAAATAGGGTTTAAAGGGGAAATTCTAAATATGTAAAGTGTAACACAAACCCAACCCTAGCCCACAAACCGCCCCATTCGGCCAAAATCCATCCAAACACCTCTATTCTTTTGAAATTGATCAAGAACACACACACAAATCGATTTTGTTCTAGTTAAGTGGTTCCAAGGTGTTGTAAGCATAATTCTTGAGTTCTACACAATTACAGCTAAGTTTTATCAAGTTTTTCATAATGTCTGATTCTTGATGAACTGTTATTCGAGTAATACATGAAAAGTTGGAGTTGATGATTGTTAGATAATAATATATTGTTAATTGTGATGTATGAATGTTGGATTATGATGATTATGCAAGAAATTCATGATTTGATCATGCAAGAAATTCATGATTTGATCATGAATTCATACATTTCCTCCGGAGAAAAAATTTCTTCTTGGAATTTTGGATTTGGTGATTGTGTGATGTTACATACTTGCTTAGATGTTGGGTTACATGGATTGTGCAAGTAAAATAATGAAATCTAGTGATTTTTCATACTTTACTCTAAGTACAAACTTTTATGTATGATGTTTGAGAATTATGATGAATTGGGGATGATTATCATGTTTAAAAAATGTATGAATTTGATTAGGTGTAAAGTTAAGGAATTTATGAGTGAATTGGATGTTAGATTGAGTTTGGTGTTACCTTCCTAAAGGAAAACTTTTGTTTTGAAGAACTTGGATATGGTGAATTGGGCACATGTATAATGTTATGATCATGTTAGAATGTTTGTTGATAATGTCTAATGTCACACACCCTAACCTTGACGGCGGAAACGTCGAGATGTGAGGGTTAAGATTGTTCACAGCCACATAACGCTATATTAAAATGTAATATTATTATTATCATAAGTCTTGAAATGAAATACAATCACAAGTCTCAAACAAGTAATAAGTTCAAACGTAACATAACATGATGTAAACTTTTTATTTCATTAACTAGGTCCAAGTCCTAGATTATTACATGCTTCAAAAGGATCACTTTAAACTTGAGGTTGACCTGAAACATGATAAAAATAAGAGTCAACTAAAAATAGTTGGTGAGTTTCCAAGGTTTTCATACATAATATGAAAAAGGTTACAAGTAGCAGCAATTCATAGGTCATAAGCAAGTAAGGTTATAGAACACATATCGTTACAACCAAACCTCGACTTGGTTACAAGTATAAAAGATTGGCTAAGTGTATTTGGTTCCCATGATGAACAAGCATACGTCATCAGGAGCCGGCAATACCTCGGCTTTAGCACCAAATAGGCTTGTCAGACCCAAAGATCTAAGACGTCGCCAGGCTAGCAATAGTTAATGATTGTAAACAAACTATGTATCTCATATAATCACTTACATACACACATAACCATGAAAAAATAATAAGTTGAATTGCATGTGATTTACAAGTCTCAAATGTGTATAAGTGTATCATGTATAAGCTATATGTTTCACCCCAAATTAGTGTGAAAATATGAAAAAGGGGCAAGGAAAACTCACTTGTCAAATAAGTATATAATGAAGATCAATAAGAATAATATATGTCGTTCCAAGATAAACGTCACAAGACACCTAAATATATAAATATTACAAGATTTAAGTTAATATAAGATTAACGAGTTAACATGAACTAGGGGATTTTTATAACGTTAATAAATTCTTATAAAAATACCATTTACGAAATTTATAAAATTTTATTTTTAAGGAAATTGATCCTTTGTAAATAACTTGTGATTTTATAAAATTATATTTAAATTCTATAATTATCATGATAAAGTCTAATATTAATTTAATACCTTTAAGTATTATATAACAACCTAATTTTTATAAAAAAATGTTTAATTATAACATTTGTAAATAATTTTATATTGAAATATTAAAATGTTTTACAAGAATAAATTTTTAAGAAATATTTAGTTGACTTCAAAAATATTTGAGGTTTATAAAAGTCATTTTTATAATTATTATAAATTTTCTATAATTAAATTAAGGCTAAAAAAGGCTTTAAAAATATATATGAGGGGGCCTGGGTTCGAACCCGGGACCTCATGTATGTGGGGCATTGTCTTAACCAGTGAACCAGGCTTCCAGCCGCGTTAGAAATCGCGTTTTAATTGTTAAATACAGACTTTAAACAAAACCCTCAAACCTTAAGAACCCTAGAACATATTCAATCAAATTGAACCCCATATGAACGTTGTAATCGATCGAAAGGTTAGGGCTTTTGATCTCCATATGAAATCGAGTAAGTAGTTGCGTTTAATTACCCGGTTTGAAGTTGAGTTGAAGATGAACAAGATGGATGAAGGTCGCGACCGAGGTTGAATCAATAAATGTAGAATAGATGACAACAATCAAATTAACTCAGTGGATAGCTTCGGATGATGTTCTTGATGTAAAGCCCCTTGTCAATTTCAGTTTAAAACACTCGGAAGATGGGTTTCGACTATGTCGCAGCCTCGCGATGAAGGTGATGATTGAATTTGATGTTGGCGCTTGTTTCAGGTGAAATTGATTATTGTATACGATTAAAGTTAGATAGACGTTCGTTCGTGTTGGTTTAATTGAGTTATTATTGGTTTTTAAGGCTCGAACGGCTGTGGGGTTTAATACTTCGGTTATTCACTCGATTAGGATTAGTAACCGACGTTTAAAGGTGATTAATTGCTATGTTTTGGTTCGAATCATGTACACGAAAAGGTTAGAACGGTTTAGAGTCGTTTTTCTATGGTTCTGGTGAGTTTTAGGACCGCCGGAGGGAGGTCGGCGGTGGCCGGTGACTGGCCGGAGAATCGGGGAGGAAAACGGGGTGGGGGTTGGGTTTTTAATAATTTTCACGTTTAGTCCCTGCAGTTTTGTTTTTATTATTTTATGAACAAAACTTGCATTAAAGTTTTAAAAACAACAATTTACCCCCCTAACTTAATTGTTTTAAGTTCTCATTATTATTATAGTATTATTATTATTATTTATCTTTATTATTAATATTATTATTATTATTTACAATGTTATTACTATTAGCGTTATAGTTATTATTATTAGTATTGCTATTATAACTTGTACTCCTATTAATATTAACATAATTAATATTATTTGATATATATATATTATATATATATGTTTTAACCTTCATATATTAAAAGTTAACGATAACTAAAGAATAAGCACATGAGTTTTCATAATAGTCAATAACGACCCTTATAAGAATAAACAAAGTTGACTTTTTGTTAACAGAAATATGAAATGTTACAGTCTCCCCAACTTAAAAGAATTTCGTCCCGAATTAAAAGGAAACTATACAAATAAGAATGGGTATCTCTTCTTCATGTGCTCCTCACGTTCCCAAGTAAATTCAGCGCCACGTTTATTTTCCCAACGAACCTTGACGATTGGGGTTGTTGTGGTTCTAGTCTTCTTCATTATACGATCCATGATTTCAACAGGTTTCTCGACGAAATGCAAGGACTCGTCGATCTGAATGTCTTCCAGCGGAACATACAGACTTTCATCGGCCAAACACTTTCTCAAATTTGAGACATGGAACACAGGATGAATTCCACTAAGGTCGGAAGGTAACTCTAGTTTATAAGCCACTTTCCCAATCCTTTTCAGGATTTTGAAAGGTCCTACAAACCTTGGAGCCAGTTTGCCTTTCTTTCCAAGCGAACCACACCTTTCCACGGTGAAACCTTAAGAAGAACCATCTCCCCAACTTGGAATTCCAATGGCTTACGTCGCTTGTCAGCATAGCTCTTTTGACGACTTCTCGCCACTTCAAGGTTCTTGCGAATAATAGAAACTTTATCGGTCGTCTCTTGTATAAGTTCAGGACCAGTGATGAAGTTTTCGCCAATGTCGGTCCAACAGATCGGTGAACGACATTTTCGACCATAAAGTGCTTCAAACGGTGCCATCTGATACTCGAGTGGTAACTATTGTTATACGAAAATTCTGCGAGCGGTAGATGCGTATCCCAATCGCCACCAAAGTCAAGAACACACAGACGTAGCAAATCCTCCAAGGTTTGGATCGTTCGCTCGGTTTGACCATCAGTTTGAGGATGGTAAGCCGTGCTTAGGTCCAATTGAGTACCCAAGAGTTCTTGCATAGACGTCCAAAAATGCGAAGTGAAACGAGCGTCTCGGTCGGATATGATGTGCAGAGGTACCCCATGACGACTTACAATTTCATCAACGTATATACGGGCTAACCTTGATGTCTTGTAAGTGTCACGTATAGGTATAAATGTGCTGATTTGGTCAATCGGTCAACGATCACCCATATGCTATCATGTCCTTGAAAGGTTCGGGGTAGCTTTGTTATGAAGTCCATAGATATGTGTTCCCATTTCCACATAGGAATCTAGGGTTGCTCAAGTAATCCACTTGGACGTTGATGTTCAGCTTTAACCTTCGTACATGTGAGACACTTAGCTACATATTCGCTATGTCTTTCTTCATTCCAGGCCACCAATATTGACCACGTAGGTCCATGTACATCTTATCGGAATCAGGATGAATAGAATAACGAGTTTGATGAGCTTCGTTCATAATAAAGGTACGAATGTTATCGCGATTTGGAATCCAAATGCGATTGGCGAAGTACATCAACCCATTGGGTTTCGTTTCCAACTGGGTTAGAAGATTATGCTCCAATCATCCTTCATTCTTCCTTCTCGTTGAATCATTTGTTGAGCCTCCAGGATGCTAGACTCGATGTCACTATCTATTCTCAGGTTTTGTAGTAGTACGGTGGTCTCGTTGACATCTAGTCGAATCTCAGTATCGAACTCACCCAAAGTGTCAAACCATTGACGCCGATCGAGAATTTCTTGGAATGAGATCATCTTGTTGTGAATCTTTTGGCTTAGTGCATCGGCTATAACGTTTGCTTTACCAGGATGGTAACGAATGTCACAATCATAGTCACTAATCAACTCCACCCAACGACGTTGTCTCATGTTGAGATCTTTTTGATTGAAAACGTGTTGAAGGCTTTTGTGATCGGTGTAGACTATACATTGCGTACCATACAGGTAGTGCCTCCAAATCTTCAAAGCAAATACAACAGCACCAAGCACGAGATCATGAGTTGTGTAATTCACCTCGTGAACCTTCAATTGCCTTGATGCGTAAGCTATGACCTTCCCTCGTTGCATAAGAACACAACCAAGGCCTTGTTTAGATGCATCACAATACACGGTGAAATCGTCGTTTCCATCGGGTAGGGTCAGGATAGGAGCATTGCATAACTTATGCTTTAACGCTTCAAAAGCTTCTTCTTGCTCGGAACCCCACTCGAATGGTTTATTCTTTTGTGTCAAAGTAGTGAGCGGTTTCGCGATCCTCGAGAAATTGGCAATGAATCGCCGATAATAACCAGCAAGACCAAGAAAAGAACGAACTTCGGTAGGAGTTATAGGAACACACCAATTCTTCACAGCTTCCACCTTTGCAGGATCAACGTGAATTCCTTGGCTATTCACCACGTGTCCTAGAAATTGAACTTCCTCGAGCCAGAAGTCACACTTCGAGAACTTTGCGTACAATTGCTCTTTCTTTAACAACTCAAGAACCAATCTCAAATGCAGTTCATGATCGGTGTTGGACTTGGAATAGATAAGTATGTCATCAATGAAGACGATCACAAACTTGTCTAGATAAGGCTTGCATACTCAGTTCATGAGATCCATGAAGACAGCAGGAGCATTGGTTAAACCAAAAGGCATCACCATAAACTCATAGTGTCCATAACGAGTACGTAAAGCGGTCTTTGGGATATCACCATCATGGACTCGCAATTGATGATAGCCAGAACGTAAATCGATCTTCGAGAAATAGCAGCTCCTTGAAGTTGGTCAAACAAATCATCAATACGAGGACCAGGATAACGGTTCTTGATGGTAAGCTTGTTAAGCTCATGATAATCGATGCACATACGAAACGATCCATCTTTCTTCTTCACGAAAAGAACAGGTGCACCGCAAGGCGAAGAACTAGGACGGATGAAGCCTTTCTCGGACAGCTCTTGAAGTTGACTAGAGAGTTCTTGCATTTCCGATGGTGCATGTCGATATGGTGACTTAGCCACGGGGTTTGCTCCCGGTATCAAGTCAATTTTAAACTCGACTTCACGCATGGGAGGTAAACCACTAAGGTCATCGGTAAATACTTCAGGAAAGTCTCGTACGATAGGGACATCCTTAAGTTCTTTCCTTTTGACTTTCGTGTTGACCACGTAAGCCAAGAAGGCCATATACTTCTTGCTTAAGCACTTTCGGGCTTGAGTGCAAGACATGAGTTTAAGCCCTTTGGAAGATTTTTCACCGAACACCTTCAACGTATCTCCAGAGGGTAACGGTATACGAATGCACTTCTCGAAACAAATGATCTCGGCATGGTGTTTGGCTACCAATCCATACTAATGATGACGTCGAAGCTTCCAAGTTTCATAGGGATAAGATCGATAAGAAAATCTTGCGTGTCAAGACTTAAGATGCAATCACGAATAATGACGTCAACGGTGATCGGTTCTCCATCGGCAAATTCAATAGTAAGGGGTCTTTCTAGTCTCTTATGTGGCTTAGCAAGTATAGGTTCAAACTCTAACGAAACAAAACTCTTATCGGCTCCAGAATCAAATAGGACATAGGCATAAGTTTTATTAATAAGGAACATACCTGTTCAATTTTTTAGGTATTTAACGATACAGGTAAAGTATGAAATTAATCGGATCACAAAAGTTAAAGGTGAGTTAACGTACCATTCACCACATCGTTGTTTGCTTGTGCTTGGTTAGCATTGATGTTGAAAGCACGTCCTCGGGCTTGTGGAACATTACCCACAAGACGAGGGCATTGTGGGCGAAAATGATCAGGTTCCCCACAGTTGTAGCAAACACGGTTTGTGACCACGACGGCATTGTTAGGTGCATGGTGGCAAGTTGCCACCAAATGACCATATTTACCGCATAAGGTGCAGATGCGGCATGGTTGATTTCCTGGATGATGATACCTACACGTGTTGCACATAGGCTGAGGACCAGCATAAGCCCTAGCCCCAGGCACTTGTGCCACAGGTGTAGCCGCAGGTACAAGTTGACTTTAGGGTGGTTTGGGTGCAGCCACAGCATTGTTACGCGCCGGCGTGAACTTGCGCTTCTTGTTGTTGTTGTTGTAAGTCGATTCAGCTTTAGTCACCTTAACAGCCTCGGTAGCCATTTTCTCTACCTTCTTTGCACCCTTCACAGACATGGTGCCCGCTCGTATATGGTTCTCGGTGAGTTGAGCGGTGATAGTAATGGCTTCTTCCAAGGTTGTGGGTCGGCTACCCACCACAACATCTTGAATTTGGGGTGGTACACCCTTAATGAACTTCTTGATGTTGCGGGGAACAATGTCGACCATATGGGGCAGCAGTATACTCAACTCATGATGCCTAGTTGAGTAGGCCAAATGGTCACCATCATTTTGTTTCAAATTCCAAAACTCTTCTTCCAACTTTTGCAATTCACTTCTTGGGCAGAACTTCGCGATGGCGATGTTCTTGAACTCTTCCCAGGTAGGTGCTAGCACAGCTTCAAGACCACGGTTTCTCTTCTCGCTATTCCACCAGGTAAGAGCCCTTTGTTGGAGCATACTAGTGGCATAACGAACCTTGAGTGCATCGGGACACTCACAATTGATAAAGGTATTCTCCATGCTTTCGAACCACTCAAGAAGACCAGTGGCTCCTTCCTTGCCACTAAAACTAGTGGGCTTCCAAGAGCTAAAGTGTTTGAACGTGCAAGTTTGATTATTCCCGTGTTGATTGTTCCCGTTTTGGTTGTTGCTATTCTCTCCATGACCATTTCCATTGTTGCTAGCGTTGGTCATTAGGGTGCTATTAAGTTCAGCAACTATGGTCGGGATGACAGCAGCCATTTGTCGAGCAATCATGGCGGCTAACTTACGATCGGAACTTCCACGCTTTCCATGATGACGAGACATGCTGGAATATACAAATGAGTTAGATATGAGAATTGGAATAACAAGGATTAATGTTCAACAAGGATAAGGCAAAAAGTTGTAAGGCACATGGAATGGTTCCATTTGGTAACGCATTACCATTTGGAAACGTTGACACGTCAAGGTAAGTTGACCCACTCGCCTTAGAAATTTGTGTATGTTGACCATGGTTTATCACTCACCCTAGAAATCCCCCGGTAAGCATAACTAGTCCCGTAGGATTTATGCGATATGCTTGCCTTAGCCCGAGGTCCTTTTCCCAAGAAATCTAGAATACAGGTGTCCATGTGTCACACAAATTTCTTAGGTTCATGAAATCAAAACCATGATGAGATTTACATAGATTATACATAAGTCTAAAGATTCAATTCTTAAGCATAAGTATACGATTCCACGTGTTGACAAGAATAAGATTAAGAAGTTTCATTTGTCGGGGAGAGTCAATGAGTCAAAGTTAAGTTTAGGGAGACAAGTAACAAAGTTTAGACAATTACAAGTGTTGATACATGTATGTCCCTAGATCATGATATGTGATGTAATAGATCTTGTTTGGTATGATTAATGAAATGATATTGATAGTTTGTTAGTATTAATGTTTAATGTTTCATTAATGTGTCGACATTGAATTGGTTAATTAGGTTAGTGATTGCTTGAATGATTACATATAATGTTTATTAATTAATACATCAAACTTAACGAAATGAAGTTCTCATGCGATTGGCTCATGCGAATGAACCATACGCATGAATAACTTCACACGATTGACTCAGTCGCACGACTGAACCAGGAGACTGGATCAGTCGTACGATTGCAACATAAGATTGGCTTAGTCGCACGATTGAACACTCAGTCGTACGAATGAATCAACCGCATGGTTCAATCGCACGACTGAACCAGACTAATGGTTCAGTCGCACGATTGAATAATACCAACCTATAAATACAACTCAATTCGTGAAAAAGAGGGTCACTCGATCAATTACGATTCCAGACGTACCCTAGCCGTCCAGAAACCTTCCAATTCGTTCTCCAAGTTCACAGAACACATTAGATCGATTCCCAATCGATTTCTAACGTTAGTTTCAATTCTTGATTGATTCTTTGTGTGTTCTCACTGATTGGATCGCCAATCAAATAGGATTCCGCACTATTTGATTTGGTTTACACGTTAATCTCTAGGTATTTCGGTCAAATACCAGGTCCAAACAAGTGGTATCAGAGCTATTGGCTCTTGATTACATGTTGATTCAATCAAGATTGCATAAAAGTTTGTGTTTTTGTACTAAAAACGCAATCTTTGGCATCAAAAGTGATCTTGGAAGTTCCCTGCTCATCGAAGTTGGTTTCTATGGACTTAGGCGATTAGAACTTGTGAAATTTCGAATCTTTACGGCTGAAACCCGTCAAACCTAGAAAATTTCGCAAAACAGCAGCTTCAGTCGCACGTGTGTCTCATTCGCACGACTGGACTCCATTCGCATTGCTCATACGCAGGATTAGACATAGTTGCACCCTCATTCGGCCGACTGAACCGTTCGTTCGCATAGCTCATACGCACCAGATTCATTCGCACGACTGAACCAATCGCCCAGTTCAGCCGCACGATTGAACCGATCGCAGAGTTTATACGCACGATTAGATCATTCGCATCCTTCAGTCGCATCAGTGAAAGTTTGTTTGATTAGATTCTAAGTTTATTAGTCATGGAAGATCAGATGTCAGCCTTTACTGCTGGGAAGGACTCAAGGATACAGAACCTGCTATTGCTTGAGAGTGAGGTGGGGATCATCACAATAAACCACCAAAGCTTTTGACTTTAGATGAGTTTCCCCACTGGAAACAACGTTTTGAGATCTACCTTAATGGAGTAGATCCTAATCTGTGGGAAGCCATTGAGATTGGTTATAGTACACCGGTGGGAGCTGATGGAGTTAAGCTAACATTAAGCGGGATGACAGACGCACAGAAAGTAAAGTACAATGCAGAGAAAAGAGTTTATGCATTGATCACTCAGTCTATCCCCAAAGACATATTCCACCAGTATTCAGAGAACAAGCAGTCCAAGGAACTGTGGGATGAGCTAGAGAAGAGATATGATGGGAATGCATCATTGAAGGCAATCAAGGCAAAGGAGTTAAAGAAGGAATTCGATAACTTCTCATCAATTAGTAATGAAAGTTTGGACGAAGTCATAGACAGATTCTACCACTTGATGAGCGAATTGCATACACATGGAGTGGCTACTACCATGGAAGAGAAAGTAAGCAACTTCGCAGACGGATTGCCTGATAAGTGGGCTACATTCGTGTCTAACCTGAGACAGAATGGAATGCTGTAAAGCTGGATGTAAATGACTTCATTCTTAAGTTGCGAGAAGAAGCACTAAGGATGAAGTATAGAGCTCAAAGTCTTCGTACACACAAAATCCAGCTTTATACAACGCCACGCCTCAAGCTAAGACATCTGGAGCACCACTCCAGACTGCTTTTGTGTCTAGCTCGTCAGGTCCTTCACATGCTTCTCCTTTGGATCAGACAAGTCTGGGTCATCATGTACCCATTATATTGGATCAGAAGCAAGTGCTACCAAACTGAAGATCGAGAACCTCGGTAATGTGATCGTGGAAGTAGCTCGAGAGCATATGGATCTTTTAGCAGCAGTGGTTCATTCATATGATGGACTTGTTGCCGGAAGATTGGAAATGCCATCTGACAGATGAGGACTACGAGCAGGTGGATGAAATGGAGCTTGAGAGAATGGATATAATGTGGGCCTTAGCAAGTGCTGTCCGAAGGGCGAAGAAGTTTGTGAAAAAGACTGGACAAAACTTGGTTGCTACTAAGGATACCACCTTTGGCTTCGACAAGAGTAAAGTGACCTGCTTAACTGTGGTGAGAAGGGGCACTTCAAAAGAGAATGTGTCAAGCCAAAGAAGACGGGTAATGGGAACCCGTTCTCGTCCTTTACTCGCCAAGACAAGCAAGCCTCTAGTTCTACTTCATCAAACAAGGATCCAAAAGCCTTAACGCTCATGATGATGAAGGACAGGATTGGAGTTTTAGGTTTGTCTCACCAGGAGAATCTAACATTGCCAGTGTTGAGGATATTGATGATGATTCTGCGAGTGAAGGTGATCTAGCAGTTGAGATAGCAATGTCACATAGTGAAGAAACAACTACAGCCGAGGTCAGTTACAAGCCAAAAGAGGAAGTTTCCACGTCAGAGACAGAAAAGTCAGAATCACCAGAACCAGAAACATCTGATGCTGCACTGATGGCTAACTCTTCTGAACCAACTCAGGTAAGTACCACTGACCAAATTTTTAATAATCATGTTTGTTCTGATTGTGAAACTTTTAGGAATAGCATAGATGAAAAATTTGCTAGGTTATTAGATCATAATGATAACTTAGTAAAAGATTTACGTCTGTGCACTGAGGCTAATAGAGTACTAAAACAAAATGAGCATAGTTATAAAGAAAAAATAGACCTATTGACTAAACAACTTAGGGAAACCGAAGTAGTGGCTTTTACCAAGCAAATGACATTAGGTACTATCTAAACTCCCTAGAAGACACTAAGAAACAAAAGGCAGTTCTAGAAGTAGAAGTAAACTCACTAAAACAGAAACTGCATAGTTGGACTAGTTCGTCGCACATAGTCCAACACTTAGTAAAAGAAAGGAACAACGGGGAGGGACTGGGCTACAAAGTGGTTCCACCACCACCTGAGACCTTGATGAACACTAAGTCTAGAACAGTAAGTAGTAATCCCATCAAGGATCATGTAGTGACTACTCCTTGTAAGTGATCCAGATTCCCTATGTTCATCTATTGACACTGGAAACAAACAAAAAAGGATACCACTTCAAAGGCAAAGGGAAAATTGCCTTGTGTTAATCTGGAAAAGAAGTTGAAAAGGTTAACTTAAAGTCAAGTTCTAACAAAGTCAAATCAGAACCTAAAAGGACTTCAAATGTTACTTTCTCACATGCTTCAAGTCAAAAACCAGTTAACCAAAAAGTGGAACATGTTAAACAGGTTAAAACAGTAAATTTTGTTAAACCAGAGAAAACATCAAACATACAAGAGTCAAAACCTAAAGTGATTGATGTTACTAGAGTGTCACGCACCTCTCACAAAGAAAAAGAAAGTTTAATCATAAAGTTGATAGCAGAGCGTGCTACAACTGTGGAGAATATGGACACATTGCTCCTACTATAATTTTTATCAGACACCTAGGAAGAAGATTGAATTTCAGGACTCAAAACCTAAGTCTTCTAGGAGGAGCTCTTTAACTCCACCTAGAAGAGCTAGTGAACCTAAAGTCCAACTTGCAAGCCAGACGACTGTTTATCATAAACAGGCATTGCACAAATCTGGCTTATGGAAAGAAAAGTCAACCTACGTGTCTGATACTGATAACAAGAAGGAACCTGAGCTACCCTCACCTCTAAGGGTCAAGGGTGGAGTTTATGATGTGTGATGCCTCTGGGAAAACCAAGACAGTCAAATCTTGGGTTCCTAACCTAAACTAATTCATTTACTTTGTATGTGCAGGGTGTTCGATACAGTGCTGAGACTAACACGTGGATTATAGACAGCGGAGCATCCAGGCACATGACAGGAAATAGAGCCCTTTTATCTAACGTCAAACAAATAAAAGTAGGGCATGTTTCCTTTGCAGGAAACAAAGGAGGCTATATCACAGCTCAGGGAGAAGTGGGAAATCAGAAAGTTAAGTTTGATAAGGTGAACTACGTTCAACAACTTCAGAACAACTTACTTTCTGTTCCCAAATCTGTGATAAAGGATTTAAAGTCATCTTCGATAACCAGAAGTGTTACGTGCTGAAGAAAGAATATATGATCCCAGAGGACCAAGTTCTGATGACTGCTTCAAGATATAAAGACATTTATGTCTTGGATCTATCAACAGCTGCTACAACGGATCATGAGGTTCAGTGTTTTTTATCTAAAGCTACTGAGAAGGATTCAATCTCCTGGCATAGGAGAATGGGACACATTAGTCAAAGGAAGATGAATCATTTGATTCAGAAGGATTTAGTGAGAGGAGTAAATGTCAAGAACTTCCAACTTCCTGACTTTTGTGTAGCGTGCAAGAAAGGCAAACAGACAAAGAAGTCTCATAAGGAAAAGAAAGTTCATTCAATAGAACTTCCTCTTGAGCTTCTTCACATGGATCTGTTTGGTCCAGTTAGGACAAGGAGCATTGCAGGCGACGTGTACTGTTTTGTGGTGACTGATGACTACTCAAGGTTCACTTGGGTAATGTTTCTGAAATCCAAATCAGAAACTTTGGAGACATTCAAGGAATTAGTAACCACACTTGAATCTCTCTACAAGCTAAAAGTTAGACAAATACACTCAGACAACGGGACAGAATTCAAGAATCAAGCGATGGAGGCATACTGCAAGGAAAAGGGAATTGTGCATCAATTCACTTCTGCTTACACACCTCAGATGAATGGCGTTGCTGAGAGAAAGAATAGGAGTTTGATAGAGACAGCGTGGACTATGCTAACAGACTCGAAACTGCCGATCCAATTCTGGAATGAGGCAGTGGCAAATGCGTGTTATACACTAAATCGAGTCCTAATAGTCAAGCGCCATGGAAAGACATGTTATGAGCTACTAAAAAGACGCAAACCGAATTTGGAGTATCTTGAACCTTTTGGCGCACCGTGTACACTTCTGAAGAAGACACAAGAAGGAAAAATTCAGCGAGAAGGCAGTTGAAGGAATTTTTCTAGGATACAACATACCGAACAAGCGAGTTTACAATAATTCAACGGGTCTTGTCGAAGTGTGGTGTAATGTCGACGTTCAGAGATATACCACCCACCTACAGGAAAAGACCTGCATACTTCTTCGATTATGATGGATTCTTCAAGTCCTTCAACATCCCTCTCTCTCCCTTGGATGATGAGTTAGCTACTAGGATGATGATGATATTCTAAATACACCATCTAGCACACAGGGAGAATCATCTACTCAGTCAGAAGGGGTAGTCGATCACAGTGACTCCTCCTCTGAAGATGAAACTGAAGCAGATGACCGAACAGTCAGGAGGAACAGGTTCCAGTTCCTGAAAGTCCACAAGCATCCATAGTGATGCACCTTCGACTTCGGAACCTCAAACTCCACCTTCCTCAGATGCAGAACAAAATGTTCACAATCTTGGTTCGGAGGTGACTGTGCCGACTACTCCAGGATCACGACTAAACGTCTATCATCCCCTTGACAATGTTATTGGGATGTCCGATCAGGAGTACAAACCCGAAATCAGCTATACTCAGCTGATTACGCTCAGTTATGGAGGAGAAAGGTTACATTCATGATGGTGCTTATCGATGTTTTGTTTTGCAGGTTGAGCCAAAATATGTCAGTGAAGCACTAAATGATGAGGCGTGGGTGAGTGCCATGCAAGAAGAACTTCTGCAGTTTAAGAAGTTAGGTGTATGGACTCTGGTTGATAGACCTAAAGGTGCTAAAGTCATTGGCACCAAATGGGTACTAAAATGCAAAAGAGGTGACCAAGGAGTCATTATCAGGAACAAAGCTCGACTGGTGGTTCAAGGTTTTCGCCAAGTCGAGGGGATTGACTATAATGAGGTGTTTGCACCCGTGGCAAGGATGGAAGCTATTCGTATCTTCCTTGCCTATGCATCGTACATAGATTAAAGTCTACCAATTAGATGTGAAGAGTGCATTCCTGCATGGGGAAATCAGGGAAACAGTCTATGTAAGTCAACCCGAGGGATTTGAAGACCCTTATCATCGGGATAGAGTTTACAAGCTCGACAAAGCTTTATATGGGCTTCATCAAGCTCCTCGAGCTTGGTATGAGAAACTCTCGACTCATCTTGTGAAACACGGCTTTCGCAGGGGAGTCATTGACTGTACATATTTATTAAAGAAAAGGATGGCGACCTACTGCTTGTACAGATATATGTTGATGACATAATCTTCGGGTCAAAGAACGAAGAGTTATGCAAAGAGTTTGAAGCAGTGATGAAGAAAGAGTTTGATGAGTGCTATGGGGGAGATGAAGTTCTTTCTCGGGTTACAGGTGGATCAAACACCTAATGGGATCTTTCTACATCAGACCAAGTATGTAGGAGACATTCTCAGTCGCTTTGACATGGAGAATGCTTCTGCTGCTGGGACTCCACTTGCTACGAATCATGATATAGCACCTGATGAGAATGGAGATCTTGTAGATGCCACTATGTACCGAGGAATGATTGGATCCCTCATGTATCTCACTGCCTCAAGACCTGATATCATGTATGCGACATGTTTATGTTCTAGATATCAGGCTAAACCTAAGGTCAATCATCTGATCGGGGTCAAAAGGATTTTTTGCTATCTAAAGGGTACACCGACACTAGGGTTGGGGTATCCTCATGATGATGATTTTAAGCTCACGGCGTATAGTGACTCGGACTACGGAGGCTGCAAAATGAACTACAAGTCTACATCAGCGGGGTGTCAATTCTTGGGGAGAAGATTAGTTACATGGCAGTGTAAGAAGCAGACATCGGTTGCATTGTCAACCTGTGAAGCCGAATATGTTGCTGCTGCAAGTTGCTGTTCACAAATCATTTGGATTCAACAGCAAATGCGGGATTACGGTTTAAAATTCTCATCTACTCCTATTTTTGTTGATAACTCTGCTGCAATTGCAGTAACTAAAAATCCGGTTCAACATCCTAAGACCAAACACATCGGTATTAAATACCACTTCATAAGAGACTGTTTTAAAAAGAACTTAATTGATGGTAAAATTAATACTGATTTTCAACGTGCTGACCTCTATACTAAAGCCTTTGATAAACCACGTTTTCAATATTTGCTAGAGGTCAACGGCGTTAAAAAGAAAAGTGAGGTAATTCCTGATGAGAATAATGTGTAGTCCGATGTAGTTTCGTTAAAGTTTTTTATTTTATGTTATCTTTTTTCTTTTGTCTTATATTTAAACTCATGTTATTTGCTGTTTATTAAAATCAAAAAATAATTAAATCCGAAATGATTTTAGTATTTTAGGGGGAGAATATGTCAGCAAGTAACATTAATTAAAAAAATTAAATAAAAAATAAAAAATAAAAAAAAAATAAAAAAAATGAGGGAGAAGGGGTAACTAGCTGAAATAAGGTAGATTGTGTCTGTGATACCGATTCAATACCTTTGGAACATGATAGTACACAGGAACAAATCAAGAGGGACTTTAAAAATTTAAGTTTTGAAAAGATGCATAAGTTCAAAGTATAACTCTGTGTAGTCTAAGCAATATAAAAAGGGAAGATGATAGAAAACTGGCAACTCCTAAGGTGACACAAAGAAAGTAGACTTAGAGGTGCTAGACCACAAATGATATGTTGGTAGATTCAACACAATAGACAATTAGACCTGATTGGTGATCTCAAGATCAAACTAAGTTGTTCAACTGACTGTGGGCTTCCATCTTATCACTGGTTAACACAATCAAATAATTCCAATAAGGGGTAATGAGCATTTAAATGCCACAAACGTGTGCGGATGACCATAATTAGAGCAAAGTAAGAAAAAAATGAAAGACAAATGCAATAAAGCTAATGACTTATGTTGTTGGTGCATACTGTGTAAAATAAAATAAGCTGCTCTAACAAGGAGATAGGTTGTGTGCCTCTCTGCTGTGCGATGGCACTGACCTGAGGATAAGCATAACCTAGATATTCTAGAATTCATTGTTGTTTGCCGCCTCTCTGCTGTGCGATGGCACTGACCTGAGGACAGGTTCTCTTTGAAAGCTCTAAGAATAGTCTCTTCTTGTAATAATACCCGTAGACCGCTCAAAAACCTCTAAGGAATGTTGATTACCATATAAGTGTGGGATCCTTAAATGTTAGCTGAAATAATTAAACCTAAATCAGTCACCAGTCTGCGTCAAAAGTCTGTGTATGGATTTAAGTGGACAAACATACTGACAATCTTAGTGGCTACATTCTCAAGAGTTCAAATCAATGTGAAAATCTAAGAGTTTCAGTATGATTTCCTTAAGTTGCTAACGACTCTGGATGAACACCGAGAATTTAAGCTCAAAAAGTTTTAATAACAAGTCCCAAATGATTTGATGTTCCTGTATGATTCCAAAATTGAATTGGTCCAGATATGATCAATCTAAGTTGAAGCTGTCTACTCCCAAACCAAATCCCTTAGATTTCCATCTTAGGGTTTTATCTCTCACAAAAAGTCCAAAAATAAACTTTATTTGTGTAGTTATTTTAAGCTTCTATGTTATCTTTTAATTTGTGTGTCTGTCGGACTACATCAGGGAAATCAGAAGGGAATTTAACTTACCTAAAAGGGTCATGTCTGAGATGGCCACATGTTTTTCAATGTTAAAAAGTCACATCTGAAGTGACTGAATGGTTAAGAGCTTATAATGTCTATTTCAAAAGGTTAAAATGTTCAAAATGGCAGAAAATCTACCAAGTGTGACCTAGTCGCACGATTGGACCATGAATATGGACCAACCATGCGAATGGATCCCATTCGCACGATTGGACCATGAATATGGACCAACCATGCGAATGGATCCCATTCGCACGATTGGCATGAATATGGACCAACCATGCGAAGGACCATTCGCACGATTGGACATGAATTTAGTCATTCAACTGAATGGCGTTTAAGAATGATCCTTTCGATCGAATGACAGGGTGCGAATGAGTCAGTCAACCGACTGAGACTTAGTCGGTTAATGAGATGCGAATAAAGGAGACCGAAAAAGGCAGTCGACCGACTGAGACTCAGTCGGCCGACTGAAAGCGACCGACTGGACCAATCGCACGACTGAACCTCAGTCGCTCGAATGAACTGAGCGAATGAGGCCAGTCGGCTGATTGAAATTAGGGTCAGTATTTAAAGGGCCTCAGTCGATCGCATCTCACTCATCACTCCCAATCGCACCCAAATCGCTTTCTTTCCCGTTACTCAGCCAAAATTTAGAGATAGTTGTTCACATTGCTATTGATCTTCTGACATTCGATTGACAAGTATACAGGTACATTGCAGTTAAACCTTATAGAAATCAGAAGATCTTGAGTCAAATTTGGGTTATTCGATTGAAACATTGATCGGATTGAAAAATGCCCTAATAACCTACTAAACTAAGCTAATGTTAAAATTAAGCTTAATAGGTCATTAGTGACAAGATGGCGAGTCCTATGAACTAGATATAGAGGTTTAAAACAAAAAATTGGTGAAATAGAAAATGTGAATCGAACAGTTGGTCTTCATGCGAATGAACAGTATGATGAACTTCAGTCGCACGACTGAAGGGCTCAAACTGCCCATACGCATGGCTGAACCATGCGTTTGAAGTTCAGTCGCATGACTGATGTAACCGCATGAAGGTATATGCGTAGGAGCCCAATCGCACACTCTGAGATACATATGGGGTCAATCGCACCACTGAACCCCATTCGTACCATTCAATCGTACGACTGAACCCCTTTCACACGGTTCAATCGCACAATTGAACTCAGTCGCACAATTTCAATCGCATGACAGAAAGATGTTCTTCAAGCTTAATGAGTTCATGACTTTCTTAGTAAAGGGTACTAATGTTTACTATCTTTATGTAACAGATGGCGAGTAGATGGATTATGAGCACAAAGCATAATATATGTGCCCATCTGGACTTAACATCCAGAAATGCTGCAGAATTCTCTGGCATTATCACGTTTCTATTGAGATCACGGATTGCGCATGCCATCTCTACCCCTTGCAGCCCATATCGATCCATTCAACAAGCCTTCTGGGAAGGCGCTACAGTTGATAGATCGTCTGAACCTCACTGCATAAGAAGTACCATATTTGGCGAGGATATTACCATTTCTGAGGAGGATCTAAGGATTGTACTTCAATTGGGGGATGACGGTGACTGCCCAACCCTTTACACCCCCTCACTGTCAGAGGATGTTTTCTCAGAGCCAAATACTCTGAGGACATCAATTCAGGGGTACTCAACAAGAGTAACCTCTGTCCCCAGTTTAAATACCTTGCACACATGCTGCTCAAATGCATGGCTTCAAGAAAAGGTGGGTTTGATGAGCTGTTGGACCAGATGCAAAACGCATACGTTGCGTTGTGCTGAACCATCCGTTCAGCTTCTCTAAGATGATCTTCACCTATCTGGTGGAGAACATCGAGGGGAAAGGGAAGGAAGCCTTCTGTATGTACCCACGTTTATGCAAATGATAATAGATCAGAAGCTTCCTTCCCTGCCAAAAGAACAGGAGGATTCGGTAGTCTTGGAGGTAATGGATGTCACCACCCTGGGAAGGATGAAAGTATACCGGGGAAAGCAAGTGAAGCCTCCGGTCAGGAGGTTGTTTCGTCATCTTGCCAGAGAGGACTATGTTGTGCCGGAAAAGAGAAAGTGGCGTCACGAGGACAGTGACTCTGATGTGGAACAGATAGCCCTACCACTCATGACTCAGATGAGGATGACAGTGGGGATGATGCTATTCCACTCAAGGAACTGTGTCTGATTCTGTACCTCCTGTTCTGTCACATCTGCAGAAAACTGAGTCAGCGGGATTTCATCAAGATTTTGTTCTTACGAGGAGATGAGGCTGATTCGGATGAGGAGCCACTTACCCGAACTGTGGGAAGGAAGTTGTTCCCACAGAACATGGGTTAAGGGTTGTTGAACAACCGAGAGGCTCCGGAGATACAGAAACTGACCCAACCTATGCTCCGGGGTCCTCAGGCGGGATTGTAGGGGGAGCTTCCTCCTCAACTGGATCAAGGAGGAAGAGAATGGCCAAACCCCATGGCCAGAAAAAGAAGAAGCGTAGGGTGACCTTTATCACCACCACTTCCACCACATCCACCACATCCACCACATCCACAACATCCACCACATCCACCACATCTATCACAGCCCCCACCATACCGCCCACCACATCCACCACATCTATCACAGCCCCCCACATACCTTCCACCACAACACCGTTTCCCTCCACCACCACATTCTTTACTCCCTCATCACCTCCACCACTATACAGAGCTATCTTCACTACCGCCACTTCCACCACCACGTCACACCAATCAATGCCCTTAGCCTATCCCTCACACACCTATAGATCTCCTCTACCTCCAATCGGGGTAGAGGAACAGTTGTCAGCGTTAAACAAAATAGTGTTGCGATTGCTGGCGGCTGATGAGGAAAAGACAACTCAGATCCGCCAGCGTACTGACCTGACTGCTGCACAATCTCATAAAATTGCAGAGGAGGATCGAGTAATTGAGGAGCAGGCCCAGTAGTTGGCTGCTCAGAGCACCAAGATGGACCAACTCCAAGCTCAAAGTGTCGCAGCAAGTAAGCAAATAGAGGAGTTGGAAAAGGCTAAAAAGACCATTTTGCTAAAACTGAAAGGATCAAAGGAGGAACCTTTAAAGATAAGGGATGGGACAGAAATGATGATGATAATAAAGATATGAAGACGATGATGATAATGAGAGTGAAACTGATGAAGAGAAAACCGAAGAATGGTGTGAAGATGAAGACACTGACGGAGGAGAAGCAGCTGAATCTGTCTCAGCTCCAGGGCAAGAGAAAAGATCAAAGAACGGACAAGATCAGTCAGCTTCTGCTTCTGCACCTTCACGTGATGAGCCGAGTATTCAGGATAAAAGTAAATAGTAGATGTTTATGTAGTTATTTACTTTTGTATTCTTTATTGAAAAACCATGTACTAAATGTTTATATTAAGTTAATGCATTTTGTTTGATAAATTACTAATGATTTGAGTGTGAAATGTGTAAATCAAACAGATCCAAAGTACAAAAGAGATGAGTTTGATATTGCTCCCCTTCAACAGGTCAAGTCTCAACTCACAATGATTCTTGATCTGCAAGGGATGGTCAGAAGGTCAGTGAGTTATACCCCTGAAGAAGGTGAAATAATTCATGACCTATCTAACGAGCAACTGGCAGAGATGTTCAGACTCAACCCTGATGAAATTGTCAAGGATGCTCCAACAGTTGATTCAACCAGTGACGAAGAACTAAATGATGTTGATGAAGTTGAGGTTGAAGAGATTACTACAGAAGAGTACCCTCAGTACGCTGACAACGAGGGTAATGTGGTACCCAATCTGGGTGAGTCCCTAGTCAGTGATATGTTTGAGGTACTAGACAAGATGGAGCAGGAAACAGGAAGACCGAAGGAACAGCCCAAGCCTCAATGATGACGTAGACATTCGAAAGGCTGAGTGGGCTGAATGTTTTGAAGAAGTTAGAGCCCAACGTGCTGCACCGAAGAGGGATGCCTACACCAAGCTCTACAGCGTCAAGAAACATCTTACGGTGTCAGGCAGGATTATAGCATGGGCATATTTTGATGATCTTAACGTTTATGCCATTAAGAGGGAGAAGGGCATAGAGTACTTTAGATTTCCACATGATCTAAAGACTCTACCAGGTTTTGAGCTCAACCAGCTGGCCAAATTGAAGCTGTTGTATGCTGACCCGAGAAAGATGTCAGGCTGGTTTGAGGCTGCCCTAAAGAAAGAGTACCACACCAGGTGGATTAACTTCAGACCTCAACAACCTACAAGGTATATTAGAAGGTCTGAGATGGATGCCATACTGGAAAACCAAAGATTGTGTTGAAGTGGAATCCTCCGCACACAATGTCAAGAATCCCACTTTGGGAAATGACAAAAATTTCACACCACACTTTAAGTGGTGGTACTACGATTGGAGAACAGCAGAAGCGGTCATAGTCCTAGATAAAGAGGGCCAAATGGATACAATCAGAGTATTCGATCCAATGTGGCTTACCAACTTGTCGGAAAAAGATGTTTAAACACTGTACAAGTGGCCTCTGTTCTATGATACGCAAGATATTGTACAGGCACTTCAGTTCCAAAATGTCATAAGACTTGCTTCGCGTTTGATATTCACGCGGGAGTCACACAAGAGGACAAGTACAAGAAATATGAGGAGGTAATGAAGAAAACAAGACATTAGAGAGATCTAGGTCCAAGGGGGAGTTTGTTGATACATGTATGTCCCTAGATCATGATATGTGATGTAATATCTTGTTTGGTATGATTAATGAAATGATATTGATAGTTGTTAGTTATAATGTTTAATGTTTCATTAATGTGTCGACATTGAATTGGTTAATTAGGTTAGTGATTGCTTGAATGATTACATATAATGTTTATTAATTATACATTCAAACTTAACGAAATGAAGTTCTCATGCGATTGGCTCATGCGAATGAACCATACGCATGAATAACTTCACACAATTGACTCAGTCGCACGACTGAACCAGGAGACTGGATCAGTCGTACGATTGCAACATAAGATTGGCTCAGTCGCACGACTGAACACTCAGTTGTACGAATGAATCACCGCATGGTTCAATCGCACGACTGAACCAGACTAATGGTTCAGTCACACGATTGAATAACCAACCTATAAATACAACTCAATTCGTGAAGAAGAGGGTCAATCGATCAATTACGATTCCAGACGTACCCTAGCCGTCCAGAAACCTTCCAATTCGTTCTCCAAGTTCACAGAACACATTAGATCGATTCCCAATCAATTTCTAACGTTAGTTTCAATTCTTGATTGATTCTTCATGTGTTCTCACTGATTGGATCGCCAATCAAATAGGATTCCGCACTATTTGATCTGGTTTACACGTTAATCTCTAGGTATTTCGGTCAAATACCAGGTCCAAACAACAAGGCAACCTATGCTAAGGCATCAAGTTGCACATAAGTAAGGTATAGCATTATGTAGCATGTAACAATATATATATTTCCAAGAATATAAATTATCCTATGAGGTTCATGCATAAGCTATAGTCTAGGTCACCATTACTAATAACCTAAATCCCTATAGTTATGGCTCTGATACCAATCTGTCACACCCCAACCTTGACGGCGGAAACGTCGAGATGTGAGGGTTAAGATTGTTCACAGCCACATAACGCTATATTAAAATGTAAATATTATTATTATCATAAGTCTTGAAATGAAATACAATCACAAGTCTCAAACAAGTAATAAGTTCAAACGTAACATAACATGATGTAAACTTTTTATTTCATTAACTAGGTCCAAGTCCTAGATTATTACATGCTTCAAAAGGATCACTTTAAACTTGAGGTTGACCTGAAACATGATAAAAATAAGAGTCAACTAAAAATAGTTGGTGATTTTCCAAGGTTTTCATACATAATATGAAAAAGGTTACAAGTAGCATTCATGTCATAGGTCATAAGCAAGTAAGGTTATAGAACACATATCATTACAACCAAACCTCGACTTGATTACAAGTATAAAAGATTGGCTAAGTGTATTTGGTTCCCATGATGAACAAGCATACGTCATCAGGAGCCGGCAATACCTCGGCTTTAGCACCAAATAGGCTTGTCAGGCCCAAAGATCTAAGACGTCGCCAGGCTAGCAATAGTTAATAATTGTAAACAAACTATGTGTCTCATCTAATCACTTACAATATACAAATAACCATGAAAAAATAATAAGTTGAATTGCATGTGATTTACAAGTCTCAATGTGTATAAGTGTATCATGTATAAGCTATCATGTTTCACCCCAAATTAGTGTGAAAATATGAAAAAGGGGCAAGGAAAACTCACTTGTCAAATAAGTATATAATGAAGATCAATAAGAATAATATATGTCGTTCCAAGATAAAACGTCACAAGGCACCTAAATATATAAATATTACAAGATTTAAGTTAATATAAGATTAAAGAGTTAACATGAACTAGGGGATTTTTATAACGTTAATAAATTCTTATAAAAATACCATTTACGAAATTTATAAAATTTTATTTTTAAGGAAATTGATCCTTTGTAAATAACTTGTGATTTTATAAAATTATATTTAAATTCTATAATTATCATGATCAAGTCTAATATTAATTTAATACCTTTAAGTATTATATAACAACCTAATTTTTATAAAAAAATGTTTAATTATAACATTTGTAAATAATTTTATATTGAAATATTAAAATTTTTTACAAGAATAAATTTTTAAGAAATATTAAAAGGCTTTAAAAATATATATGAGGGTGCCCGGGTTCGAACCCGGGACCTCATGTATGTGGGGCATTGTCTTAACCAGTGAACCAGGCTTCCAGCCGCGTTAAAAATCGCGTTTTAATTGTTAAATATAGACTTTAAACAAAACCCCCAAACCTTAAGAACCCTAGAAACATATTCAATCAAATTGAACCCCATATGAACGTTGTAATCGATCAAAAGGTTAGGGCTTTTGATTTCCATATGAAATCGAGTAAGTAGTTGCGTTTAATTACCCGGTTTGAAGTTGAGTTGAAGATGAACAAGATGGATGAAGGTCGCGACCGAGGTTGAATCAATAAATGTAGAATAGATGACAACAATCAAATTAGCTCAGTGGATAGCTTCGGATGACGTTCTTGATGTAAAGCCCCTTGTCAATTTCAGTTTAAAACACTCGAAGATGGTTTCGACTATGTCGCAGCCTCGCGATGAAGGTGATGATTGAATTTGATGTTGGCGCTTGTTCAGGTGAAATTGATTATTGTATACGATTAAAGGTAGATAGACGTTCGTTCGTGTTGGTTTAATTAAGTTATTATTGGTTTTTAAGGCTCGAACGGCTGTGGGGTTTAATACTTCGGTTAGTCACTCGATTAGGATTAGTAACCGACGTTTAAAGGTGATTAATTGCTATGTTTAGGTTCGAATCATGTACACGAAAAGGTTTAGAACGGTTTAGAGTCGTTTTTCGAAGGTTCTTGTGAGTTTTAAGGACCGCCGGAGGGAGGTCGGCGGTGGCCGGTGACTGGCCGGAGAATCGGGGAAGGAAAACGGGGTGGGGTTGGGTTTTTAATAATTTCTATGTTTAGTCCCTGCTGTTTTGTTTTTATTATTTTATGAACAAAACTTGCATTTAATGTTTTAAAAACAACAATTTACCCCCCTAACTTAATTGTTTTAAGTTCTCATTATTATTATAGTATTATTATTATTAATATTATCTTTATTATTATATTATTATTATTATATTATTTACAATGTTATTACTATTAGCGTTATAGTTATTATTAATATTGCTATTATAACAGCGATAACTAAAAAGAATAAGCACATGAGTTTTCATAATAGTCAATAACGACCCTTATAAGAATAAACAAAGTTAACTTTTTGTTAACAGAAATATGAAATGTTACATCTAATATGGTCGAATGTGTTAATTGAGTTGTACAGATGCTTGATTGATCATTTAGGAAATTTAGGTTCGTTGGTTATACATGATGATGAATTTTGTTAGGAGGGTATGGAACTATGTTTCGGATTGTGATAAATCATTGTTGTGTATGTGGTGTTATGACCATGTTGATTAATGTGATTATGATTGTTATGCACGTGTGCGAATCTAAGGCCCTAACTTAGTAGGATTGGCAAGATTTAGGATGTGAAGTCGTGAGTGGTTTCACATGGCATGTAGTGCATGATTAGAATCAGTGTATGGTTTATTAGTTGTGATGTATTTCTAATTATGTTGAACATGTTGATTGTTTGAGATTCACATGAGTTGTATGATAATTTAAAGTAGCATGATGATCTTAGTATAACAAGAGGGTGATGGTGTGACATACAGGAATAACTTGTATGATAAATTGATATGCTTGATTAAACGAGATTTCAATTAACATGTTACCAACGGTCAATCGGGTCAATTAGGTCAAATGAGGCTTGCTTTCCAAAACCTTGGGTTAATGCCTTTATTGAGCACCTAGGGTTGTTAGGTTTTCTATGTACACGTGCTTGTGTACCTGTGTGTTCTAGGTAACATTTGAAGGGTTTTCTTTTCGTCCGTGTTAGCTTTTGTTATCATTTGTTTGTGCACCAACTGAGTTCATGCCCCACACCTTTATACGCTCTCTTTTGGGGGGAAATAGTATGATCATTTACAAACGTTCTACTATTATTATAAGTGGTATGTAGTGTAACATAGTGTGTTATACCTTGAAAGTCCTCACACTTTTGGATCGTTAATAATGGTAACTAGAGGGAAATGTTGGGTAGTACTATTGGGTTTGACAAGCCCTACCTGTGCAACTCGAGGTCAAACAAATGCAATATTTTCATAAACACAAACGCAATCTCACACCCTGGTAAGTCGTGACGAGAGGCAACAAACGCAACACAGTTAGCTTTGAGCATGAAATCACTATGGTTATTACTTATGAATATAGACTAGCTTTCTATTTCAATGCAGTTCTTATGTTATACAATTATATTTGTTTATGGTAAACACAAACTCTTGAACTCACCAACCATTGTGTTGACACTTTTAATATGCTATTCTAAGGTCACTAGCTCGATTTGCCCGTAGGAGCACATCACAAGTCAAGCATGCATTTAAGACTATGTATTTATGATAGGAAATTTGGTTTCTTCTTTTAGGTTTTTAGAGATTGGGTTAGCACGTGTTCTGCCAAAATTGCATTTATATACTTTGGGTTTTCTTATTTAGCAAACGCTTCCGTACTGTTTTCAAGTTTAGACTTTGGTTGGTTTTATGTTAAGTGTGGGATATAGTGTCATTTTGAGTAACTAGTGACAGTGATCCTGGTTTGTTCACTCGCCTCGTGGTAAAACCCCGCATGTGGAATGTAAGTGTGTGATAGATTGGTATCAGAGCCATTGGTTATACGGATCTTGGTTGCACACACAGTAGTCTATAGTCGCACACAGTTAGTTACCAGTTGCTTATTCTCCTACTGTATAATAATTGGCATACGCATCATGTGAACTACAAGATGGCATCTTCATCACGGGTTTTGGTAGACCGGGAACAACCATTTGCGATACCTGGGCACGATGCTCCACAGGAGAGGAGTTACTACCCTACCCGTGTAAGAGCATGTCCCAGACCCAGTTATTGCTAGACATAGGACTTGGTTGGCTACTACCTGTACACACCTACTCTTCCCTCATTTGTTGTTCCTCTCGAGCAGGCTATTGCAACTTTAGTTGCGACATTGGACAATGAGCACCGGCACATCGGAGTATTCACTAACGAGAACTCCACTTTAAAATATGAGATGCGCCAACTACGCCTACAAGTGTAGACACTTCAAGAGCGGCTCTCAATGTCTATTACTAGGCATCATACATTGACCGGTAACGTAATGCAACTTATTGAGCATATGGATGAGCAGGAGCTTCACAATGCAGGTTTTGAGGATAGGTTGACTGGATTGGAGGCATAGCTTGCAGCACTTCAGATTGCTGACAATCCTGCATAAGAAGAAGACCCTAACGAGGACCCCAAGGAAGTGCTGGAAAAAGCCCTAGATGGAGGAGATAGTGATGGATCTCATTTACTGGAATGATCTTCATATTCATATGACTTAGCTTGTAGAGTGTTTTCTTATAAACCTATGTAGAAATAGTTATTTCCCACCCAACTAAAAACTTGAAATTTTGATATTGATTGGATATTTTGTGAGTTACTTGCAATTTATTTTTGATAAGTTATTATTTTTGTTATACATGTTGTGGTTGTGACAATACATTATTTGTTATTATTTACTGTAATTCAATGAGCTTAATATGTTGGGTGTTACTCATTATTGTACTTATGATTATAAAGTGAAATATGGACGATCATGGTAGAGGACGTGGCTGTGGCCGTGGATGTGGTGCCTGTGCTATAAACATGACCCCAGCCGAATTAGCCACTTCAATTAACCGGTATGTTCAGGCAACACTAAACACTCAACCCGCTTAATTTGGAGGTAACTGATGACCCTGTTCATCAATTATGCAAATAATCCATTAGATGATTAATTCTTTTGGTTTGATTAAACACCTTTAAATGTGGAATGCAGGACTGCCTGGATGTACGTACAAGGCATTCATGGATTGTAAGACCCACACCTATAATGGAGTCGAAGGAGATGTAGGGCTTGTAAGGTGGCTTGAGAAGATTGAATCAGTCTTCACCAAATGTAACTGTCCAGTTGCAAACCAAGTGAAGTATGCCATGAGAACGCTTGAGGGTGTAGAACTAAGGTTGTGGAATGCTCAACTGCAAATGCTTGGCCAGACGATGGCAAACGCGTTGCCGTGGGACGAATTCAAAATGATGATAATAGAGGAGTTCTGTCTTTGCAATGATGTTTAGAAGCTGGAAGCCGAGTTCTGGTAGTTAAAGATGGAAGGGCCTGACATCAAGGCATACACTATCAGGTCTCATGAGTTGGCGGAACTATATCCTGACATGGTTGCCCCGCCAAACCGACAAATTGAGTTTTACCTACGTGGTTTGGTGCCAAATATTCAAAATATGGTGAATGCTACAACTCTCCCTACTATTCAACATGTTATTCAACAAGCTCATAAGTTCACTGATCAAGTTATGGAGCAAGGAAAGTTACCCAAGCGGGGCGCAGTGGTAAGCGTGCCCGATAACAAACACAAGTGGTATAACAGTGCCAACAAGGGTTCGTCGTCTAGTCGCCAACCCAGCAACAACAACCACAAAGGAAGTTTTGACAACAACTGCAACTACAATCAATCATATTCATCATCTCAAGGACCTAGTGGATATGTGGGGAAAAACCCCAAGTGTCGCTGATGCAACTACCACCACACTGGCATGTGTGACAACTTTTGATGCTAGCGTTATGGAAGGTTGGACATGTTGCAAAGGATTACCATAGGGAGTTCATAAATAAGTCTTGGCAGCCCCAAGAAACACCAAAAGGTTGCTTTGAGTGTGAAAAGTGGGACATTACAAAAGGAATTATCCCCAGCTAAAGAAAAATGGAAATGGCACCGGGAATGGTGGTAATAACAAAAATAAAGGCAACGATGACAACAATGGTGGAAAAAATGGTGGAGAAAAAGGGAGAGCCTTTGTCATGGGTTTAGGTGAGGCTCTAAACGATCCTACACTGTTATTGGTAAATTTCATGTTAATGGTAGTTTTGCTTCTGTACTGTTCGTCACTAGAGCTGATAGGAGTATTATCTTTACTACACTCTGTAGTCTCTTAAGTGATATGTCTTCTATGTTGAAATCTAATTATACTATGAAATTAGCTAACGGTAAGCAAAATTCCGTTACGCACATCATTAAAGGTTTCAACATAGAACTTGCTGGTCATACATCCGATATTGATCTTATGCCTATTACACTTGGAAGTTTCGATGTGGTCGTGGGCATGGATTGGGTATCCTAGAAGTAGGTAGAGATAATTGTCACAAGAAGTTTATTCACATTCCTGTCATGGACGGGGAAATTCTCTCGGGTAAGGGTGAGAAGCGTGGTACAATGATAGGCATCATATAATTTATGAAGGCGCAAAAGTGGCTACACAAGGGTCACTTGGCCATATTAGCCCTTGTTACTGACAAGCAACTAGATGAGAAGAAGATACAAGATATTTAAGTGGTTCTTGACTTTTCGGAGGTGTTTCCAGAGGATCTACCTAGACTACCACCTTATCATTAAGTTGAGTTTCAGATCAATTTGACTCCCAGAGCAGCCCTAATTGCGAGAGAACCTTATCGGTTAGCACCAAATGAACTGTAGGAACTAACTACACAACTTCAAGAGCTACTAGATAAAGGATTTATTTTACCAAGCTCATCACCATAGGGAGCGCCTATTCTATTTGTTAAGAAGAATGATGGCACATTCTGAATGTGTATCGACTACAGAGAGTTGAACAATGTTACAATCAAGAATGGATACCCTTTGCCTTGTATATATGACTTTTTTGATCAGCTTCAGGGATCAAGCTATTACTCAGAGTTCGATCTGAGGTCTGGTTATCATCAACTGAGAGTTTGAGAAGAAGAAATCACGAAAACTTTATTCCGTACTCATTATGGTCATTACGAATTTTTTGTCATGCCATTTGGGTTGAGTAATGCACCAGTAGTGTTCATGGATCTCATGAATTGTGTGTGCAAATCCTACCTCGATCAGTTTATCATCATGTTTATCAAAGACATCTTGATCTACTCAAAGATCAAGGAGGAACACGAGGAGCACCTACGTTTAATCTTGGAATTACTTAGAGAGGAACAGTGTACGAGAAGTTTTCTAAGTGTGATTTTTGGATTCGTGAAGTGCAATTCTTGGGTCAAATTATGAACGAGAAGGGAATACATATGGATCCTGCAAGATTGAGGCTATAAAGAACTGGTTGATATCCAAGATGCCTAGTGAGATAAGGCAATTCCTTGTACTAGCAGGATACTACCGACATTTCATTGAGGTATATTCTAAAATCGCTTAACCTCTCACAGCCTTGACCCATAAAGTAATAACTTATAAATGGGTGAGAGTTAAGAAGCTGCTTTGCAGTTGTTGAAATAGAAACTCTGTAGCGCACCGATATTAGGATTACCAAAAGGAAGCAATTATTTTATGGTTCACTATGATGTTTCTATCCAAGGACTTGGTTGTGTCGTGATGGAACATGAAAAGGTAATAGCCTATGCCTCGAGACAACTAAAGATGCATGAAACGAACTATACTAGTCATGACTTGGAGTTAGGTTCAGCGTTATTTGCCTTGAAGATTTGAAGACATTACATGTATGGTACCATATGCACTATTTACATCAACATACCTTTGAGAAGAAAAAGCTAACATGAGGCAACGATGCTGGGACAAATTGTTAAATGATTACAATTATGCTATCAAATATCACTTCTTAAAGAGCTAAGCATGAGGTAGCGATGCTCGGACGAATTGCTAATGATTACGATTATGCTATCAAATATCTCCCAGGTAAGGCAAACGTAGTCATCGATGCCTTTAATAGGAAGGAGACCGCTAAGCCCCGATGAGTGTGTGCTCTACAATTGATGATTAACACTCACTTGCCTGAACAAATCAAGGAAGCTCAGGTAGAAGCTTTAAAAGCGATAAACATTGGATCTGAATCCTTACGTGGGATGGACAAATAGTTGGAGGTGAAATCTGATGGAATCTAATATTTATGGATAGACTTTGGATACCTTTGTATGGGAATCTAAGAGACTGGTTATGAGTGAAGCACAAAAGTCTAAGTATTCTATACACCCAGGTAGCGACAAATGTATCATGACTTGAAGGTGCACTATTGGTGGCTTAATATGAAGGAAAATGTAGCTACATACATGAGCAAGTGTTTGACATGTTCTAAGGTTAAAGTGGAATATCAAAAGCCATCTGGGTTACTATAACAACCTGAGATTCCTTTGTGGAAGTAGGAATAGATTTTTATGGGCTTCATTACCAAGTTACCCAAGACTTCTAGTGGTTGTGACCTGATATGGGTGATCATGGATCGACTAACTAAGTCAAACCACTTCTTGGTGATCAGGGAAACTGATAAAATGAACAAGTTAACCTGAACATACCTGAAAGAGGTAGTTTCGAGACATGGCGTGCTGATCTTGATTATTTTGTGATCATCATGCTTGTTTTACGTCTCATTTTTGGTAGTCGTTATATAAATCTTTGGGTACGCATTTGGATATGAGCATTGCCTATCATCTGCAGACCAACGGGCAAAGAGCGCACTATTTAAACTTCGGAAGTCATGTAACGAGCTTACATGATTGATTTCAGAAATAATTGGGAAGTTCATATACCGTTGGTCGAGTTTTCGTATAACAATAGTTATCATACCAGCATTAAGGTAGCACATTTAAGGCATTGTATGGGCGAAAGTGTAGATCACCAGTTTGTTGGGCAGAAGTTGGTGATAGTCAGCTGACTGGGCCTGAATTGGTGCACGAGACTATAGAGAAGATCATGTAGATACGAAATCGAATGGCTATAGCACGAGATAGACATAAGAGCTATGCGGACAAGAGACGGAAACCTTTAGGGTTTCATGTCGATGAAAACGTTTTCCAGAATGTCTCACCATGGAAAGGTGTGATTCGGTTTGGCAAAAGAGGCAAGCTTAACCCCGAGGCACGTTGGATCATTTGAGATTCTAGAAAGAATAGGTCCAATGGCGTATCGATTGGACCTGCCTGACTCACTAAGTGGGGCTCACAATGTATTTCTTTTCTCAAACTTGAAAAAGTCTTTATCTGATGAGACTTTGGTTCTACCACTCAAGGAAGTACAAGTGGATGAGCAATCGCGTTTTGTTGAGGATCCGGTAGAAGTAATGGATCGTGAGGTCAAAAGTCTTAGGCAAAGCAAGATACCTATAGTCAAAGTTATTTCGAACTCAAGACGTGGACCAAAATTTATGTGGGAATGTGAGCATTAGATTAAGCTTAACTAACCTCATTTGTTTGAAACAAAGACGACTTCTGGGGAAGGTACTGATTAAATTTTGGGACGAAATTTCTTTCAACATGGAGATTGTTAGGGCTGTGTACGTACGGAGTACTAACTGATAATGCGTGAAACCAGATCAAATAGTGCGGAATCCTACTTGATTGGCGATCCAATCAGTGAGAACGCAATCCCAATCAATCTAACGATTAAAGAAACGTTAAGAACGAGTAGAACAAGATCAGATGCAAACTATGAACTTGGAACAAGCTTTCTGGACGCTCTGGATGGCTAGGGTACGAGTATGTGTCAAAAGTCTCTCCAGAGTTTCGAATCTTCTAATTAGGTGGTATATATAGGTTAAGGCCTTTCATTCGTACGACTGAACCATTAGCATGGTTCAGCCGTGCAACTGAATCATGCGATTGATCCATACGCACGACTGAAGGTTCAGTCATGCGACCGAGTCAATCTTATGTCTCAATCGTGCGACTGATACAGTCTCCTGGTTCAGTCATGCAACTGGACCATTAGCAAGAGATATTCATGCGTATGGTCCATAACCATGGTCCATTCGCATGAAGACTCATACGACTAAGTTTGAACATATTTCTCGATCATTATTGACTAAGAACTATGCACAACAACCTCACACCTATATAGTTAGTTCACTATACTTTATCACACAATAAACAATGAAACATTAACCATTATAAGCATCAAGCACATATTATATTTCATTCAACTCATTCATTACATATATGTAAGACATGACAGGCATTTACATTAAGCTCATAAAGTAGGTTCATATGTATCAACAAACTCCCCCTTGGACCTAGTTTCCTTTAACGTTTGACATTCTTCATAAGCTCCTCAAACCCCTTGTACTTCTCCTCTCTTGTAACACCTGCATGTATTTCAATGCAAAGCAGAGTCGTATAACATTCTGGAATTGGAGAGCTTGTACAATATCTTGTGCATCATAGAACAGTGGCCACTTGTACAATGTGTAGACATCTTTTGCAGACAAGTTGGTAAGCCACATTGGCTTGAATACCTGGATAATTTCCATTTTTCCCTCTCTATTTAGAACTATGACCGCTTCGTCTATCCTCCGATCATAATTCCACCATTTGAAGGTTGGAGTGATGTCTTGAGGTATTTCCAGTAAGGGAATCTTGGAGATTATGCGCGGGGGACTCCACTTCAGCACTACTTTTGGCTTTCCAGATATGGGATCCACTTCAGACCTACGGATGTACCTCTTTGGTTGTTAAGGTCTGAAGTTTACCCATCTCGTGTGGTATTCCTTCTTTAGAGCAGCCTTAAACCAACCTAACATCTTTCTAGGATCAGCATATAGCAGATTTAAGCATGCTAGTAGTTGAGCTCAAAACTTGGGAGAGTTTTTAGATCATGTGGATATCTGAAATACTCTATCCCTTCTCCCTTTTTACAACATAAATATTTAAATCCTCAAAATACACCCACGCAATAATCTTGCGACACACATTTTGATGTTTCTTGACCTTGTAGAGTTTGGTGTAGGCATTTTGCTTTTGAGATGTGCATTGGGCTCGCATTTCAGCAAAACAAGCTGTCCATTCAACCTTTTTTAGATCAACATCTGCATCTGAGGCTTGGGCTTGGCTTTCATCCTTATTTGTTTCTTTCTCCATCTCATCCAGTTTTTCAAATGTAGCACTGCCAAGAGTGTCACCCAAGTTGGGATCACATTTTCCTCTCGGTCAGTGTACTTTGGATAATGCTCAGACGTGACATCCTCTATCT
Organism: Flaveria trinervia; assembly: GCA_025506515.1. Lineage (NCBI taxonomy): Eukaryota > Viridiplantae > Streptophyta > Magnoliopsida > Asterales > Asteraceae > Flaveria > Flaveria trinervia. Next base: position 84,173,746 of record CM046447.1, read on the forward strand.
TTATTTCATCAACATCGTTTAGCTCGTCATCACTCATAGCATCAACTTTTGGAGCGTCTTTGACGAGCTCATCAGGATTCTGTCTGAACATCTCTGCAAGTTGCTCATCGGTGAGGTCATGTATGATTTCTCCTTCTTCGGGAGTGTAGCTCACTGACCTTCTCATAATCCCTTACAAATCAAGAATAATTGTGAATTGAGACTTCATTTCCTGAAGGGGAGCAATATCATATTCATCTTGCTGGGACGTTTTATCTTCCCCATTTAAACATTTAACACATCAATCATTAGTAGTTAATCAAGATATTTAAACATAGATAAACATAGATAATCATAAATTACATCAATGTGATATTTGAATCAAGTACAAAAGTTTTCTATATACAAAACATCTAATCTTTGCTTTTATCTTGATCGGTCAATTCTTCAACTGGAGGAGCTGAAGACGATGCTCCTTGATCTTGAGCTCTCCTACTACGCCTTTCTTGACCCTGAGCAGAGGCTGATGCCACAACAGCACCTTCTTCATCATCATCATCTCCTCTCTTCTTTCCACTTAGTCCTTCATCATCACCCTTATTATCTTCACCAGAATCATCATCACCATCATCATAATAATCATCATCATCATCATCATCATCATTATCATCATCATCATCACCTTCCCTGATCTCATCTTTGGATCCTTTCAGCCTAAGCAGGATCTTCTTGTTCTTTCTCTCTAGCTCCTCTATCCTCTGAACAGAATTTGCATTCTGTTCCTGCAGTTGTGTAATCTGCTGAGCTTGAGCAGCATTAAGCTCCATAAGCTGATTTAGCTGTGTAGCTCTTTGCTCATTGGCAGCTAGCAGCTATAGCACCATCCGGTTTAGTTTGGCTAGCTGGTCCTCTACCCTGATAGAGGGTAGAGTGGGTCCATGGCTCATTTGGACCTGAGTGGATGTCTCGGCTCGTTAGGTGGTGATGCGGTAGTGGATGTGGTGAATATTGGATGTGGAATAAGAGTGGATGGTGAAGGGGTGGTTGTGGTAGTGGTAGTAAGAAGTGTGGTAGTGATGGTGGGAGGTGTGGTGGTGGTGGTAGGGGGTGTGGTAGTGATGGTGGTAGCTGTGGTAGAGGTGGTGGATGTGGTGGTGATCAGGGTAATCCTCCTCCTCTTTCTCTTCATGCCATGGGGCTGAGCCATCCTCTTCTTCCTTGAGCCCTTAGAGGAGGATGTTCCCCTTGGGCTAATGGGATGGTCAGGGATGTATGATTGATCAGTAGCAGTAGCAGCATCCCTAGACTCACCGTGGCGTCCACCAACCGCCGCAAGCCCTCTCTCAGTGGCAACAACTTCCTGCCCAATGTCCTTACCAGCGGCTCCTCACTCGACTCTTCCTCCTTATCTGGCAGGAAGTCTTGACGGAACACAACCCTCTCAGCTCCACCCTGAGCCTCACTGCCTTGACCATCACCCTGTTCGTTATCATCGTCATCTATATCATCAGTGGGTAGCTCAACAGGTGTGACATCCGTCACCAACAGCTCCATCAATTGACTCGAAATCCGTTAATTCTTTTTCGCTCATTTATTATTTTGCGTAATTAATATAATTTCGAACCGAATCTCGTCGTATCTCCTTTTCGTGCCAACCTTAATATATAATGACGCTAATAATATAAAAATCTATTTTATCTTTATTTGTTACTTTGTAAATATTGTTAATATTATTATTAATAATATTATTATTATTATAATTAAGTCTAGGGTTTAAATTGTAATTTAACTAAACTTGAGGGATTAATAATTTAAAGTATAGGGTCCTAAGTGTAAATAGTTATTATATATATAAAATCTTGTTTTGGTCAACCCTAGCTCCTTCCGTCGCCGTGATCCTGCCGAAACATCGTCTCTTTCGTGCACCACCGATTCAGCCTCGTCTCACCACCGTTAGCCACCGCCGGTTGCTGCCGCTTCACTGTTTAGTCGTTTCGCAGGTAACCGATCATTATGAACTTTGTTTCGTCGTGTTTCGTTTCGTGTCATATCATGGTTGAGTTCGGGTATTGCTTCGGTTGTTCGCTTTGATTTGTGTGATCCCGTATGTATACATATATATGTATGTACGTATGCGTACGAACCATGTGTGTGTGCCGGTTGAATATGTATGTATGTGTTGCGTGTATGTGTATGTACCGTGTGTATATGCATGTGTGTATACATAGGGATATCTATGTTTGTGAATTATATATGTACGTCGGCGATGAATGTATATATGTGGCGGTATATGTATGTATGAAAGGAATGTATATATGTATCAGGTGTGTGAGTGTGTGTATCGGGTGTGTGTGTGTATCGGGTGTGTGTGTGTGTTGTGCAGTGTGTGCGTGTGGTGTTTGTGTGTTTGTGTGTGCAGTGTGTGCGTGTGTTGTGTGTGTGCGCAGTGTGTGCATCGGTGTATTTGTGTGTGTAGCGTGTTTGTGCAGTGTGTATGTCCTTGTATATTTGTATATATGTGTGTATGTTATATGCATGTATGCAATGGTGTATAGGTGTGTTTATGCTTTGTATATTATATATATATGTGTGTGTATGTGATATGCATGTATGCAATGGTGTATATGTGCGTTTATGCTTTGTATATTATGTGTGTGTGTATGTACTGTTATATATATATATATATATATATATATATATATATATATAATATATATATATGTGTGTGTGTGGTGTGTGTGTGTTGTACCACCATGTATACATATATACATATATGTATGAATGAATTTGTGAGCGTATGTTTTTGTATGTTTATTTATATGTGTGGGTCGAAAGACCCGAAGGTATGCGTGGGTATATGTTTGCATTTAGTGTGTGTGGGTGCTAATATATATATCTACATATATTGTATGTAGTAATGTGTGTATTGTGTGTGTGAGTTGGAGAAAAACACAACAACCGTGGCGGCTGCGCATAACATATACATATATGTGTTGAGTGGATGTGTGTTGTGTGTTTATTCTTATTATTATTATTATTATTATATTATTATTATATATTATTATTATTATTAGTTTATTTTACTAATATACTATGTTGTGTGTTGTGAATTATATATTATATGTGTGTGAGTTGCATCTCAGACCCAAATTGACCCGAACCGAACCAATACCGACCGGACTTATTTATTTTGATCGAACATGACTAAAGGCTTAGTTACAACTATTATAGGTGCTTGATCGTCTGTTCCTCCCATCCTATTAAGTATTTCATTCATTTTACTTCACTACATTTCAAGGTGAGTTTTGCGGCCCCGTTTTCATTTTAAACATTTATAAACTAGTGGGAAAAGTATGCTCACCCTTTTTATGCTGGGAACTTATTCAATTCTTTTGGGACTGTTGTGTTTACTATTTTGTAATTATTTATCTAGTACATGCATGAGTTGTCTTTGTGGTTCTGTATTCACAATTATTTAACTCCGGTGTTGGAGCCGACAAGCAGATATTGATAGTACTATTGGGTTGATACCCCCACCCTTGTTTGTTAGTAAATAGTTGGGATTGACAATGGCCAGGAACGGGCCCTAGGGTGAATATGTTCCGACAAATTCTTTGTGTACGTCGTAGGCTTAGTTGTGATGCTCATGATTACATGTGATATTACTTGCTTATAACTGTATGCACTTATGTCCTACCAAACTATTACACGGCATCAAGTTTTGTTTATTATTTAAACCTGTGAACTCACCAACTTTATGTTGACCATTTTTGAGCATATCTTTTCAGGTAATAATCATTAAGGATAGCTAGGGAAGCTGGCCTTAGCATTGACCCTAGATTTACATTATTTTGGACATTGGTTGTTTATGGCGTTTGCTTTGTCGTATACTTGTTATTCACATTTTGGTTACTTGCTCCCGGGTTGTGGTATTTACATTTCTTTTGACTTTTGGCTATGTTTGTCATGGAATTGACTAACTACGACACAAGTCTCCATTTGTGTCCGGTGACGTCATGACACGTTGACTATTCATCATTTAATGCATCTCTAATAACTAACAATGTGTTATGAGGATCTCGTCCATTACATCCTCGTGTTTCCGCTATAAGCGGGGGTGTGACAACAGGCTCGACATCTGAGTCACTGTTATCGTGATGCCATTTCTTGCGAGCTGGTGGCACATAGTCCTCCGGGCCAGATGGCCAAACAATCTCCTCACCGGGGGCTTCACCTGCTTGCCCAGTACACCTTCATCCTCCCAAGGGTGGTGTCATCCATAACCTTAAGTGTAACAACATCATCTCTCTCCTTTGGCAACAAAGGAAGCTTCTGGTCAATAATCATCTGCAGCAAATGAGGGTACATGCAGAGCCTTCCTTGCCTTTGGCCTCTATATTCTCTACCATGTACGTGAATAACATCCGAGAGAACTGAATGGATGATTCAGTACCAGAGCCACGTAAGCATTCTGGATCTTATCAGACATCTCATAAAAGCATCCGTTCCTTGAGGCTATGCATTTGAGCAACACATGGGCCAAGTACTTGAACTGGGGGCACATGTTGCATTCTCTACCATTTATGTCCCCATCGTACTTAGTCCGAAGAAAACATCCTCGAACCGTTAGTGGATGCAGCCTGGTTGGGCAGTCCCCATCATCACCCAACTCTAATACCCTCCTCAGATCATCCTCGCTGATCTCAATCTCTTGACCAAAAATAGAACTCCGAATGCGATGAGGCTCAGCAGACCTGTCTACCACAGCGCTTTCCCAGAAGGCCTGCTAAATCGATCTGTATGGAGTGCATGGAGTAGAGATAGCCGTGAAGATCCTCGATCTCTGTAAAAATGTAATGATCCCTGCGAACTCAGAAGCATTCTGGGATGTGAAGTCAAGATGAGCATAAAGATTGTGCTTCGTGCTCATAGTCCATCTACTCGTCATGCTTCTGTAACACAAGATACATATACATTACAAATGTGTAAATGCATGGCATTTGAATTTTAATGAACTTGAATTAGTTTGTTCAATCGTGCGATTGGATAATACGACTGAGTCTTAGTCGTGCGATTAAACTCAGTCGTACGATTGAGCCTACGACTGGGTTTAGTCGTATACTGTCCCATGCGGTTGACCCAGTTGTGCGACTGAGCTCATACGCATGGTTCAGTCGTGCGATTAAGTCAGATGCCCAACTCAATCATGCAATTGAAGTTCATCAGCATGTCCATTCGCATGAGTCTTTGTTCGATACGGTTAAATCAATTCTTGGTTTATACTTGATGTTAAACATTGTGGTTAGGCTCATTAGACTCGCAAACACTCAAAATAACACCAAATATTCTTCAAATTAACGATTTAGTCGATTTTGGTGGTTTATTTTGACATCTTTGTCTAGGTGCTTGTTTTGACCAATTTTGGTCATTAGGTTTTGATTACACCAAGCATTTTGTGCGATTGCAGTCTCTAAGTACCTGTGGATGAAGAGAGTACACGTTAGAATCACAATCACAGAGCAAAATCGATGAAATCAAATTTGGCAGAGTAACTTTGCTGTTGTGCGAATTGGGAGCGATTGAAGGGTGGTGAGAATATGTGACCGACTTCACCCTATTTATACTGATTTTATCTTCAGTCGTGCAACTGGACCTATTCGCACGCTTGATTCGTGCGACCAGGGCTCAGTTGTGTGATTGGCTTTGTCGGTCACATCCATTCGTGCGACTGGGGTTCAGTTGTGCGACTGACTTAGTCGGTCTCCTCCATTCATGCGATTGGTTCATTCTGGTGATCCAATCGCATGAATTGGTCCATGCTTATGGTCCAATCATACGTTTGGTCTATACGTATGGTTCAATCGTGCGATTGGCTCATACTCATGATCTAACCGTGCGACTAGTCCATACTTATGGTCTAGTTGTGCGATTGGCTAAGACTTATGAGTTTTACCTCATGCACTTTCAAACACTTAACTTGTTAATTATCGATAAGACATTATCACCGTTGATCATCTCAGACATGACCTTTTGAATTTGGAAAACTGTTGATCACCTCAGATGTGATCCTTTTAACTTAAAAAACCCGATTGGTCACCTCAGACGTGACCCCTTTTAGTGAGTGATTCACAGATTGAATTCAGATGGATAGTCCGATTTTTACCTAACAAATTACTAAGAATAAATAAATAAAAACCACTAGAAATTTAAAACAAAAGTAACATATATTTTTGTATTTTTGAATGGAGATGGATTTAAACCTATTAGAGTACTTCTAACCGATTTTACTTCCTCGACAGCACAACTTCAATTCTATTTAATCATATCTGGTATGATTCATTATGGAATCATACAGGTATATCAGAATCATTCGGGAAATTTTAATAAAATCTTTTGATGCTAGATTCTTGTTTTGACCGAGAGTCAATAACAATTTTAGGAAATCATACTAGAGCAACAAGATGCACACAATGATTTTGACTTTCATGAACTACAGCACACGATGATTGTTAGTATACTTTTCCTTTTAAATCCATACACAATTTTTTTACACACATTAGTGATGAGTTAAGGTTAATTATTTCAACAAGCTTTTGGGGATCCCACGCTTATATGGTAATCAACGTTCCTCAGAATATTTTTGAGTGGTCTACGGGTATATTTCAAGAAGAGACTATTCTAAGAGCTTTCAAAGAGATGCCAAGCCTCAGGTCAGTGCCATCGCACAACAGAGAGGCGCAAAAAACAATGAATTCTATAATATTTAGGTTATGCTTATCCTCAAGTTAGTGCCACCGCATAGCAGAGAGGCACACAACCTATCTTCTTGTTAGAGCATTTATTTTCTTTTTGCACATAACGCACCAACAACGTAAGTTATTAGCTTGATTTCATTTTGCATTTTTTCCATGTGCTTTGCTCATTTATATGGTCATCCGCACACATTTGTGGCGTTTATTTTGCTATTCACCCCTTATTGGAACTGCGTTGATTGTGTTAACCAGGGACAAGATGGGAACCCACAGCGAGATGAACAACTTAGCTTGAATTTTAAACCACTAATGAGGTCAACTGATCTATTGTGTTGAATCTACTGACACATCATATAATGAACTAGCAGCCCCTAGGTTTATTTTCTTTATGTTACCTTGGTAGCATACTAGTTTTACAATCATTTTTTCTTTTATTTTGCTTACACTTTTTAGACTTAAATTTTTTGCATCTTAATCAGTTAATCTCTTTTGAAGTCCCAAACAATCTGTTCCCCGTGTACTATCATTTTCCATAAACGTTAAATCAGTATCACAGATTTCATTACTTTCCTTTTACTTAAGCTATCATTCTCCTCCATTTTTTTTATTAAACCAGCTAATTTAATACTAAACTAATCTATTCTCCCCCTAAAATTTTAAAACCGAAAATATTTTTGTGTTTTTTGGATTTTAATAAACAGGAAAATAAAATAAAATAAAATAAAATAAAATAAAATAAAATAAAATAAAATAAAATTAAACAAATGTCGGACTAGGCATTTTCTTACTCTGAAATCACATCACTTTTCTTTTTCACGCCATTACCTCTAAAAGATATAAAAACCTCGGTTTATCAAATGCTTTTGTGTAGAGGTCAGCGCGTTGGAAGTTCGTATTTATTTTAACCACATCGATTAATTGCTTTTCAAAACAGTCACATATAAAGTGATACTTAATACCGATGTGTTTAGTTTTAGAATGTTGGACTGGATTTTTTGTTATGGCTATAACAGCAAAATTATCAACATAGATAGGAGTGTTAGAAAATTGCAAACCGTTGTCGCACATTTGCTGTTTAATCCAGAAGATTTGTGAACAGCAACGTGCAACAGCAACTTATTCAACTTCACATGTTGACAGAGCAACGAAGGTCTGCTTCTTACACTGCCAAGTGACTAACCGTCTACCAAAGAACTGACATCCTGCTGATGTTGACTTGTAATTGATTTTGCAACCGCCATAATCCGAGTCACTATACGATGTAAGCTCAAAGTCATCGATATGAAGATACCACAACCCGAGTGTTGGAGTACCCTTCAGATAGCGGAAAATCCGTTCAACACCTATAAGATGGTTGACTTTTGGTTTCGCCTGATAACTGGAACAAAGACACGTCGCATACATGATATCAGGACGAGACGTTATGAGATGCATAAGGGATCCGATCATTCCTCTATACATTGTAGCATCAACTAGATCACCATTTTCGTTGGGTGCCACGTCATGGTTCGTGGCAAGTGGAGTTCCAACTGCTGAAGTGTTCTCCATGTCAAACCGATTGAGCATATCCCCTACATATTTAGTCTGATGCAGGAAGATTCCTTTTGGTGTCTCATCCACCTGTAATCCTAGGAAGAACTTCATCCCCCCCATTGCACTCATCTCAAATTCTGCTTTCATGACAGATTCAAATTCTTTACATAACTCTTCATTTTTTGAACCGAAGATTATGTCATCAACAAAAATCTATACCAGCAGTAAGTCGCCATCCTTTTCTTTGATGAATCATGTGCAGTCAATAACTCCTCTGTGAAAACTGTGTTTCATTATATGATTTGAGAGTTTATCATACCATGTTCTTAGGGCTTGATGGTGCCTGTAGAGAGCCTTATCAAGCTTGTAAACTCTGTCTCCACGATAAGGATCGTCAAATCCTTCGGGTTGACTGACATACACTGTCTTACGGATTTCACTATGAAGGAACACACTCTTGCAATCTAGTTGATAAACTTTGATCTTCATGTAAGATGCATAGGCTAGGAAGATACGGATTGCTTCCATTCTAGCCACAAGTGCAAACACTTCATTGTAATCAATTCCTTCGACTTGTCTAAAACCTTGAATGACAAGTCGAGCCTTGTTTCTGATTATGACCCCTTGGTCATCTTTCTTGCACTTCAAGACCTATTTAGTGCCAATTACTTTTGCACCTTTTGGTCTATCCACCAATGCCCATACTCCTAGCTTCTTGAATTGAAGAAGTTCTTATTGCATGGCAACAAACCATGCCTCATCGTTTAGGGCTTCGCTTACATATTTTGGCTCAAATTAAGACACAAAACATCGATAAGTACCATCGTGAAGATATCCTTTTTCCATGACTGAGGTATAATCAGCTGAGTATAGTTGATTTCGTGTCTGTACTCCCGATTGTACATCCCATATGACGTTGTCCAGAGCATGATATACATTTAGTCGTGATCTAGGAGTGGTGGGAACAACTACTTCCTCATCCAGATTTTGAATTCTCGGTTCCTTAGTTGTAGTCGTTGGAGTGTGAGGTTCCGAGGTGTCAGAAGCATCAACATTTGATGCTTATGTATTTTCAGTAGCAGGAACCTGCTCCTCCTAATCTACCTGATCATTCTCCACTTCTTCATCGTCAAAGGAGGAGTCGCTTACCTCAAGTGCTCACCCTAAAGGACTATAAGATTCATCTTGTGAACCTGATGTTGTCGAGTCTAGTGACGGTGTGTTTAAGACTTCATACATCATTTTGGTTGATAACTCATCATCAGGAAGGGAGAGAGGGATGTTGAAGGACTTAAAGTATCCATCATAGTTGAAGAAGAATGTGGGTCCCTTTCTAGCAAAGGGGTGGTGTATCTCTGAATGTCAACTTTGCACCACACTTCTACTTAACCCGTTGAGTTGTTATAAACTCTCTTGTTCGGTATATTGTATCCAAGAAAAATCCCTTCTTCAACCTTTTCAGTAAACTTCTCTGACTGGGTTTTCTTCAACAGCGTACATGGTGCGCCGAATGGTTCGAGATACTCTAGATCAGGTTTATGTCGCTGGAGCAACTCATAACACGTTTTAACATGAAGTTTGACCACCAAGACTCGATTGAGGGTGTAACATGCATTGCTAACTGCCTCGTTTCAAAATTGGATGGGCAGTTTCGAGTCGGCTAGCATCGTTCTTGTTGTCTCTATCAAGCTGTTGTTCTTTCTTTCAGCAACTCTATTCATTTGTGGAGTGTAAGCAGAGGTAAACTGGTGTACAATTCCTTTCTCTTTACAAAACGCCTCCATCCACTGGTTCTTGAACTCCGTACTGTTGTCTGAGCGAATTTGTCACACTTTCACCTTGTAGAGAGATTCCAATGTAGTCACCAGCTGTTTGAACGATTCAAATGTCTCTGATTTGGATTTCAGAAACATTACCCAAGAGAATCTGAAGTAGTCATCAGTGACTACATAACAGTACAAATCACCAGCGATGCTATTGGTGCTGACAGGACCAAACAGATCCGTATGTAGAAGTTTGAGAGGCAGGTCAATGGAATTTACTTTCTTTGCCTTGTGAGACTTCTTTGTCTGTTTTCCTTTCTTACACGCTACACAAAAATCTGGAAGTTGAAAATTCATGACATTTACTCCATTCACTCTGCAACACCCGGTTATTTCCTTTGAAGCTAAACAAAGAAGAGAAAGAGAAAGAAAAGAAATAAAGCCAAAAGTCGGGGGACCAAACTTGTCAAAAACGAGAGAATCTTTGGAGGAGTGGGGGTATAAAAGGGGCATGGTAGCCATTCTCCCCTCATTCTCCCCTTTTCATTCGGCTTGAGAGAGAGAGAAAGGAGAAAGAGCAAACCCTAGGGTTTCTGAAGAATCAAGTACGAAAGTCGAAGTCAAAAGAGTTTGAGAGAAGCTCTACTTGAAGAGGCTTTCAAGGTGAGTTCTAGGATCCCTCTTTAACATGTTTTAAACTGATTTTGGGGCTGGAACACATGACAAATCGTTTTTGGGTTGTGTTGGGTGTAAACCCATTTGTATGTGTATATATATGTGTATGATCTTGGTGGGGTTTGAGTTCGGGCTTGTTTGTGCTTGAATGCTATTGGGGTATGTGTTTCTAAGGTTTAGGATGGTTTACTTGGGGTTAGAACTAGTTTGAGAGGGTTTTGAGGCCGAAAATTTCAGGTTATGTTCAGGGAAGACTTCATTCTACATCAGCTAGGGCTCATGCGACTGAGGTTCATACGCATGATGGCCATGCGACTGAGGTTCATACGCATGATGGCCATGCGACTGAGAGTCATACGCATGATGGTCATGCCACTGAAGGAAATGTGGATGAGGGCCATGCGACCGGGGGAAATACAAATGAGGGCCATGCGACAGGGGGAAATGCGGATGAAGGTCATGCGACTGAAGTCCATGCGCATGGGTGCCATGCGGCTGAGGTCCAAACGCCTGAATACCATGTGATTGAAGTTCATACGCATAGGATTCATGCGACTGAAGGCTATGCGACTGCGGTCCATACGCCTAAGTGTTCAATCGCCCATAGAGTCTATTCGCCTTAGTGTTCAATCGCCCATAGGTCCATACCCACCTTGGTGCTAGTGCCAGGCTATGTGTAGTGTTGAATTCAATTATGATCTTTGGCCTAGTACCTAAGTTATGCATAATGTTGGAGGTGTAGTATACAGTTGGGATCTTTATTGCTTACCCCGGTGCTGGTGCCAGGCTATGTGCAGTGTGGAAGTCAAATATGAACTTCGGCCCAGTACCCCATTTGTTTGGGGCATAGCTGATGACACTGATCCAGAGAGTGATAAAGAATGTGGTAAAGAAAGAAAGAGATAAAGAAAGTATGTGATCAATAGTAAATCAAGATAATAATGATATTATGTATGTGTATGTATGATGTGTGACCACATGCAAAAGTAAAAAATGGTTTTAATGAAAGTAAAATATGTTTTATTATAAAACTAGAACTCACTCAGCAACGCTGACTTTTATGTGTTTCCAGTTGGCAGGTAATGTTGCTGAAGATGGCACAGGGTAGCTACTCAACTCTTTTTGATGGCATCCATTTTTATAATGCTTTTGTGATGTAATTCAACATGTATTTTGTAATTTGATAACAATGTATTGTTTTGCAAAAGCTTTTATAATGGAATGGGTGTTTAAATATTTCTGCTGCAATGTTTTTATCAAGTTAATGAAATTATATGTTTTATGCGTAATGATTCACCGGCTGTAAGCGTCCCGGGAACGGGCCTTACAAGTTGCTATGAGAGCCAAAGTTTAAGTGAAACAGGTAAATTTTCAAAAGAAACCTTAACTGAAAATAGGACAGAAAGGGAAGGGATGCCAGTCTATGTAGCTACGTGCCATCATGTATTTTCTTAATGTGAATCGACATTATGTGCGGATGTTATGTGGTTTATGTGTTGCTTGTAGATTTAGATAATGATGTAGTTTGGACAGGTAATGCTTGGGATATGAAGAGTAAAGTATGTGGCTAATCACAACTGGCCATTGTAGTTAGGGACTTACTATACTTGACATAAACTAAGTTGTTCTCTTGAATGATCATGTGGTGTTTAAATCTTTCAATGTGTTAGAGGATGGCCAGTGGTAGATCATCTAAAGCTTCACGTGGTGGAGGTCGTGGTGCTGAACCGCAACCCAAAAGAGGAAGGCCTAGAGTTGACAAGGTGGTTCAAGAAGAACCCAAAACCCCTCGTCCGGAGGGTGGTGATGAGAGCGCCAATTTGAGAGCCTCAGTAAAAGATGCTATGTGGAAGAAGTCCATCAGGTCATGCAGACGATCGTACCGTCTGTGGTGACCAAAGTTATCAAGGCTGCGAGGGAAGGAGAAAAGAAAGAAAGGAGTAGACCTACAGGCGAAAGGAAACAGCCTGAGACTGAGACGGTTCTATCTGATGATGAAGAAGAAGAGGAAGAAGAAGAGCCTACGCCGGAGGCAGCACGAGGCTGCAACTATGGGGCATTTCAAAGATGCAAGCCCCCAAAAATCGGTGGTAATGGCACTGCTGCTGCTGCTCACCGGTGGGTGAGAGAGATGGAAGTTGTTCTGAACATCAGCGAGTGCTGAGAGGACCAAAAGGTGATGTTTGCTGCCCACTCGTTTGTGGACTTGGCTCTGTGTTGGTGGGACAATATTGTCTAACCTTAGGGTAGCCGGGCTATTGGAAGAATGAGATGGCCGAAGTTGAAGAGGTTGGTGACTGAGGAATTCTGTCCTCACCGTGAGATGGACAAGATTGAGAGAGAGTTCCTGCAGTTGTAGGCGGGGAGGATGACACATGAGCAGTATACCACCAAGTTCAATGAAATGGCACGGCTGGTGCCTGACTAGGTGACACCTCTATCACGAAAGATCAAGATGTATATTCAGCGCTTGCCAGTGGACATTCGCAGGCACATGATCGCTGCCCGACCGAGCACGTTTAGGTCGGCGGTTGACTTGGCGGGGAGATTATATGATGAAATAACTATGGTGGTGACAGAAGCTAGCGAAGAAGGATGGAGCGATCGAAATTGAACGAGAAGCGATTTGGACGTGGCAGGGCCACTCCAAGTAAGAAAGCTACACGGTGGATGACCGGTGTGTGGTCACATCCGGTGCAGGGTCGAGAAGGTGTGTCAGTGTGGACATAAACACCCGGGGAATGTAGATTGGGGACCAATGTCTGTTTCTGTTGTGGAAGAACTGGACATGTGGCGGAGAACTGTGGTGTGAGGAGGTGTTATTCGTGTGGTGAGGAAGGCCACATGAGCAGGGATAGCAAGAAGCTGCAGGCTGAAGGTTCGGGAGTGAAGAGGGTTGTAGTAGAAGGGCAGAGGCAAGTGCCAGAGCATTCACGATGACGTAGGGGGGAGGCTAGGAGGAACCCCGATGTTGTGTTAGGTACGTTTCTACTAAACCAAACTTTAGCCTCTGTGTTATTTGATTTTAGTGCTAGTAAAATTTTTATTCTGCTGCTTTCTGTGCTAAACTACCTGTTAGTAGTAGGAGTGTAAATGTGCCCTTTGATGTAGAAATTGCCATAGGAGGGTCTACCCGAATTTCTGAGATGATAGAGAGTTATGACATAGAAATAGAATGTCACAAGTTTCATGTTAGACCATTTGTGATGACCTTAGGCGGGTTTGACGTAGTCCTAGGAATGGACTGGTTGGCGGACTACAAGGCAAATTCATGTGTTGCAAGGAGATGATTCGGTTGACAGTGCCTGACGGGAATACGGTGACCGTTTATGGTGATCGAGTCCCTACGATTCCAAAGGGGATTTCGATGGTAGTGGCGGGAAAGTGCATGAGGCATGGGTGTAGTGGCTACTTGGCTTACGTGAAGGATGTGGATATACCAACACCATAACTATATGATGTACAGGTTATGTGTGGCTTCCCAGAGGTGTTCCCAGGAGACATACTAAGAGTGACACCAGACCACGGGATTGAGTTCCAGATTGACTTGATACTGATTGCCCAACATGTTGCTAAGGCACCGTATCGGTCGGCTCCGACTGAAACAAAGGAACTGATGGAGCAATTGTAGGAGTTGCGTGATAATGGGTTCATTAGACCAAGTATCTTTCCTTGGGGTGCTCCAGTCTTATTTGTGAAGAAGAAGAACGGTAGTGTGAGAATGTGTATAGACTACCATGAGTTGAACAAGTTGACAGTGAAGAACTGGTACCCCTTACCAAGGATTAATGACCTATTTGATGAGCTTCAAGGTGCCAGGTGGTTCTCGAGGATAGATCTTCGATCTGGCTACCATTAGATGAAGGTTAAGGAGCAACATATTCCTAAAACAACTTTTGCGCGTGTTAGGAACACTACGAGTTTCTTGTTATGTCTTTTGGTTTGACCAATGCGCCAGTTGCTTTCAAGGATGAGATGAATTGAGTGTGTTGGCCGATGTTGGATAAAGCAGTGATTTTGTTTATCCGTGATATCTTGATCTATTCTAGGAGTGGGGATGAGCATGCCGGACACATTCGAGAGGTGTTGGAGACATTGAGAAAAGAGTGGTTGTATGATAAATTCTACAAGTGCGCATTCTGGTTGCGCGAGGTTCAATTTTTGGGTCATGTAATGAATTGATGGATCCAGCAAAGGTGGAAACGGAGATTTGTGATTTATTATGATGCTTCCTACGTGGGGATGGGATGTGTGTTGATGCAGAGAGGAAAGGTTATAGCCAATGCATCCCGACAGTTGAAAGTTCATGAGGTCAATTATCCCACTCCTGACATAGAGCTAGCATCCGTGGTCTTTGCGTTAAAGACATGAAGGCACAATCTATACGAGATGAAGTGCACCATATTCAGCCGATATACATAGGGCCTTTCCGAATCATTGCTAAAGCAGGAGAGGTGACATATAGATTAGAGCTACCAGATGAGTTGTGGAAATTCATCCGACGTTCCATGTATCTCATCAGAGGAAAGGCATAGCAGACGAGGATATGGTTGCGCCACTGAAGGATATCGAGGTGGATGAACGTCTCAATTACATGGAGCAACCAGTGGCGATCATTGATCAAAAAGAGAAGAGGCTGAGGAATAAAGTGGTTCCTCTTATGCGTGTACAGTGGAAGTACAGAAAGGGATCTGAGTCTACGTGGGAGACCAAAGAAGAGATGAGACAACACTACCCACAATTTTTTGAGGAATAACAGGTTTCGGAGACAAAACCTATTTAAAGGGGGTGGACTTGTAGCACCCGGTTATTTTCTTTGAAGCTAAAGAAAGAAAAGAAAGAGAAAGAAAAGAAATAAAGCCAAAAGTCGGGGGACCAAACTTGCCAAAAATGAGAGAATCTTTGGAGGAGTGGGGGTATAAAAGGGGCATGGCAGCCCATTCTCCCATCATTCTCCCCTTTTCATTCGCCAAGAAAGAGAGAGAGAAAGGAGCAAGAGCAAAACCTAGGGTTCTTGAAGAATCAAGTGCGAAAGTCGAAGTCAAACGAGTTTTAGAGAAGCTCTACTCGAAGAGGCCTTCAAGGTGAGTTTTAGGACCTCTCTTTTACACGTTTTCAACTGATTTTGCGGCTGGAACACATGGCAAATCGTTTTTGGGTTGTGTTGGGTGTAAACTTGTTTGTATGTGTATATTTATGTGTATGATTCGGGTGGGGTTTGAGTTCGGGCTTGGTTGTGCTTGAATGGTGTTGTGGTATGTGTTTCTAAGGTTTAGTATGGTTGATTTAGGGTTAGAACTATTTTGAGAGGGTTTGGAGGCTAAATTTTTCAGGTTAAGTTCGGGGAAGACTGCAGTCTGCTTCAGCTAGGACTCATGCGACTGAGGTTCATATGCATGATAGCCATGCGACTGAGAGTCATACACATGATGGTCATGCACTGAAGGAATTTCAGATGAGGGCCATGCGACTGGGGGAAATGCGAATGAGGGCCATGCGACTGGGGGATATGCGAATGAGGGTCATGCGACTGGGCGAAATACGGATGAAGGTCATGCGACTGAAGTCCATGCGCATGGGTGCCATGCGACTGAGGTCCATACGCCCGAAAACCATGTGACTAGGGTTCATACGCATGGGAGTCATGCGATGAAGGCTATGCGACTGAGGTCCATATGCCTAAGTGTTCAATCGCCCATAGAGTCCATTCACCTTAGTGTTCTCATACGCATGGAAGGCCATGCGACTGAATAGGGTCCATACACGCGAATAGGGCTCATGTGCCTGAAGGAACTTAGCTTATTTTCTTGATTTGTCGGGGAACAATAATATGTAGGCTTTAAGTTGGGGGGTTCATGTAAGATGACTTTCGAGGTCATAGACGTTGTTATGGGATTGATGTGTGTTATGTATGTATGTGATGTCTTGTATGGCGATGCTTTGTGTGATTATGTTTATATTCTATTATGTATGTGTATCTTTCCCGTGGCTTTACGTGTTATAGTTGTGAAAGAAATGATAAAGTATTACGTAATGTAAAGTGAAAGATAATGAAAGAGGAACATAATGTTAGAATGCATGCATTAATGAAAGAGAAAGTTTAGAAAGGCTTGCAAGCAATATGTATAGAGGTGCACGGCTATAAAATGTCGTAAGCTCAACTGCGTATGGATTAACTAACCCTTAAGGATAGACATAGAGGTTCCGGTCTTTGTGACTGACCAACGATGTGGTACATGGTGTATAGTTATTACTCACCTCGATGCTAGTGCCAGGCTATGTGCGGTGTGGAAGTCATTTTATGATTTTCGGCCAGTACCCGAGTTATGCATAATGTTGGGGGTGTAGTATACAGTGGTTTATAGTGGTTACCTACCTTGGTTCTGGTGCCAGGCTATGTGCAGTGTGGAAGTCAATAATGAACGTCGGCCCAGTACCCCATTTGTTTGAGGCATAGCTCATGACACTGATCTGGATAGTGATAAAGAATGTGGTAAAGAAAGAAAGAGTTAAAGAAATTATGTGATGAACAGTAAATGAAGATAATAGTGATATTATCTATGTGTATGTATGATGTGTGACCACATGCAAAAGTAAAGAACGGTTTTAATGAAAGTAAAGTATGTCTTATTATAAAACTAGAACTCACTCAGCAACGCTGACTTTTATGTGTTTCCAGTTGGCAAGTAATGTTATTGAAGATGGCATGGGGCAGCTACTCAGCTCTTTTGGATGGCATCCATTTTTATGATGCTTTTGTTATGTAATGCAACATGTATTTTGTGATCTGATAATGATGTATTGTTTTGCAAAAGATTTTATAATGGAATGGGTGTTTAAATGTTTCCGGTGCAATGTTTTTATCAAGTTAATGAAATCATATGTTTTATGCGTAATGATTCACTAGCTGTAAGCGTCCTGGGAACCGGGCCTTACACACTAAATCATTCTGGAACAGATGATTCATCTTTCGTGGATATATGTGTCCCATTCTCCTATGCCAGGAGATCGAGTCCCTCTCAGTTGCCTTTGACAAGAAGCATTGAACTTGATATCGGTTGTGGAGGGTTTATATAGATCCAAGACATATCAGTCATTATATCTTGAAGCTGACATTAAGATTTGGTCCTCTGGGATAATATAATCCTTCTTCAATACCTAGCACTTCTTGTTATCAAAAACAACTTTGAATCATTTGTCACATATCTGGGATACTGAAAGTAAGTTATTCTATAGTTGTTAATGTAGTTGATCTTATCAAACTTTACTTTCTGGTTTCCCACTTCGCCTTGAGCGGTGATGTATCCTTCTTTATTTCCAGCAAAAGATACATGTCCCCCTTTAATTTGTTTGACATTGACAAGGAGAGACAGGTTCTCGGTTATCTGCCTAGATGCCCCACTATCAACAATCTAGGTATTTGTTATAACACTGTAATGAACACCCTGCATATTCAGAGGAAATTATCAGTTTAGGTTTGGGACCCAAGCTTTAACTAGCTTGGGTGACCCAGAGGAATCACACATCATAAACTCAACCCACTGTCCATTTGAGGGTGAGAACATATCATTCTTCTTCTATCAGGTGATTGACCATATTCACAGCTTCTTCATTATTTGACGTTACTTGTTCAACTGTGATTTCACCTTCACTCGCAGAGCCATCATCCAATCCCTCGACACACGCAATGTTTGATTCACCCGAAGACACAATACTGAAGGTCCAATCCTGTCCTTCGTCACCTTGAGCGGTCAAGGCCTTTGTCTATTTGCTTGGCGAGGTAGTTGCACTCCTGTCTTTGTCCTAACGGTTGAAGGTTGAGAACGGATTTCGGTTACGTGTTTTCTTGGGCTTTACACATTCACATTTGAAGTGCCCCTTCTCACCATAATCAAAGCAGGTAACTTTTGTTCTGTCGAAACTTTTAAGTTGTGTCTTTTGTGGCTACCAAGTTCTGTCCTATCTTTTTCACAAACCTTTTTGTCCTTCTGACAGCACTAGCCAAAGGCCATATTATATCCATTCTCTCTAGTTCATTTCGTCCACCTGCTCATAGTCTTCATCTGCAAGATGGCAATTGCCAATCTTCCCTGCAACTAGACCATCATAGGAATGAACAACAGCTGCTAGAAGATCCATGTGCTACTTTGCAACTTCCACAGTGATATTTCCAAGATTCTTCGTCTTCAACATAGTAGCATTGCCTTCAGGCACTATATACTAGGTAGTAGATGACCCTGACGTTTTGATCTTGAAGTTGTGGTTTGGGAAGGAGCTGCTGAAGTAGACACAAAAGCAGTTTGAAGTAGTGATCCTGAACTGGTTGGAGTAGGAGATGAGTTATAAAGTGAAGGATTCTGGTCGTAGGATCCTTTCTGTGACCAGTACTTCATCCTTAGTTCCTCCTCCCTTAATTTCAGGATGAAGTCATTATTTCTAACTTGGCAAGTATATTGTTCTATCTCAGACTTGACATAAATGAGTCCCATTTCTCCGGTAAACCATTAGCAAAGCTTGACATTTTATCTTCCATAGACGTTGTGACCCCATGAATGTGCAGCTCACTCATCAGATGGTAGAATCTGTTGATAATATCGTCCAAGCTTTCTTTCCCTATTGAGCAGAATTTATCAAACTCCTTCTTGAGAGCCTTGCCTTTAATACCTTTAACGTTGCATTCCTATCATATCTTTTCTCCAATGCCTCCTATAACTTCTAGCCTGTTTGTTCTTAAAGAACTGATGAAATATATCATTTGGTATCAACTGAGTCAACAGGTAATACACCTTTTTTTCAGCATTGTACTTTGTTTTCTGGCTATCAGTCATACCTCCTAAAGTGAGCTTAACAGCATCAGCACCAACTGGCATACTATAACCTATTTCAATGGATTCCCAAAGATTTTGATCGACTCCATTTAGATAGATCTCGAACCTTTGTTTCGACTCCATTTAGATAGATCTCGAACCTTGTTTCCATTGTGGGTAATCATCTAATGTTATAAGTTTAGGTGGTTTATTGTGATTCCCAATTTCATTTTCCAGAAGCAGAAGGTTCTGGATGCGAGAGTCCCTTCAGGTAGTAAATGCAAAGAACTGATTTTCCATCTCTTTAAACTTCGAACTATAAAACTAAACTGGCTCACTCGTGTTAATGGACTATACGATTGGATCACTCGTGCGAATGAATTCAATCATGCGATTAGATTCAATCATGCGATTGAAATGGATGAATGGGCTCAAACGATTGGAGTAGTTCAGTTGTGTGGATGAAGTATGCGAATGAAGTGTGCGAATGAGTTCAATCGTACGATTGGATTAAGTCGTACGTATGGAGGATGCGATTGGAGACTAACGAATGGGGTTGTTCAGTCGTACGAATGAGTGAGAGACTGAGTTCAATCGTGCGAATGGGGTGTGCGATTGAGTTCAGTCGTGCGAATGGGGTGTGCGATTGATTTTTTACACTAAAACTAATCGAATCACACACAAAATCAAGATCTAAAGCTCTGATACCACTTGTTAGGACCGTGTACGTACGGAGTACTAACTGATAATGCGTGAAACTAGATCAAATAGTGTGGAATCCTATTTGATTGGGGATCCAATCAGTTAGAATGCAATCCCCATCAATCTAATGATTAAAGAAACGTTAAGAATGAGTAGAACAATATTAGATGCGAACTATGAACTTGGAACAGGCTTTCTAGACGCTCTGGACAGCTAGGGTACGAGTATGTGTCAAAACTCTCTCCATGTTTCAAATTCTTCTAATTAGGTGGTATTTATAGGTTATGGGCTTTCATTCGTACAACTGAACCATTAGCATGGTTCAGTCCTGCGACTGAATCATGCGATTGATCCATACGGACCACTAAAGGTTTAATCGTGTGACTGAGTTATCTTATGTTTCAATCGTGCGACTGAACCAGTCTCTTGGTTCAATCGTGCGACTAGTCCATTAGCATGAGATATTCATGCGTATGGTCCATAAGCATGGTCCATTTGCATGAAGACTCATACGACTAAGTTTGAACACATTTCTCTATCATTATTGACTGAGAATTATGCACAGCAACCTCAAATGTATATAGTTAGTTCATTATACTTTATCACACAATAAACAATGAAGCATTAAACATTATAAGCATCAACCATATATTATATTTCATTTAACTCACTCATTACATATGTGTAAGACATGACAGACATTTACATTAAGCTCATAAACTAGGTACATATGTATCAACAGAGATGATGTGACAACCTATTTAATTTCGTTATGCCAATGCAGTAAACCAGAGATATAACACAACCATGTAACACAATTTTCGAGACAAAAATTCTTTCAACACGGGGATAATATGCCATTCGGTAATTTTCCATTACCAAACTCTGTTAGTCACGTTAAGTCTTGCATACACGTATCGTGAGCACCCAATTGTTGTCGTTAAATGTTGGTGACTTAATAATAATTACTTGTGATAAACAAATAATAGTCTAATTAATAATGTTGATTGTTAATTTATGGTTATGTGATTTATGAATTTTACATATTATTTGTAAATTTTACTTAGTAACGTGAGTATGCATTATATATTTCACGAGTTGTTATTATTTGAAAAATGTTTATGATATTATTGTTGATTAATAATGCTTGTATCTTGTAGTTAAAATTGTTAAAATGTGTTAAATATATTAATTTTTACAAAAGGGGATTAGAAGAGGGTTTAAAGGGGAAATTCTAAATATGTAAAGTGTAACAAAAACCCAACCCTAGCCCATAAACCGCCCTATTCGGCCAAAACCCATCCCAAACACCTCCATTCTTTCGAAATTGATCAAGAGCGCACACATACAAATCGATTTGTTCTACACACTTATAGGTAAGTTTTATCAAGTTTTTCATAAGTTTTGATTCTTGATGAACCCTAATTCGAATTATACATGCAAAGTGGAGTTGATGATTGTTGATGATAATAGATGTTAATTATGATGTATGAATGTTGGATTATGATGATTATGCAAGAAATGCATGATTTGATCATGAAATCCATACATTGCCTTAAGAGAAAACTTTTTTTCTTGGAATTTGGATTTGGTGATTGTGTGATGTTAGATACATTGCTTAGATGTTGGGTTACATGGATTATGCAAGAAAAATCATGAAATCTAGTAATTGTTCATACTTTACTATAAGGAGAAACTTTTATGTATGATGTTTGAGAATTATCATGTTAAATAATTCTTATGAATTTGATTAGGTATAAAGTTAAGGAATTATAAGTGAATTGGATGTTAGATTGAGTTTGGTATTACCTTCCTAGAAGGAAAACTTTTGTTTTGAGGACATTGGATATGGTGAATTGGGCATATTATAATGGTAGGATCATGTTAGAATATTTGTTGATGATGTGTAATGTGGTAGTATGTGTTAATTGAGTTGTATGGATCCTTGATTGATCGTTTAGGAAATTAGGTTTGTTGGTTAGACATGATGATAGATTGTGTTAGGAGGGTATGGAACCATGTTTGGGATTGTGATTAATCATTTTTGTGCATGTGGTTGTAATGAATACTGTTAATTAATGTGATTATGATTGTTATACATGCATGCGAATCTGAGGCCACTATTTAGTAGGATTGGCAGGGTTTAGGATGTGAAGTCGTGAGTGGCTTCACATGGCATGTAGTGTATGATTAGACTCCATGTATGATTTATTAGTTGTGATGTATTTATAATTGTCTTGAGCATGTTGATTGTTGAGATTCGTATGAGTTGTATGATAATCTAAAGTAGTATGATGATCATTGTATAACAAGAGGTTGATGGTATGACATACATGAATAACTTGTATGATAACCATGTATGATAAGTTGATATGCTTGATTAAATGAGATTTTAATAACATGTCACCAACGGTCAATGTGTTTATTGAGCACCTAGGGTTGTTAGGTTTTCTTTGTACACGTACTTGTGTACCTGCGTGTTATAGGTAACCTTTGAAGGCATGTCTTTTCGTTTGTGTTAGCTTTTTTATCGTTCGTTTGTGCACCAGGTGAGTGCATGCTCACACTTTTATACACTCTCTTTTAGGGGGAGATAGTATACTTGTTTACAAATGTTTTATTATTATTATTATAAATTGTGTATAGTATAACATAGTGTGTTATACCTTAAAAGTCCTCACACTTTCGGATAGTTAATAATTGTAACTAGCGGGAAACATTAGGTTGTACTATTGGTTTTGACAAGCCCCACCTGTGCAACTCGAGGTCAAACAAATGCAATATTGTCCTAAACACAAACATCATCACCACCTGGTAAGTTGTGACCGGAGGTAACAAACACAACACAGTCAGCTTTGATCGCTAAATCACTATCGTTATTACTTATGAATATAGACTAGCTTTCTATTTCAATGCACTTCTTATATTATACTATTATTATTGTTTATTTTAAACGCAAACTCTTGAACTCACCAACCATTGTGTTGACACTTTTAGTATGTTATTCTCAGGTCGCTAACTCGATTTGCCCGTAGGTGCACATCCCAAGTCAAGCATGCATTTTAAGACTCCGTATTTATAACATGAAATTTGGTTTCTACTTTTGGGTTTTTAAATATTGGGTTGGCATGTGTTTTGTCAGAATTACATTTAAATACTTTGGGTTTTCTTATTTACAAAATGCTTCCGCACTGTTTATAGTTTAGACTTTGGTTGGTTTTATGTTAAATGTGGCATATCGTGTCGTTCTGAGTAACTAGTGACTGTGATCCTGGTTTGTTCATGCGCTTTGCGGTAAAACCCCACCTGTGGAATTTGAGGGTGTGTCAATTCGCCAGGTGTGAAGTTGTATGGAGCTTGCTATCTAGATTTTGTCTAGGATATGGTCTGATATGATGCTCAACATATGATACCACGATGGATATGATGGTACCTGATTGACTTGATTTGACTCTATCTTTCATGTGGTTGCATATCATGTACTTCCACTTGTTCCAATACTTCCATTAATCTCCGAAATATGTACTTTTGTTTTGTAACAGTTGCAAACAATAACATACTCAAAGTAATCATGTTAGACACTAATGTTTATATTAAATAACGTAATTAATAACTATAAGTATCACGCAAACACCCCACGATCACCTATGTATTTGTAGGGTTGAAAAAAATATGATATAATGTAAACAAAACAATCGTTTCTTTTTAATAATCTCTTTTATCGATATTCTTTGGTTTTAATAATTAATCTTTATTAACTTAATATCAAGACGATAATTTTACTTTAAATTAACCATTTTAACTATTCACTAGATTACTAAAATCTCTATTCTAAATTTTGGTTGTTTTTATCTTGTTGTTGGTCTTACACTCTTTTGTGACTATTGGGTCATTTTATTGTTTTGTTATAGAACACATCTACCATACATATCATAAACAACCACAAATATAAGTATACAAATAAAGTCTCTGGTGTTTGGTTTTGTTAGAGTTAATAATGAAAACAAACTGGTTAATGTGACATAAATATAAAAAAACAAATGTTTGTGTTCGTAAAGCTCTACTTGCTTCAAGATTTCCATCTTAAATTCCTAGTTGGCTTAGTTTTTTGATCTTTAATTTCATTTTGTCTTGTCTTATCTGGTTACACATAAAATATACATTAGATTGAATTAATCTAATCTATTACAAAAGACTTTCAAAACAACAACATAAAACAAAACTGAAAAACAGCAAAAACCATAAACATAATACAAAACCATGGGTCTAGGCTTGATCTACACAAACAATACACTATTTAAAAAAACGTGGAGGATGCAATCGATTGTCAAAACAATTTCTCTTTGACAAAATAAAATCTAATTGTATTACTTAATTAATATTCAATTAATGATTGAAAAAGTAACTCTGATGCTACTTTAGGTTTTATACATAAGATTTCAAACCATTTAAAAAACAAAGTGAAAGATTAAGCTAAAACCGATCTAGGCCAAAACTCTAGATCACACACTAGGAGTCCAGTTTCAAACCAAATATTTAAAACAACAACCATATGGGGTTTAAAGATTCTACCTTAATTTCATGAACTTTACGTCGTAACCAACACTGAAACCGCATTGCAACAATGTAGTCGTTAGATCTGGTGTCATGACTTAATCCCATAACTCCAATCTGTCCTATACAAACTCTGGATCTTTATCTGGCTTGTCTCCGAAAACCCGATCAGAAAACACCCGGATCCTTATCTAGTAATAGTTACGTATGTCTTTAGAGTTGTTTAACATGTACCTAGTTTTATATTTCTTAATAAATTTTTGTATAGCCCAAATTAAATATCTTAAACATATAGGGTACAAGTATTGCCTAATAGAGCATCACGATTAAAAATCTAATTTTTACTGGGTGGAAAAACTTATACCATCAACACCGTTAACCATCGGTGGCAGAACTAGAAATTATTTCCTTTGGGTCACTATTTTTGTTGATAAGATCTGTAGCGAAACAACATAAGATTTTTCAGGTCGCCTGATCAAGTTGGGTCGGTCGGGTCCAAGGTTTAAAAGTACCGAATCGAGCCTCGAGGCGTTTTCCCTCTGCCTTATGAGGCGTAAGCCTCGAGGGGAACCGAGGCGTAAGCCCGAGGCGGAATTAAAAATTAAATATAAAAATATATATCTTGTAAAAAATAAAATACATACTAATTTCATAATCGGATTTATCATAAACATCAAAAAAAGCACATTAAAAGACATAGAATGTTTGAAAGTGACACAGCGAGTCTAAAACACCGAAAACAAACCAAAAACCCCCTGAGGTGCCTTGAGGCGCAACCTTTCTTGGCACCTTAGCCCTATGACGTGCACGTACCAAATAAACCCCTAAGGCGCCGCCTCAAACACGTTTTCTGGACGCCTCGCCTCGAGGCGCACGCCTCAACCGATTTTTAAAACAGTGGTCAGATCGGGTCAAAAATCAAAATAGTATAACACCTGGTTATTTTAAAAAGGACAAGAAATGAAGAATAAAAAAAGAAAAAGAATAAAGTCCAAGTGGAGGGACTAAAAGTGTCCAAAAGAACAAAATCTTTCAAAAGTTGGTATAAAGGTGGGCATGGCCACCCACCCTCCCCTTCACCTCACTTTTCATTAGGATTGAGAGAGAGATAGCAGAAACTCTCGAAAGAAGAAGAAAAAGAAGAAAAAGGTCGAATTTAAGGTATGAATTCGTGGTTTTTAAGTGTTTGTGTTGGGTTTTGGTCTCGGGTTTATGCTTATATGTTTGTGTGTGTTCGGGTGTGTGTGTGTGTGTTTGGTGGGGTTTTTAGGTGTTTAAACTCATTTGCAAAAGGGTTAGAAGGAAGATACACCCAAGTTGCACAAGGTGAGTTCTAGACCTTGGTTTCTACTTGTTTTTAAACATCTTTGGGGCTGAAAATGTATTTAAATGATTTTTACAATGTTTGAGTATGTATGCCCGTATGTATTTTGCATGTTGGATGATAATTCTGAGATGCTTATAGGTTGTTCATGTTTAGAATAGCCTTGGTAAGCTTAGAACATATGGGTTTGATGGTTGGGTTTGAAAACATCCTAGAAACATGTTTTACAGGGAGTTCATGCGCCTAGATAAGGCTCATGCGCCTGAATTTGCCTTAGAAATGTTTAAGTATAGCCCATGCGCCTGAACAGTGGTCCATGCGCCTATAAATACTAGTGGGATGACTAAGTGTAGGGCCATGCGCCCTAATAGTGCCCATGCACCCAAGTGGCCCATGCGCGTAAGTGTCCATGCGTCTAATTAGTCCATACGCCTAAGTTCATACGCCTGAATAGTACCCATGTGCCTAGAATTGGCTGGAATTGACTAAGTGTCTAGACATCCAAGATTCCCATGCGCCTAGGCACTCATGCGCCTGCATAGTGCCCATGCGCTGAAAGTTGCCCATGCGCCTAAGTGTTCCCCATGCACCTGCATAGTGCCCATACGCCTGCATAGTGCCCATGCGCCTAAGGACTTAGAATATTTTTTGATTTAGTTGGGGAAAAAGTGTAATGTAGGCTTCGACTTGGGAGGTTCCGGGAGCTATGTAAGTTGACTTTTGAAGTCATTTATGTTGTGATGATGTGATGTATTGGTGGTTATGTATGATTGTATGATATGTTCCATATGATGATGTATGTTTATCTTCTTGTGGCTTTACGTATCATGTTAATGAATGAACGAATAAAGTATTATGTAACGTAAAGTGAAAGATAATGAAAGAGGAACACAAAGTACGAATGCATGCATTATTGAATGACGAATGAATGATTGAAAGGCTTGCAAGCACATAATTGAGGTGAGCAACCCAGTTGTTGTAACAGACTCGGACAGCGTGCTATCGTGAAGTTGCCATGAGGTAAGCCACCTTATGGTTGCAACAGACTCGGATAGCGTGCTATCATGGAAAATGGCAATTGGGGTGAGCAACCCTATGGGTGCAACAGACTCGGATAGCGAGCTATCGTGAAGTTGCCATGAGGTGAGCGACCCTATGGTTGCAACAGACTCGGATAGCATGCTATCATTGAAAGTGGCAATTGGGGTAAGCAACCCTATGGTTGCAACAGACTCGGATAGCGTGCAAATAGTTGTGATTGTTAATGGGGTGAGCGACCCTGTTGTCGCAACAGACTCGAAAGGACGAACATATAAAATGGACGAAGTTAATGAGTGTAATGGAGGATAATAATGATATTATCTGTATGTACGTATGATGTATGATCACGAACAAATGAAAAGTACAGTTTGATTCTGAAAGAAAGTAAAGAACAGTTGTAACGATTGAAATGTATGTTCTATTATAAAACAAGAACTCACTCTGCGACGCTGACTTTTATATGTTTTCAGTTGGCAGGTAAACGTTGCTGAGGATGGCACGAGGTGGCTACTCAGCTCTTTTGGATGGCATTCTTTTGTTAATGTTTTTGCATTGTAATGCGAAGGAACGATGTTTTGAAATGAACGCTTGTATTAACTTGCAAAAGCATTTGTAATGTTATGAAAAGTTAAATTTTTATGTTTCTACTACAATGTTTTCGTAAGGTTAATGTGAAAATATGTTTTATGTGCGATGAGGATGCAACTGTAAGCGTCCCGGGAACAGGGTCTTACAAATAGATATTATTAATTTGCATTGAAATGTTAAAGAATAATAATACATATATCATAGAAAATTAGAAACTGACGTACTCAATCACCTTGAGAAATAAACTTAGGTATGATTGTAATACCCAAAACAAAAAATAATGAAAGGGGCTAAAAGGTGTTAACATGTTAAACGAGGGACTGTTTTTGTCAAATTGTCAACCATAAATAATAATATTAATAATTACAAGTTGGTATCAGAGCTAAAGTTTAAGTGAAATGGGTAATTTTCAAAATAAACCTTAACTTAAACTGAGAATGGGATGGAATGGGAATGGGATGCCAATCTGAGTAGCTGCGTGCTATTAGGTATTTTCGTAATGTTAACCGGTTTTATGTGCGAATGGTATGTGGTTATGTGTTGTATGTAGATTTAAATAATGATGTCGTTAGGACAGGTAATGCTTGGGGTATGAAGAGTAAAGCAAGTGGCTAACCACAACTGGCCACTGTAATTAGAAACTTACTATACTTGACATAAACTGAGTTGTTCCCTTGAATGACCATGTTGGTGTTTGAATCTTTCAGTGTGCGTATGATGTCCGGTGGTAGATCTTCGAAAGCTTCATGGGGAGGAGGTCATGGTGCTGAATCGTGACCCAATAGAGGGAGACCCAGAGTTGAGAAGGTGGTTCATGAAGAACCAGAGACCCCTCCTCCGAGGGTGCCGACAAGAGCGCCAATCTGAGGGCTGCAGTAAAGGAGGCTGTGGTGGAGGAAGTTAATCAGGTCATGCAGACGGTTCTACCGTCTATGGTGACCGAAGTGATCAAGGCAGTAAAAATAAAGGAGAGAAACAGGTCGTCGGGAGGATGGGAGCAACTAGAGCCGAAAATGGTTCTCTCTGGTGATGAGGAGGAGGAAGAAGAGGATCCTGCGCCGGAGGCGGCCTGAGGTTTTAACTATGGGGTGTTTATGAGATGCAAGCCCCCTACTTTCGATGAAAACAACACTGTTGTAGCTGCTCGCTGATGGATGAGGGAAATGGAGGTTGTTCTTGACATCAGTGAGTGCCGTGAAGACCAAAAGGTGAAGTTCGTTACCCACTCTTTCGTGGACTCGGCTTTGTGCCGGTGGGACAACATTGTCCAAGCCGAGGGTAGCAGGGCCATTGGGAGAATGAGATGGCCTGAACGAAGAAGTTAGTGATTGAGGAATTTTGTCCTCACAGAGAGATGGATAAGGTAGAAAGAGAGTTCCTGCAGCTGGAGGCGGAAACGATGACACACCAGCAGTACACCATAAAATTTAATGAATGGTGCGGCTGGTGCCAAATCAAGTGACACCATTGTCATGAAAGATTAAGAGATACATCCAGGGATTGTCGGTGGATATCTGTAGGCATATGATCGCCGCCTGGCCGAGCACTTTTAGGTCGGTGGTTGATTTGGCTAGTAGATTGCATGATGAGCGCGAGGTGATGGTGCTAAGGTGAACAAGAAGGGTGGTGGTGACCGGAACTAGAATAGGAAACGGTTTGGGCGTGGTGGAACCACTCCAAAAAATAAGGTGGCGAAGGTGGGTTACCGACGTGTGGTCACACCTGGTGCAGGATTGAAGAAGTGTGGTAAATATGGGAAGGAGCATTCAGGAGAATGCAAATGGGGATCAAACAGCTGCTTCAAGTGTGGGAAGCCTGACCATATGGCTAGAGATTGTGGGGTTGGCAGGTGTTACAACTGTGGGGAGAATGGTCATCTGAGCAGGGATTGTAAAAGGCCAAGGGCTGAAAGTTCGGGAGCAGAGAAGGCTGGAGGAGAATGGCAGAGGGTAAGCGCCCGAGCTTTCACGATGACTCGGGAGGAGGCTAGGACAGACCCTGACGTGGTGTCAGGTATGTTTCTAGTGAACCAAACTCTTGCATTTGTGTTGTTTGATTCTGGTGCTAGTAGGAGTTTCATTTCTGCTGCCTTTTGTACTAAGTTTCCCATTAAGAGTAGATGTATTGATGAGCCCTTCGAGGTAAAAACTGCCATAGGTAAGTCTACGAGGATTTCTGAGATGATAGAAGGTTATGACATAGAACTAGACGGTCATAAGTTTCCTGCTAGACCGTTCGTGATGACCTTAGGCGGTTTCGATGTAGTCCTAGGAATGGATTGGTTGGCGGACTACGAAGCGAATATTGTGTGTTGCAAGAAGATGATCCGATTGACAACGCCTGACGGGAATAAGGTGACGGTTTATGGTGATCGAGTCACGACGATCCCGAAAGTGATTTCAATGGTGGTGGCGGGAAAGTGCATGAGGCGTGGATGTAGTGCCTACTTGGCCTACGTAAAGGATATGGACGCGCCAACACCACAACTATCTGACTTACTAGTTGTGTGTGACTTTCCGGATGTGTTTCCAGAAGATTTACCAGGTGTGCCACCAGATCGCGAGATTGAGTTCCAAATTGATTTGATACCCGGTGCTCAACTCGTTGTCAAAGCACCGTATCGGTTAGCTCCGACAGAAATGAAAGAGCTGATGGAGCAGTTGCGAGAGCTACTCAATAAGGGGTTCATTAGACCAAGTATCTCTCCCTAGGGTGCTCCGGTCCTGTTTGTGAAGAAGAAAGATGGTAACATGAGGATGTGCATCGACTATCGAGAGCTGAACAAGTTGACGGTAAAGAATCGGTACCCCTTACCAAGAACTGATGATCTATTTGATCAGCTCCAGGGTGCCAGTTGGTTTTCAAAGATAGACCTGCGATCTGGTTATCATCAGTTGAAGGTGAGGGAGCAAGATATTCCTAAAACAGCTTTTCGCACGCGTTATGGACACTACGAGTTCCTCGTTATGTATTTTGGTTTGACCAACGCGCCAGCTGCTTTTATGGACTTGATGAATCGAGTGTGTCGCCAATGTTAGATAAATCAGTGATTGTGTTTATTGATGATATCCTGATTTATTCAAAGAGCGAGGAGGAGGATGCCGATCACATTCGAGAAGTGTTGGAGACGTTGAGAGGGGAGAAATTGTATGCAAAATTCTCCAAGTGCGCATTCTGGTTGCGTGAAGTTTAGTTCTTGGTTCATGTGGTGAACCCCGAGGGGATTAAGGTGGATCCCACAAAGGTGGAGGCGGTGATGCAATGGAAGTCTCCAAAGACGCCATCCGAGATTTGTAGTTTCTTCGGGTTGGCGGGGTATTATCGAAGGTTCACTTAGGACTTTTCCAAGATCGCTTTTCCACTGACCAAGTTGACCCGAAAGGATGTAAAGTTTATATGGGGTCAAGCTCAAGAACAGGCGTTTGAGGAGTTAAAGGTGAGGTTGACTCAAGCTCCTGTCTTGTCATTACCCGATGGAAGCGAAGATTTGGTGGTGTATTCAGATGCTTCTTACTCGAGGTTGGGGTGTGTGTAAATGCAAAGGGGAAAAGTTATAGCCTATGCATCCCGACAACTGAAGGTTCATAAGGTCAACTACCCTACTCATGACTTGGAGCTAGCAGCCGTGGTTTTTGCACTAAAGATTTGGAGGCACTATCTGTATGGAACGAAGTGCACCATCTTCACCGACCACAAGAGCTTAAAGTACTTCTTTGAGCAGAAGGACCTAAATATGAGGAAGAGACGATGGTTGGACCTTATAAAGGATTATGATTGTGAGATCCATTACCATCCGAGCAAAGCTAACGTGGTGGCGGATGCCTTTAGCCGAAAGGAGAGGCCCGAACCGATTCGGGTGAAAGCTTATCAACTAATCATGACCTCTGATGTGATGAAGCAAGTCAAGGAGTTTCAAGATGAGGCATTAAAAGAAGATCATCTAAACTCTGAAAGAATAAGAGGATTGGTTGGGGAACTGGCTGAAAACACACTCGGTATTAAAACCCGATTTGGGCGAGTGTGGATTCCCTATTTTGGGGATCTACGGGTGAAGATCAAAGTCATACTAGATCACTAACAGAAGATCATCAAAGTGATAATGAAGGAAGTAATATATACGTAGACAAGCATAAAAAGCTTGAAGGAGAAGAAAAGAAACACAAAGATGTAGATCTAGAATCTAAAAAAAGAAAGATTGTAGTTACATGACCTTCAAGGCTTGTAAACCTGATGATTTTGATGGAACTAAAGGAGCAACGGGAGCCTTGAAATGGCTTGATGAAGTAGTCGGTAATAGATATATGTGATTGTGCTAACAAGGAAAAAGGAAGAAGTAGATAAAATAGAATGGGATAGTTTTAGGTAGTTGGTACTTGGGAAATTTTGTCCCGAGTATGAGATGGAAAAGTTATAATCTGAATTTTTGAAATTAGAAATGATAGGGACAGCTCATCGAGAATACACCACACGATTTAATAAGTTATCAAGTTTAGTTTCACATCTAGTTACCCGAGAAAGCAAGAAGATAAGTCGATATATTGGGGATTAGTGCCTAAACTAAAGGGAAATAGAAAGGCTGCAAGACCTAGCACATTACAATTAGCTGTGGATCTTGTCGGAGCACTAACCGAGGAGATGATTCGAGTGGAAGGAACTAAAGGAAATAATACCAGTGGAATGAAAAGAAAATGGGATGAAGGAAAAAGACAAGGAAAATTTGATGTTGGACAAAAGAAAAAAGGATTCCAAGGTGACTGGTTGGCATGTAAGATATATGGAAAGACGCATCCTGTAAGATGTAAGTTTAAAGGAAAGATGTGTGCTAATTGCAAGAAAAGAGGACATGCAACCTTTAATTGTCCAATAACATGCTATGAATGTGGTGAACGTGGTCACTTCAGGTCCGATTGTCCAAAGCTAAAACAAGTTATAACTGAAGATAAAGGTAACAAGTCCAGAGAAATAAAGAAAGGTAATGCACGTGATTTTGTCATGAATACAACAGAAGCAAAGAAATATGATGATATGATCACTGGTACGTTTCTGGTTAATAGCTTATATTCAAGTGTTTTATTTGATTCTGGTGAAAGTAGAAGCTTTGTGTCCTCTATATTTATTCCACATTTAGAACTAGGTATGGTCACTATGAATTTCTTGTTATGTGTTTTG
Source organism: Flaveria trinervia (assembly GCA_025506515.1). Taxonomy (NCBI): domain Eukaryota; kingdom Viridiplantae; phylum Streptophyta; class Magnoliopsida; order Asterales; family Asteraceae; genus Flaveria; species Flaveria trinervia. The sequence goes on from CM046447.1 coordinate 84,206,633, forward strand.
GGCTAACTAATGCTCCCACGACTTACATGGATATAATGAACTAGGTCTGCGAACCATACCTAGATAAATTTGTTATCATCTTCATTGAAGATATATTGATTTATTCAAAAAGCAAGGAAGATCATGAAGTATATCTTCGTCTAGTTTTGGAATTGTTAAAAAAAGAAAAGCTTTATGCGAAATTTTACAAATGCGAGTTTTGGATGAGAGAAGTCCAGTTTCTTGGACATGTAATCAATAATCACGGTATTCAGGTTGACCCTTCCAAGATTAAGGCAATTATGAAATGGTAAGTCCCTAAAACTCCAACTGAGATACGTAGTTTCTTGGGACTAGCCGGATACTACAGAAGGTTCATTCAAGATTTTCAAAAATCGCCACCTCATTAACTGCTTTAACGCAGAAATGAGCAAAGTTTGTATGGAGTGCTAAGCAAGAAGAAGCATTTCAAATGTTAAAACAAAGACTTAATTCTGCTCCAATTATGGCATTGCCAGATGGAGTAGAAGATTTTGTTGTTTACTTCGATGCATCTCGTAATGGTCTTGGTTGATGCAAAAGGGAAAATTAATAGCATATGCTTCAAGGCAATTGAAAGTTCATGAGAAGAATTATACAATTCATGACTTAGAACTCGGAGCAGTGATCTTTGCTTTGAAAATTTGGAGGCTTTATCTATATGGAACCAAGTGTGTAATCTACACTGATCATAAAAGCCTTCAACACATAAAAGATGCTTATTATGAGACAAAGAAAATGTATGGAGCTTTTAAATGACTATGATTGTGAAATCCGCTATCACCTAGGTAAAGCAAATGTTGTTGCTAATGCGTTAAGTCGTAAACAAAGATTGGAACCGATAAAAATCCATGCGATGAGGTTAGATGTTATACTATGTTTGATTGATCAAATAAAGAAAACACAACAAAGTGCTCTTCAAGATGATAAGATCAAAAATAAAAGAATGATTGGTAAAGTAAATGTATTGTCACCCGGAAGAGACGAAATATTAAGATTTAACAACAGGATGTGGATACCTAAGTACGGAGAATTACAAGATGTAATATAGAAGAAGCCCACAAATCTACGTATACAATGCATCCTGGAAGTGATCAAATGTAAAAAGATTTAAGGAAAGGCTTTTGGTGGCCAGGGATGAAAAAGTCGATTTCTCAATATGTGGAAAAATGTTTAACTTGCCTACACGTTAAGGCCGAGCATCAGAAACTCTCTGCTTATTTACAACAATTGGAGATTCTAGTATGGAAGTGAGAAATGATTACAATAGATTTTGTAACAAAACTACCCAGAACAAGTTGTGGGCATGATGCCATACGGGTACTTGTTGATCGGTTAACCAAGTCAACTCACTTTCTACCTATTCAAGAATATCATAGAATGGAAAGGTTAGCAAACATATATGTCGATGAAATTGTTTCAAGGCACGGTGTGCCATTTTCGATTGTATCTTATAGGGATAGTCGATTCACTTCACACTATTAGCAAAGTTTTCAAAAAGAAATGGGCACAGATTTGAATTTAAGCACGACTTACCATTGACAGACCGATGGACAAAGCGAACGTATGATTTAAACTACGGAAGATATGCTAAGAGCTTGTGTAATAGATTTTGGTGGTAATTGGGACAATCATCTTCCATTAGTGGAATTTGCATATAATAATAGTTATCACAAGAGTTTAAAGGCTGCACCTTTTGAAGTACTTTATGGAAGAAAATGTAGAACTCCTATATGTTGGTCAGAAGTAGGTGAAAGTCAATTATCTGGACCATAAAATATTCAAGAAACTATAGATACATGATGTTCCTAGTTTATGTGCTTAAATGTAACAGTTTTTCATGTCTTACATATGTGTAACGTGATGATGAAATGAAATATGATATATGCCTTGATGTTTATATATCTTTGATTATTAATATTATTATTGTGGTAAGTATAAGTCATATGTATGAATTTCATATATAGGTTTGTGATTGTTGTACACAACTCTAAGTCAATAATGATTGGGAAATGTGTTCAACTTAGTCGGGTGATTATTTATGCTAATGGACCATACTTAAGGACCATATGAATGAATGAATCATACTAATGAACCAGTCGCACGACTGAACCTGGAGATTGGATCAATCGTATGATTAAGTCATAAGATTGACTCAGTCGCACGACTGAACCTTCAGTCGTGCGTATGACTCAATCGCATGACTCAGTCGCATGACAGAACCATGCTAATGGTTCAGTCATATGATTGAAAGTGGTAAACCTATAAATACCATTTAATTCGTAGAAAAACATAACACTTTGAGAGAGACTTTGAATATACATAAACCCTAGCTATTTAGAGCGTCCAGAACACCCAATCCAACTTCATAGTTCGTTCTTGATCGATTTCAACTCATTCTTAACGTTTGTTTCATCATTAGATCGATCGAGTTATCATTCTCCCTGATTGGATCACCAATCAAATAGGATTCCACACTATTTGATCTGCTCTCACACAGAATCCGTTAGTACTCCGTGCGTACATGGTCCTAACAAGTGGTATCAGAACTTTGGCTTGCGATTTTGCGTTGATTCAATTGGTTTTGGTGTCAAAACTAACGTTTTCATTCAAAAGAATCACCATTTTGCTTCAAAAGGTGTTTTCTATGTTTGCATGCATTAAAGTTTCAGTTTTTCATCATACGGGAGATTAGGGTTCCTGGAAAACTCATATTTTGTGTCAAAGTGTCAAAATATTCGATATTACAAACACAACAGCCTTCAGTCGCACGATTGATCCATTCGTACGATTGAACTCATTCGCATATTCCATTCGCATGACTGAACTCAATCGCATCTCTCATTCGCACATCTGAACAACTCCTGTCAGTTGAGTCAAATCGCTATGTTCATAGACACGACTGAATCCAATTGCACGATTGAATTCATTCGCATCCTTCATTCGCACGAGTGACCCATTCGCATAGCCCATTCGCACGAATGAAACTGTCATTTTCTAAGTTTACCATGTTTAAAGAAATGAAAGACCAACTTGCTGCATTTACTACTTGAAAGGACTCACGCATCAGAAACCTTCTATTTTTGGATAATGAGATTGGAAAACATAACAAATCGCCAAAGCTATTAATGTTGGATGAATACCCACAGTGGAAACATGGTTTGAAATCTACTTAAATGGAGTGACCCAAATCTCTGGACATCCATTGAGACTGGTTACATGGTACCAGTCAGTGCTAATGGAGTCAAGTTGACCTTGGGAGGAATGAGTGAAGCCTAGAAGATTCTGTTTAATGCTGAAAAGGAAGTATATGCCTTGTTGACTCAGTCTATACCTAAGGACATCTTTCAATAGTTCTATGAGAACAAGCATGCTAAGAAGTTACGAGAGGCATTGGAAAAGAGATATGAAGGAAATGGAACTCTGAAAGCACTAAAGGCAAAAGCTCTTAAAAAGAGTTTGACAATTTTTCTTCAATTGGAATGAAAGCTTAGATGATATCATTGATCGATTCTATTGTCTGATGAGTGAGTTGCACACTCATGGTGTGACCATATCCATGGAAGATAAAGTCTCTAGCTTTGCTAATGGTCTACGAGATAAATAGGATCCATTTGTGTCAAATTTAAGACAAAACGAAATTCTTGCTACTCTAGACATAAGTGATTTCATCTTTGATGTTAAGGGAGGAAGAACTACGTATGAATTACAAGTCAAACAGAGGATCTTATGTTCAGAATATTTCACTATACAATTCTGTTCCAACTCCGGTTGTTTCAGGAGTATCGTTACAAACAACGTTTGTGTCTAGCTCTTCTGCTTCTTCCCAAAGCAGTGCATCAGGAATTGAAATGTTATGGTCATCTAGAACCCAATACATAGTTCCTAATGCAAATACTACAAAGTTGAAGACTAAGAATCTTGGAAATGTCACAGTGGAAGTTCTTAAGAGCACATGGACCTTCTAGCGGCAGTTGTATAATCTTATGATGGTTTAGTTGCTGGTAAGATTGGAAATTGTCATCTTGCTGATGAGGACTACGAGCAAGTTAATAAAACTAAGCTAGATAGAATGGATATAATGTGGGCCTTGAGTAGTGCTGTCAGAAGAGCAAAGAAGTTTGTTAATAAGACGGGGCTAAATCTAGTTGCCACTAAAGATACGACTTTTGGATTTGACAAAACCAAAGTCACGTGCTTCAACTGTGGTGAAAAGGGGAAATTTAAACGTGAGTGTGTAAAGCCAAAGAAAACTGGAAATGGAAATATGTTTCCTATATTCAACCGTCAAGACAAGCATAAGATTGGAACTTCATCATCAAGTAAAGAGACAAAGGCTTTGACTGCTCAAGGTGATGAAGGTCAAGACTGGTCTTGCCAATTTTTTTCTGAGGCTTATCTAAAAATTGCTTTCGTTGATGCATTGGACGATGGATCAGCAAGTGAAGGAGACATCATAGCTGAGCAACTTTCAGATATCGAAGAAGCTATGGATGTTGTTGATCATCTAGTTGATGAAGAGCTTAGAGCTACAAATTCAGAATCTCCAGTCACCGAAGGGTCTGACTCTGCTTTGATGGCTGATTCGTCTAATTCCTCACACGTAAGTTTTAAAGACCAACTATTTGAAAAACATGCTTGTACTGAAGGTGAAAAATTTAGGGAAAGCATTGATTTAAAATTTGTTAGGTTATGAGAACATAATGATAATCCAGTAAATGATTTATAACTCTACACTGATGCAAATCGTGTTTTAAAACAAAATGATTGCAACTTTAAAGAAAAGATAGAACTTTTAGGGAGACAACTAAGGGAAACCGAGGTTGTTGCTTTAAATCAATCACATAGCATTAAGTTTTATTTAAATTCTTTGGAGGAAACTAAAAAGGAAAAAGCAGTTTTGGAAGTCGAGGTTGAATCTTTAAAACAAGAACTACACAGTTTGGCTAGTTCTTCTCACATAGTTCAAAACTTAGTGAAAGAGCGAAATGGCGGGGAAGTTCTGGGTTATAAGGTAGTACCGCCACCACATGAAATCCTTTTAAACACTAAATGTAGACTAATCAATAAAAACCCAATAAAGCATCATATGGTGTCTTACTCCTTTGGTTAGTGATCCTGATTCTACGGGTAAACCTGTGAAATCTGTCAATAAACAGAAGGATTCTACTTTGAAATCAAAAGAGAAGATGGTTGTTGAAAATTTGAATGATAAAACCGAAAAGGTTAATTTAGGGTCAGGTCACGAACGTCTATTTCAGAACCCAAAATGACTAATCCAATTAACCATAAACGTGTTAATCATCAAAGTCCAAATAATGAAAGTGAAAGATGTTCAAAATGTTAGAACAATTAATTTTGTTAAAGCAGGTGAAACATCTAAAAGAGAAATGTGACAACCCAACCGGACACATCTCAAACCCCTACCAAACTCAACCCCACATCAAAAAAATTTCCTCAATCTGTGGAAGGGAGATCATGCTACAGTTGTGGAAAATGAGGACATATCTCTCCTAATTGTCATTATTATCAGACATTCAAAAAGAAATTTGAACTTTCTAATGAAAAACCAATATTTTCTAAAACTAGATCTGTTACTCCACCTAAGAGTATTAGTGAAGCTAAAGTTCAAATCAGTCGTCTGTTTACCACAAACAGGCCTTACATAAAACTAGTTTATGGAAAGAAAAATCAAGTAATGTGTCTGATAGTGAGGATAAGAAGAAGATGGATGTGCCCTCATCCTCTGAAGGACAGTGGGTTGAGTTCATGATGTGTGATACCTCTGGGACACCCAAGCCGGTTAAGGCTTGGGTCCCAAACCTGAATTAATCAATTTCTTTGATTGTGCGGGGTGTCTACTACAACGCTATCACTAATACCTGGATTATTGATTGTGGGGCATCCAGGTACATGACAAGGAATTCTTCTCTCCTTTTCATCATCAAACAAATTAAAGGGGAACACATATCATTCGCTGGGAATAAAGGAGGTTACATCACCACTCAAGAAAAAATAGGAAACGAGAAAGTGAAGTTTGACAAGGCCAACTATGTTCAACAACTACAAAACAACTTGCTTTCTGTCTCCTAAATCTGTGGTAAGGGATAGAAGATTGTGTTTGACAACAAGAAGTGCTACATGTTGAAAAAGTATTGTGTTATCGAAGAGGATAAAGATTTAATGTCAGCTTCAAGATATAACGATCTGTATCTCTTGGATTTATCAAAAGCCTCCACTGAGTCCACATTCTAATGCTTATTGTCAAAGGCAACAGAGAGGAATTCAGTCTCATGGGAATGGGAAAGGAGAATGGGACACATTAATCCTAGGAAGATGAATCATCTGGTTCAGAATGATTTAGTGAATGGAGTTACAATCAAGAATTTCCAACTCCCATATTTTTTCATATAGTAGCATGTAAGAAAGGGAAACAAACCAAGAAGTCTCACAAGGCAACGGGAGTTAATTCTATCGATATTCCTCTCGAGCTTCTACACATGGATCTGTTTCATCCGGTCAGCAAAAAGAGCATTGCTAGAGATCTGTATTGCTTTGTAGTAACTGATGATTACTCAAGATTCTCTTGGGTGATGTTTCTGAAATCCAAGTCAGAGACATTTGAATCATTCAAACATATAGTAACTACTTTGGAATCACTCTACAAGCTGAAAGTAAGAAAGATTCGATCAGACAACGTAACAGAGTTCAAGAATTAGTGGATGGAGGCATTCTGTCGAGAGAAAGGAATTGTTCATCAATTTACTTCTACCTACATTCCACAGATGAATGGGGTTGCTGAAAGAAAGAATTGGAGCTTGATAGAGACAGCAAGGACAATGTTAGCTGACTCTAAACTGCCTATTCAATTTTGGAATGAGGCTGTGGCTAATTCATGATACACTCTGAACCTAGTCTTAGTTGTCAAACATCATGGGAAAACATGTTATGAATTGCTCGAGCGACGTAAACCAAACTTGGAGTATCTCGAACCATTTCGAGCACTGTGCATGTTGTTAAAGAAGACTTAGAATGGGAAGTTCTGTGAGAAGGCCGAAGAAGGTATCTTTCTCGAATACAGTATACCATACAAGAGAGTTTATAACAACTCAATGGGTCAGGTAGAAGTGTGGTGTAATGTTGATGTCCAAAGATACACCACCCCCTGCTAGAAAAGGACCTTCCTTCTTCTTTGACTATGATGGATTTTTCAAGTCCTTCAATCTACCTCCTTCTCACCCTGGTGACGAATTATCTGCTCGAATGATGTACGATTATCTGAATACTCCTACAGAAGACTCTACATCATCAGTTCCATTAGACAATACTTCTAGCCCTTCAGGGGGAGAGCTTGAGGTAAGTGAGTCTTCTTCTGATGATGAAGCAGTTGAGACTACAAATGTGGACCTGGAGGAACAGGTTCACACTTCTGAAAGTACACAAGCATCTGATCTTGATGCCACTGAAACTTCTGAACCCCATACTCTAATAGCCATAGAAACTAAACTTGGGATTCAAAATTTGGATAATGAGGTGTTTGTTCCCACCACTCCCGGAACTTGGGTTAATGTGAATCATCCCCTGGATAATGTCATCGGAGGTATTCTATCAGGAGAATAGTTTAGTTTTAGTACTTAATTACCTAAAAAAAGAAAACAAACGAGGGGGGAGGGCAGATAAGCTGAAAGCAAAGAAATCATATATGTGATTTTGATTCAAAATATATGGAAAATGATAGTACACAAGGAACAAATTGTTTGGGACATTAAAAGGATTTAAATGTTCAAAATGCTATGTTCAAATTACAAGTATGAGAAGTCTAAGAAAAATTAAGGAAAACTGATAATACACTAGTATGCTACTGAGGTAACACAGAGAAAGTAGACCTAGGGGTTGCTAGTTCATTATATGATGTGTTAGTAGATTCAACACAATAGACGAGTAGACTTCATCAGTGAATCAAATTCAAACTAATATGTTCAACTTGTTGTGGTCTCTCATCTTATCCCTGGTTAACACAATCAACGCATTTCCAATAAGGGGTGACGAGCAAGATAAATGCCACAAATGTGTGCGAATGACCATAAAAATGAGCAAGGCACATGAAAATAATTGTTAAGCGCAATCAAGCTAATGACACATGTTGCATGGGTATTATGTGCAAAAGAAAAAGTGCTCTAACAAGAATATAGGTTGTGTGCCTCTCTGCTGTGTGATGGCACTGACCTGAGGATAAGCATAACCTAAATATTCTAGAATTCATTGTTATTTGCGCCTCTCTACTGTGTGATGGCACTAACCTAAGGCTAGACATCTCTTTGAAAGCTCTAAGAATAGTTTATTGTTCTCAAATACCCGTAGACTGCTCAAAATCTCCTAAGGAATGTTGATTACCATATAAGTATGAGACGCACAAATGCTTGTTGAATTAAAATAACGTAACTCATCAGTAATGTAAATCAAAAATCTGTGTATGGATTTAAGTGGACAAATATACTGACAATCATCGTGGCTGCAACTCTCGACAGTCAAAATCTTTGTGGGGATCTTATAGCTCTAGTATGATTTCCTAAAAGTGCTTATGACTCTCAAACAAATAATAATCTAGTATCAAAGTACTTATAAAAGGGTCCCAAATGATTGTGATATACTTGTATGATTTCATATGAATCTTTCCAGAAAATGATTAAAATAACTTGAAGCTATTTTGTTCGGGAGGAAAAATCGGTTAAATGATTAAAAAAAATTTTTTCAATCCACCTCAAATCAAAAACACAAAAAAATATGTTTTTTTTTCTTTTATTTCAAATTGTTTTTCTGTCTTTGTTATTCGCTTTGCATAGATGTCGGACTATGTAACTAGATAACCACTGTGAATCACAAGTTAAAAGGATCACGCCTGAGGTGATCAATGTTTTCCAATTAAAAGGATCACGTCTGAGGTTTTCAAATGATGTTCATTTAAAAAGATCATGTCTGAGATGATTGTTTTTCATAATGTTTTATTTCAAAGGTTAAATTTTAAGTGTTTGGAAGTCTATGATGTCAAACTCATAAGTATGAGCCAATCGCATGATTGAATCATAAGTATGAGCCAAGCAGATAGCTCAGCTCACTGAGAAGAACACTACTTATGAGAGGCATTAGGTCTAGCTCACCATGCACTGAAGAGTTAAAATGATCTAGTGATGGCTTCTGTAAAAAGGATTGAAGGATTGGAGAAGAAGAACAAAAAGATTATGCTAAAGTTGAAGGGGATAAAGGGTGAGCCCTTAAAGATTAAAGGTAATGGTGATGATGAAGGAGATGATGATGATGAAACTTCTGATGATGAATCAGAAGAATATGATGATGAGGAAGTTGGAGGTAGTGGTAAAGATAAAAGAGATGATGATGACAATAAGGATGATCAAGAAGGTGATGCATCTACATCAACCTCAAGTCAAGCTCCACAGGAGAGGCGCTCAAAAAGAGCCTCATCGTCGGTAGCTCCAGCTGAAGATACTCAGTAATAGGAAAGAATGATGCTCACAGCCTGAGGACTATAATGTTATTCCCCTTTAGCAAGTCAAGACTCAGCTCACTATGATTCTTGATTTGCAAGGGATTGTTAGAAGGTCTGTGCGCTATACTCCTGAAGAAGGAGAGATCATCCATGATCTGACAGATGAGTAGCGTGCTGATATGTTCAAATTAAATCCAGATGAAATTGTCAAAGATGCTCCAGAAGTTGATGTCTTAAGTGATGAGGAGCTACAAGATGTAGATGAAATAGAGATTGAAGATGTAATAGCTGACTAATATCCTGAGTACACTAACCCTGAGGGCAATGTTATCCCCAACTTGGGTGAAACCTTTGGCAGTGATACATTTGAGAAGTTGGAGGAAATGGAGAAAGAAAAGGAGAAAGATGAAAGTAAAGCCCAAGTTTCAGATGAAAATGTTGATTTAAAGAAAGCTGAATTGGCAGCTTGTTTTGCTGAAATGAAAGCCCAACGCGCACCTCCAAAGCTAAATGCCTACACCAAACTTTAAAGAGTCAAGAGATATCAAAAAGTGTTAGGCAAGATTATCATGTGGGCATATTTTGAAGACTTGGAAGTCTATGCTGTCAAAAGGGAGAAAATGATTAAGTACTTTAGATATCCACATGATTTGAAGACTCTTCCTGGTTTTGAGCTCAACCGACTGCCATACTTAGATCTTTTGTATGTCAACCCGAGAAAGATTCCGGGATGGTTTGAGGCAGCATTGAAGAAAGAATACCACACCAGATGGGTAAACTTCAGACCTCAACAACCTAAGATGTTCATTCTTAAGTCTGAAGTCGATCTTATATCTAGAAGACTGAAGGTGATGTTGAAGTGGAGTTCCCCACATAGAATGTCTAAGATTCACTTACAGGATATGCCTCAGGACTTCATTCCATACTTCAAATGGTGGTATTATGATTGGAGGATGGGAGAAGAGGTCATAGTTTTGTATAGAGATAGGAAGATAGAGAATATCAGGGTATTTGACCTAATATGGCTTACTAACTTGTCTGCTTATGATGTTTACACTTTATACAAGTGACCACTGTTCTATTACACGCAAGACATTGTACAAGCTCTTCATTTCCAACATGTTATACGGCTCTACTTAGCGTTCGAGATACACGTAGGAGTCACCAGAGAAGAGAAGTACAAGAAGTTTCAAGAGCATATGAAGAATGTTAGACAATAAGGTAAACTAGGTCCAAGGGAGAGATTGTAGATACATGATGTTTCTAGTTTATGTGCTTAAATTTAATAGTTTTTCATGTCTTACATATGTGTAATGTGATGATGAAATGATATATGATATATGCCTTGATATTTATTTATCTTTGATTATTTCATATTATTATTGTGTTAATTATAAGTCATATGTATGAACTTGTGAATCCAAGGATCACAATCAGGAATTATCAATGTCGGTTGAAGGCAAGTCAACGTTGGCTTGGTTTAATTGTTTTGTAGTAAACTTCAGTATCAATAAAGATTCAAGAACACACTAAAAGAAACAAAATTAATGAATAATATGTATTTCATTAAAACATGTTAATGATTACAAATAATGAATGAATGATATTAAATTTTGTGATGAATGATGCGACGACTGCTAGGGTTGATTCTGAGATTTGATGTGATGTTTGCTATTTGTGGAATTGTCGTATTGCTATTGTTGTTGTCGTCGAAGCCACCATGATTCAAAACCTAGGATCTATTTATATAGATAATGATGTTTCTATTATAGGAAACACTAGATCTATTGGGATTTGAATTGTTTCTGTTAAGAAATCATCAGATTTCTTGGGATTCGCATAACTGCCTTGTTGACTTGTTGACTTGTAACACTTGTATTATACAAGTGTTTGGAGTCCGCAGGAATAGTGTCTTCTGTAGATGTTTTGTTCTTTCATAGAACTCTTGTTCTTCCGACGCAATCTTGTTCTTTCGAAGCAATCTTGTTCTTCCGAAGCAATTTTGTTCTTCCATCTTCAGTGCTAGTTGTTCATACGGAGAAGATCTTTGGATGCATTTTACTTGCAAGAAACATATCTACAGAAGAACAAAATGTTCATCCGTAGATGTTTCTTACACTTGGTCAATTTCAGAAATTGACCAAGTATAACGTTTGTACCTGTAACGATACATAAATCAACACACATATAAATAGGTTAACCTATATATATAATGCATACACAATAATGAATTACAACCATTCATTACAGATATAATTCAAGTACCAAGCCTATATAAAATAGACTAGATCTACTGATCCTAGACCTAACAATACTCCCCTTTAGGCTTACATACTTGTAATCAGTTCTTCAAAACTGAATGTTCTTTCCATCATGCCACCAACCTTTTGTTGAAGTATGATACTGCATCCTTTTGATCATCTTACTTGTACTTTTTCTTCATTCTACATATCCTTTGCAGAGTCTCAAAACATAGGCCCAAATGTCTTCTTCAGTGTTGAGTGTTTCCACTACACTTTCATTGTGCACTATCTCGGGCTCATCTCCTCTAAGATTCTTAATTCTGATACTTCTTCAATGTTGGCTCCTTTCAGCAGCCCAACATCATGTCTTCTTCTTTTGTATGCTTTAGTATGTAGTTATCCACCACTTGAATCATGTGCATATATAAGCATAGATCATCCTGTGTTCTTTCATCTGACAACTTTGGAAAGAACTTATCATGCAGGTATGATGTATAGCTGGGGTGTATCAGTTTGATTTCTACCGGGTCAAAAATTCTTATCTTTTCACCTTTCTTCCCCTCGGCATTCCTTAGTAGCACCATTCACAAATCTTGTTTTCATCCTACCCACTAAAACAGAAAAGTCTCTTCCTCTTTGATGGATTGGATAGTTTAAGATGATCAAGCTTTGTAGGTCTTTGATGTCTCTCCCAGGAAGTCTCAGTAATGTTTCTACATCATGGAAGTATTCAATTCTTCTAGATGTCCTCTTGATGATAGCACAGTCCCATTTTTGATCATATTTCCATGCCATGATTCTGTTGTCTTCCAGAGAGGATGGACTAGTATTGTGGTCAAACAATTCTATTAATGTAGACTTCTTCTCTGTGATTTCTCTGACTGTTGTTCCCAAGGGCCACACTTTGCCAGGAATGATTTTCTGAATGGCTTGAAAAGTGGTGAATGATTCATAGTCATAATTTGGAATTATGAACCTAGCAATCTCAAACTCTTTTAGCATATCTTTCATCTCAGTCAAGTTCATTCTTTCAACCATGTCAAATGGGAAACCATGATTGATCAGTGTCATAAACACAGATGACTCGAGCCTCTCTTCCATAATGTATTTTGTTGTAAGAAGAACATCAGTCCTTGATTCTTCTTGAGCTTTGTTAGATTCATCTTTAATCAGCTCTCTCCATTAAGCATCACTCTCAGCTTCATCTTCATCATGAGTTACTTGCTTTAATGGTGACACATCCACTGAAGGAGTGTGTTCTGAAGATGTATGCCTTGACTTCTTGGGTGTCTCTTCAATATTGATTGTTTGTATATTTGTTGAACCCAAATACTTCCTTTTTCTTGAGTATTGCATAAGTTGCTTTGAAGTTTCAGCAGGTTTCTTTAGTTTCTCTGATTCAATAGCATATATCTTCATCTTTAGGTGATCAATCTCTTCTTCTTTTCTTCGCAACAAAGTTGATTGATCATAGAGAGACTCATTCATTTGATCAACCTTCAGCCTTAGCTTTTTATTTTCAATATTCTCACTCTTTGCTGAGTCTTTAAGTTCTTTAACCAGCTCATGCAATGCATCAATCACTTCATCGTTTTCTTGAATGTTCTACCTCAATCTTTTCAAAGTTGATTCTTGCTTCATCAGCTCATCATCTTTTACTTTCATCATTCCCGTCAACTCTTGAATTCTTTACTTTCTATTGTTAGACTTTAGAACAAGCTTGTTGCATTCAGCAACCAGATAACTCTTGCTGACAGGGATATCAGTATCACTTAGATCATCTTCATTGTAGGCAATCACATCAACATAGTTTGCCTTTTCTTTTTCTTCCCGATGTTGAGAAGCAATCTCATCATCATTTACTTCTTCATGGGCTACACTTGCTGAGCTTGAACTGGCCTTAATAGCTTGATCTTTCGGTTCTTGATGTGGTTGTTGTTGTTGTTGATGATTAGTGACCAGAGAGACTGGTTTAGTTTCATTTGAGAGTACAAGGGGTTCAGTTTTGGTTAACGACAGTTGAACTATACTTGCTTGTGAGGCTAACTCTGTCTCCCTAGTGTATATGCTCTCAGTGGAATTTTTTGGATTTGGAGGTTGTTGAAAAAGTTGCATTTGAAGCTGATTTGGTGATTGAGGGTGAATAGGAGAGATTGGCTGATTGTTTTGGCTGGCTAGTGATTGTGGTTAGGGTGTTTGTTGTTGATTTGGTGATGAAGGGTGAATTAGAGAGATTGGTTGATTGTTTTGGCTGGCTGGTGATTGTGGTTGGGGTGTTTGTTGTTGATTTGGTGAGAGGGTGAATTGGAGAGATAGGTTATGTGTTTTGGCTGGCAGATGAATTTGGCAGGGATGATTGAGGTTGATGATGTATGGGTGATATATCTTGTGAGTGAGTGTCTTGAATAGAGTTGGTTGATGAAACCTCATGTTGATCTTCCCACACAAGCTCTTGAGGAATGTTTGCATGAGCATCTACCACATGATCAAACATGGGCATGTCTTATCCTTCATATTTTCCAGATATTTTATTCAGCACGGATCTGCCAAGGTGTGCTTGAACGAAAACACCACCATCCACAGTAGTTCCAGGCAGATCAACATAATGATTAGTTGCAGAAACCTTGGAAACATATACATCTTGTCAGCCTTCTGTACTTTGATGTGATCACATAAGCATTTGAAGATGTACTTTAAGTAATTGTAGGTTCTTCCCTCAAAAACACCAATAATGCTTGAAGAGATATGCCTTGAAAATCTGTCGAGTCTAGATTTTCTGTTTGAGATGAACTTAAGATAAGTGTGGCAGAGAAATCTGTACGGCTTGCAGAGTCTTCCTTTTTTGATTTCTCCCTTCTCGAAATCACCATCATACCCCATCAGGAAAAAAACTTTCTCTATGCATCTTCGAACACATCAGGATGACCAAGTTCTACATCTCCTAACTCAAGAACCCTTCTTATTGTCTGTTCATCGACTCTCATCTTCGATTTTTCACATCAGCCACAATAACTTGACCATCTTCCTCTATTTGGGCGGAGTTCTAAAAATCAGTGATGTGCGATTGGTGAATCACAGGCTCTGCTCATAGGCATAGAACAACTAGATCTTCTTAGATATCGGATAATATCTTGACACCCTTCTGAAACAGGGTCGTCTGGGATTAAGAAAGCACACACATTGTGCTCTCTCGCAAATCGATTATCTATTTGTTCATAAGAAGGAGATTTCGTTAGAATGACATTATTAATATGAGAATACAATCAGTTGTGAGATTAAACAAGAATCAAACAGTTCATTCTTGAATATTATGACATGTTTTACCTTCAAAACAACGGATTAAGACACAGATATATGTTTGTTTAATGTTTTGATTTGGTAAAATCTGAATGTTATAGAAGGGAGAAAAGTTTGTTGAGAGTGTGTTTTTCTAGGTCTAAAAAAGTGAACTGAAAAAGCAAATAATAAATTTTGAAGTCAAACAACATCATTTATACTTTCAGACACATTAATTACCACATTAATGAAGTTGGACCCTCAACAAATTCTTCCGCAGATCATCTACGGATCCCATAAATCATCTGAGGATGTCTTAACAACATCTGCTCATGAAATATAATTTACATTTTCACAGATTACCAAACTATGAAATTAAATTATATTTGTTGATCTTTGCTTATCCATAGTTTACCAATCTACGGATAAACATTTAAATTTTCAACACTGTAGATTCTGCTGATGCTTAAGATGGCACAATGCAGAGAAATATCATTGTATGGTCCAAGTCCATTGCTTAGAACCATGCATTGCGTTTGGACCTTGTTGACTTTGTATTCATGACAATTTAGCACAAGAAAGTTTAAAATGATTTCAAAGAAAATTTCATGTATCCAGGAACTAACATGGTGCTCAGATTCCAATTCCTTCAAATTGATCATGAAATAGACAAAGCTGCTGATTGATAAACTTAACTTCATGAATTCTAATCCCCTTAAATTTGTGATTAATGATGACATTAAGCATTTATCATAAATTTCTAAGAAGAATAGAATGAGTGACATTTAACTGTATGATGATGCTCAGACATATATACACATATGATGGGATCGTACTATAATACTAAGCCTCTTTCTAATGAGTTATTTTGTTGAATTGATACCTGAACAAAGTTCTGATTGGAAGCATATTGTCCACTTAAATCCATACAAGAGCTAATGTATCAACTAGCATGTTGTTTATTATGTTTTCATATTCATTTGGAAATAACTGTTATGGGCTTCACATTCAATTCACAAAGATTTTGTCCTCCCTTTGCAAGTCAATTCGTCACTTTTTCACACTTAAGAACTATGTAATTTAAGTTATAAGTTCTATCTTGAGATGCATTTGGCATCTCATTAATGCAATGATGTAAAAGATCTAGATTAATATACAATTGATCATAAAGGGTTCTTTTGAAAGCTTAGATATGATCATCATCAGGTCACCAGGTCTTTACTCAAGTAAAACAAAGGTACCTTTAACCAAGGTCTTTGTTCACACAAAACAGAGGGATGATGAGGATCATGATCTTTTCACCTTTTGTAACTGATATTTAGTATGGTGATCATACACCCAGGTCTTTGTTCACACAAAACATAGGGAGTATGATTTGAAAAGATAGATTATAAAGTGTTGGTACATGTTTAGATGAGTGATTTGGTCACATTAGAATAAGACTCGCTTTGTATTCTCAGAATGAAAACAATCACTTAGCATTATGTTTGGCATGCACTCAATGTATTTCCACTCAAGATGAATCTACTCAGATATCAAGAAATTTGCTTAGATTTATTGTTATTTATGAATTCAGGAATAAGCAAGATATAGTGTACTATCATTTCCCAAGCATATGTCATGCTGAAGCATCATTACACACAGTATTTTGTTTGTTCAAATTGATTAATCTAAGTTAATCATTCCTAGAGACTCAATTAGAAAATTAAATCTGACTGAATCAAAGGCTTTAGTGAATAAATCAGCAAGCTGATTTGTTGTATCCACATTCACTAACTTAATCAAACCCTTTTCTAAGCAATCTCTCAGAAAATAATATCATATCTCAATATGTTTTGTTTTACTATATTGCACAGGATTAGCAGTCATAAACATAGTAGCAGAATTGTCTATGTAAATTGAAGTTTGAAGGAAGTTGTAACCATAGTCAAGCAATTGGTTTTGCAACCAAAGGACTTGAGAGCAACCAGTTGAAGCAGCTATGTACTCAGCCTCAGCTGTGGATACAGATACATTGGTTTGTATCTTGCACTACCATGATACTAACCTTGGTCCAATGAATTGACATCCACCGGTTGTTAATTTTCTGTTACTGTTACATCCACCATTTTCTGTTACTGTTACATCCACCATAGTCACTGTCTGAGTATGAGTAGTGTAAAGTCACCATCCTTTGGATACGAAAGACCAAGTCCCGGTTTTTTCCTTTGAGGTATCTGAAAATCCTTTTTATAGCATTCAGATGAGACTCCCTTGGATCAGATTGGTACCTAGCACACACACACACACAACAACATAATGTCAGGTCTACTGGCAGTTAGATACATAAGCGAACATATCATTGATCTATATAATTTTTGATCAATAGATTTTCCTGAAGGACCAGGAACAATCTTGTCAATTGTTCATGCTGGTGTTTTGCATGAGGATACTTCAGCAATATTGTATTTCTTCAAAATTTAATGTATGTATTTTTCTTGATTGATGAATATCCCATCTGGTTTTTGATGAACTTGAAAACCAAGGAAGAAGGTTAATTCACCCATTGAACTCATCTGAAATTCAGATTTCATTAGCTCTTCGAAATTTACACACAATCTCTTATTAGTTGAGCCAAATATAAAGTCATCAACATATATTTGAACAACTAAGAGATCTTGATGTTTTTATTTGAGAAAGAGTGTTTGATCAATGGTTCCTCTTTTGTAGCCATGCTTGAGCAAGAAAGATGATAGTGTTTCATACCACTTTCTTGGTGCTTGATGAAGACCATACAAGGCTTTATCTAGCTTGTATACCCTATGAGGATAATAAGAATCTTTAAAATTGGGAGGTTGTGATACATAAACTTCCTCATCAATCTTCCCATATAGGAATGCACACTTGACATCCATCTGATACACAATGAACTTCTTATATGATGCATAAGCTAGAAACACTCTTATGGCCTCAATTTTTACAACTGGTGCAAAAACTTCATCATAGTCTATTCCTTCTTCTTGTGTATATCCTTGTGAAATCAACCTTACTTTGTTTCTTACAATAATCCCTCTATCATCTAGTTTGTTTTTGTATAGCCACTTGTTCCAATAGGATGTGACCTTTAGGCAAATCAACTAGAGACCATACCTTTTGCTTTCTAAATTGTTGAAGCTCTTCTTGCACAGCTTCAATCCAACTTTTGTCTTTTAAAGCAGCAGTGATGTTTAGAGTGACAACTTGAGAAAGAAAACAACTGAAGACAGAGGTTCGCAGTACCACTTTGGCTCCATGTAGTTCTCTTTGTAAGATCTCTAATGATGTTGTTGACTGGATGTGTCCTATGGATTCTCATTGATGGAATTGATTCAACTGGCATAGTTGATTCCAGTTAGTCATTTCCATTGCCTCAGAGTGATCCAACCCAGGTTGAGAGTTTAGAAAATAGTCAAAATGTTCAACATGAGGTGAAGGATCATGAGTGACTTCTGTATGGGCTGTAGAAGCATCTCCAATATCGGTTTGCTCTTCTGTAAGAACTTCTCTGGAATCATTTTGCTCTTCCGTAGGAGTTACAGGAACTTCTCCAGATGATAACTGAGGACATCAAACAATTCCAATGTTTGTTGTATTCACTTGAGAGCATGGATCTATTGAAGGGACAACATTCGCATCTCCAGATGCACCATGTTCATTTGCACATGTAGTGTCTGCAGCTGCTGCTGATGTGTTTCCACCCGAGGATGTAGGTATCCTTGGAGGATCAGCAGATAATGTTACTTCAGTCATATGAGGTGAAATAAATGGATAACATACTTCATCAGATCCTGCAGTGTTCAAATAATCATAGTTAAATGCTTTAGTTAGAGCATCTATGTCAAACAACCATCATGAACCTTTAACTGACTTAGTAAATACAAATTCATCAAAGGATACATTAGGAGTTTCTTCCACAATGTTATGTTGTGGAATATAAATCCTATAAGATTTAGATGTTGAAGAGTATCCTACAAAGAAACCATCATATGCTTTCTAAAAATTTTCCCAATGACTCTTTTATGTTTAAAACAGATACATGACATCTAAAGACTCTAAGATATCCTATGTATGGTTTTCTTTTCAACAAGACCTCATAAGGAGTTTTGTTATGTTCTTTGATAATTAATGTTCTGTTTTGAACATTGCATGCAGTATTCACAGCCTCAGCCCAAAATGTGATGGGCAATTGTGAATCAGCTAGCATTGTTCTGGCTGCTTCAATGAGAATTTTGTTTCTTCTTTCAGTTACTCCATTTTGTTGTGGAGTTATTGGTGCACTAAATGCCTTGCAATACCTTTGCTCCTGCAAAAGGAATCTAGTTCAAAATTGACAAATTCAGTACCATTGTCACTCCTAAAAATTTTAACTTTTGTATCAAGTTGATTCTTAATCTTGATCACAAAGTCCATTAATGTTTCTGATGTTTGACTTTTTTGTTTTAAGAAAAAGACCCATGTGAATCTTGTGAAATCATCAACTATCACCAAACAATATTGTCTTTTTCCAGTGCTCATCACATTGGTAGGACCAAACACATCCATGTGAAGCAATTTGAGTGGTGTAGTGTTAGTATTGATAATTCTGGATTTATGTGACACTCTATGTTATTTTCCTTTGTAACAAGAAGAATAGTGAGTTATGCAATGAAACTCTTTGTTTGGAAATACAATGACCAGGTCATTTTTCACCAATTGGTTCATGTTCTTCATGTTAGAATGGACAAGCTTTTTATGCCATAGTTGAGATACATCTTCTGATAACTTAGATAGAAGGCATGTTTCATGTTTTGTGAGTGATGTGTTGTTCATATCCAAAACATAAGTGTTTCTTTTTCTTACTGCTTTGAGGAGGACCCATTCTTCTAGAACATTAAATCCTGGATTAAGAATATAACAATTAGTATTATCAAATAATGTGGTATAATTTTGATCACAAATTTAAGACACACTTAGTAGATTATATTGTAAATTTTCACAATAATTGACTTTCTCAAATTGAGCACACAATTTGTTATCATTCCTTCACCAACATTTTTCTCCCTTTTCCCCCACCAATGCCACATAAGAAGCATTTTTATGTTTGAAATCATGGAGAAGTGAACAGTTTCCTGTCATATGCCTGGAAAACCACTGTCAACATACCACTTGTTGTCAGCTCTCCAATATTGTTCCTGCATTCATAAATAAATCCGTTAGAATTGACAACCCAAGTCTTAATGATCTTGGTTTGTCAACAGTGGTCTTATATAGTTACTCCTTCATGAACAAGTCTTGAAGTTTCAGTTTTAGTTTTGGTTGATTCATTCTAAGTTATTTGAGATGAGGATGATTCTGTTGAATGGGATGTTGATGAACTAGGTTCTTGTTTCCCAATTTCTTCTTGATTCAACTTAATTTTGTTCAGTTGGGACTTTGGTTTTGATAATGAAACTTTATTATTAAATGTCTCACATCTTTTGTTTTTGAATGAGGTATATGACTTCCCTTTTCAAATTTTATCAAAGAATACAACATCATCCTTTGTTTCATTATCAGTCAAATCTACCCTTTTGAGGTGTGTTTGTCTGCTGGAAAGTTGGTCTTTTCTTCAATGGATGAGCACTTGATGATGTTTTGTCCTTTGATTTTGACTTTGATTTTAGTTCAGACTTCTTCAGTTTTGAACCCTTTTCACAACGTAGATTGAGTATGTGATTCAGACTTATCTGATTCTTTCTTCTTTGTGCCTTTTGTCTTGTTCTTTTTGTTGAAATAACATTCCTGAGTGGAATGGTTATTTTTGTTGCGGATGGCACAATGTTTGTGGAAGTAGCAATCAGTAGTCATGTGATTGTTCATATTGCAAATAGAGCAGTAGCTACTCAAGTAACAATCTTCAGTATTGTGATTTTTCATGTCACACCATTTGCAATACTTTTCATCTGATTCTTTCTCAGAATCATTCTTATAGTTTGCTAACTTTTGATGTTTTTCTTTCTTCTTCAGTTTTGGATGGTCTTCTTCTTTTCCACTTTATGAATCTTTTGATTGTTTATTGCTAAATTCCTTTTCCGTAGATCATCTACTGAAACATCATTAACTTCTACTGAAGTTTTCTTTTTCCGTAGATCTGGTACAGGAAAGAGGTTCTTCTTCCGGTGATGATCCGCTGATACCTTTTTCTTTCCTTTTTCCATGGATTTCTCTCTTTCCTCAGTAGAAGTAGATTTCTCAGTTAATTTATTGGAGGAGGCTTGTTGCTTATTTAGTTCTTAAAGACCTTCATTCAACTGAGCTATTCTCTTGCAAATGGTCTTCAGCATGTTTTTTTGTTTAGGAGGGTATGGCAACTTTGTTTCTTCAAGCACTTTTGGAATATTTGTTTCAAGCACAACATTCTTACCCTTATTTAAAAAATCAGCATCATGTTCATCAAAATTATCCAAGTCATCCCACTCATCAAAGTTGAATTCTGAATTAAATTGATTAATCTTTTCTGATTCAGAAGACTCAGTTTCATTCACCTCATTATCAATGTTTTGCTGATTTGAGCTGGTTCCTATATTAGTGCTAGGCACAAAATGTCTTGATAGATTATTTGTCATTGATTCAGGCAAAGAAACATAGTTATTATTGACCGGAGGTGCCACAACATTGTATCCCAACCCAGACCTTTTCTTTGATTCAATATGAGAATTTAGTAATTTCTCATATTGCTGAGATGAGAGCTGAAACTTCTGAAGTTTCACTTCAGATGATGCATGATCAGCCATGGATTTGGTTAAGGAAGTGGTCAGATGCTCAACTTGTGCTTTCAAGCTGTAATTTTCAGAAACAATTTTGTCTAAATTTTTTTCTAAATAGTTAATTTTAATTTGATATAGTTTATGTTCTCTTACATGAGATTCATTCAAAATCATTGTTTCTTTAACGTTATCAGCTAATTGTTGAGCATGGACTCTATATCTTTCTACTTCCTCAACACATAATGATGACATAACCTGTCTCTTACCTCACTTGCCATGGGTGGAACCTTGTTTTCCATGTGAGCTATTAGAGCTTGATTTTCTTCTAAGACTTCCTTCTCATACACACTCCAGTCACAGGTTCCATCTTGAAGAATGATGAGCCTAGAGTCTTTAGAGTTGCTAGTTTCTGCTGGTGAATTGGTGGCTAGTGGGGATGAGTTGGTCAGTTGTGGCTATCTAAAACATCTTTGAGTTGATGAGGGTTGTTTGGCCTAATGATTCTGATGTTGTGTTGTGTCAGAATTTTATTGATTGCATTCTCTAGAAAAGTGTCCATAGATTTGCACTTGAAGCATCTTACCTTTGACTTATCAACTCTTATACGTGAAGATTTACTTGCAGTAGCCAAATTCTTGTTTCTGTTCAGATATTGTTTGGCTCTATATGCAATCATTGCCATTTGCCACTGTAGATCCATTTCCTCCCCTACATCCGGAGGCAGTTCTTCTAAATCGTGTTGGCATATGTTGGCAGTGGGCAATGTACTTCCTAGGTAAGCTTGAAAGCTTGAACTGAACGCTGCAAAAGCTGCCTTTTGTTCTTCAGAGTCTAGAATGACAATGATAGACTCTGATTGATTGTTGGATGATGGTTTTTCAGATGATTTGTCTCTTTGATCATCAGATCTTTTTTTCTCTTTTCTTAACTTACTTTGAGAAGATTTCTTAGGAGGCTGTGAAGCATAGAAACTTACTTCCTCTTTATCTTCACTCAAAGTACAAGAGTTATCACCATCATTACTGGACATGAAAGAACTTCCAACACTTGTTTCTTTAAAGTGATATGGTGATACATGAGTTCTTATACTTTTGTTTCTTGATTTTTCATCTAGTTCAAGAGCCTGAACTTTAGCCACTAGAGTGTCTAGTCCGACTGCTTTGAGATCTATTGTATTCTTGAACATGGATACAATTTGATTGCAACTTTCTAGTAAAGTATGGAGCATTTTCTTGTTCAATTCCTCATTTGTGTATTTCAACTCCAGAATGTTCATTTCTGTGACGAGTTGCATAAACTTGTAGAGTTGTTGAGGAATTGATTCACCCTCAATATGATGAAAAGTTTCATATTGTGAAGGAAGGGTGTCCTTCCTAATACTTCGGATTTCATCACTCCCTTCACAAAGTGTATGAAGAATCTTCCACAAGGAATTTGCTGTTTTATAATTTTCACATCTGATCAATATTTCTTCTGGCAAAGCCATACTAAGCAAGCTATATGCTTTGATTTCAACTTTAACCATCTTAATATCATCAGGTGAAAGATCTTTTGTGCTTATGGGTCGATTGTTATCATTATAATCCGGCCCAAGGGTGGGTGGAATATAAGGACCTTTTGTTATAGAGACCCATAAGTCAGAATCTGTATAATTTACATGATTCCTAAAATTGATTTTCTATGATTGAAGTCTGCTTTTGTTTCCAACTTCGGTGGTTGGTAAGATGATCCACTAAGTTGCTCATGATTAGTTAAGATCTGAGATGTTAATTGATGAATATGATCACAGGATCTGGTATACAATTGATTTGAATATAGATCCAAGTTAATCTATCCGACAATTGTTGAGCGACAATAAGATTCACACAAAACCCTTTGAAAGACAGTAGATCTAATCAGTAAAAACTAACAAATCTATAGAATTCAAAGCATTAAACACCTAACACTGATAGATCAATCGATCTATATCAATGAGCACTTGGCTCTGATACCACCTGTCAATCCAAGGATAGCAATCAAAAACTACCAGTGTCGGTTGAAGGCAAGTCAACGTTTGCGGAATCAATATTGGCTTGGTTTGATTGTTTTGTAGTAATTTCAATATCAATAAAGATTCAAGAACACACTAAAAGAAACACAATTAATGAATAATATTTATTTCATTAAAACATGTTAATGATTACAAATAATAAATGAATGATATCAAAATTTTGTGATGAATGATGCGACGACTGCTAGGGTTTGATGGTGAGATTTGATGTGATGTTTGCTGTTTGTGGAATTGTCATATTGCTATTGCTATTGCCGTCGAAGCCGCCATGATTCGAAACCTAGGATCCATTTATATAGACAATGATGTTTCTGTTATAGGAAACACCGAATCTCTTGGGATTTGAATTGTTTCAGTTAAGAAATCATCGGATTTCTTGGGATTCGCATAACTGCCTTGTGACTTGTACACTTGTATTATACAAGTGTTTGGACTCCGTAAGAATTGTGTCTTCCATAGATTTTTTGTTCTTTCGTAGAAGTCTTGTTCTTTCGAAGCAATCTTGTTCTTCTGAAGCAATCTTGTTCTTCCATCATCAGTGCTAGTTGTTCATACGCAGAAGATCTTTGGATGCATTTTACTTGCAGGAAGCATATCTACGGAAGAACAAAATGTTCATCCGTAGATGTTTCTTACACTTGGTCAATTTCAAAATTGACCAAGTATAATGTTTGTACCAGCAACCATACATAAATTAACACACATATAAATGGGTTAACCTATATATAATGCATACACAATAATGAATTACAACCATTCATTACAGATATTAATTCAAGTACTAAGCCTATACAAAATGGACTAGATCTACTGATCCTAGACCTAACAGAACTTCATATATACGTTTGAGATTGTTGTACACAATTCAATGTCAATAATGATTGGGAAATGTGTTCAACTAAGTTGGGTGATTATTCATGCTAATGGACCATACTTATAAACCATACGCATGAATGAATCATATTAATGAACCAGTCGCACGACTGAACCAGGAGACTGGATCAGTCGTATGATTGAGGTATAAGATTGACTCAGTCATGCGTATGACTCAATCGCATGACTCAGTCGCACGACTGAACCATGCTAATGGTTCAGTCATACGAATGAAAGCTGCAAACCTATAAATACTACTTAATTCATTGAAAAAAATAACACTTGGAGAGAGATTTGGAATATACATAAACCCTAGCCGTCCAGAGCATCCAGAACACCCAATCCAACTTCATAGTTCGTTCTAGATCGATTTCTACTCATTCTTAATGTTTGTTCATCGTTAGATCGATCGGGTTATCGTTCCCACTAATTGGATCACCAATCAAATAGGATTCTGCATTATTTGATCTGGTCTCACGCAGAATCCGTTAGTACTCCGTATGTACATGGTCCTAACAGAAACAACTAATAAAGTAATACAAATCAAAGAGCGATTGAAAGCGGCTCAAGATCGACAAAAAAGCTATGCTAACCGGAGAAGAAAACCAATAGAATTTCAAGTGGGAGATAAGTTATGTTCAAGTATCGCCTTGGAAAGGTGTGGTACGTTTTAGCAAAAGGGGAAGCTAAGCCCAAGGTATGTTGGACCGTTTGAAATAATTTCTAGAGTTGGGGCAGTAGCCTATCATTTAAAGTTGCCTGAATTGTTAAGTGGTATCCATGACACATTCCATGTGTCAAACTTAAGGAAATGCTTAACGGATGATTCACTAGTTGTACCACTTAAGGATGTCTTTAGAGTTGTTTAACAAGTACCTAGTTTTATATTTCTTAATAAATTTTTGTATAGCCAAATCAATATCTTAAACACATAGTGTACAAGTATTGCCTAATAGAGCATCACGATTAAAAATCTAGTTTTTATGGGTGAAAAACTTATAGATAGCGTTGACCACCATCAACACCGTTAACCATCAGTGACGAAACTAGAAATTATTTCCTATGGGTCACTATTTTTGTTGATAAGATGTGTAGCAAAACAACATAAAATTTTTCGGGTCATCTGATCAAGTTGGGTCAGTCGGGTCCATGGTTTAAAAGTACGGAATCGAGCCTAGAGGCATTTTTCCTCCGCCTTATGAGGCGTAAGCCTCGAGGCGATTTGAGGCGTAAGCCCGGGGCGGAATTAAAAAATATATATAAAAATATATATATTGTAAAAAATAAAATACATACTAATTTCATAATCGAATTTATCAAAATATCAAAAAACCACATTAAAAAGACATGGAATGTTTGAATTTGTCACAGAGAGTCTAAAATACCAAAAACAAACTAAAAACCCCGTGAGGCGCCCTTGAGGTGTAGCCTTTCTTGGCGCCTTAGCTCTATGAGGTGCACATACCAAATATGCCCCTGAGGCGCCGCCTCAAACACGTTTTCTGGGTGTCTCGTCTCGAGACGCATGCCTCAAACGATTTTGAAAACAATGGTCGGGTCGGGTTAAAAATCAAAATAGATATTATTAAATTGCATTGGAATGTTAAAGAATAAGAATACATATATCATAGAAAATTAGAAACTAATGTACTCAACTACCTTGAGCAAAAACTTACGTATGATTGTAATACCCAAAACAAAAAATAATGAAAAGGGCCAAAAGGTGTTAACATGTTAAACGCGGGACTGTTATTGTCAAGATGTCAACCACAAAATAATATCATATTAATAATCAGAAGAAAAGGAGAAGAATCACAGGGACATCCACGTTTAGGTTTTGGATGACACCTAATCTCCCTAAAATGACACATGTTCTTTCATCTCTACACCTGTAGAGTGGTTTGGCACTATAAAATCATCTTCTTCGCATTTAACTTTGAATTTCACATAAAGAAGTATCAAAAACCAGAAGTGAATTGAACCGTTTTTTGGAGTTTGAAGGCTAAAATGAGCCCTATAGACCTCAAGAAAAGCAGCGACAGTTAAGGGGAAGGCTACATATCTCCTACATGGATCCATCATCTTGGTTTTTGAGTTCTAGTTTCAATCAGGTTCTCATAGTGCCGATTAAGCACCCAAATGTCACTTTTCAACTGAACTTGGTGGATATTTAGTAAGGTAATACCAAGACCCTTATATAATATGCTCACGTATAAGAATCTTAAGTGTGTTTTAGGAAGGTTTGATACATTTAAGTGGTATTTTGATTCTGATTTTCATAGTAACAGCAGCAAGAAAACATATGAGCTTGAGTTTTTGATTACTAAATTCAAAATAGTAAGTATGGGTCTTAAGTTAAAATTGTTGGGGAAATCAGTGAAACATTCTTATTAGTACCTTATGAATGAAAGGTTTAAATATTTGTTAAGTCTCTAGTCTCGACAAGAAATTGTAATAGAAAGAGATGATATTTTTTAAATAAATCATCAACACTAAGGTTTTAAGAGTGAATTATATTTTGTTACTTGCACTGATACCTATATGCTCATACTTTCACTATATATATATATTTACATATTATGTTATTTCCTTAAGCATATTCTCCAAATAGATCTTAGAGTTTTTGATTTATTTATAAATATATTTTCAAGTTTAGGAACTTATAACCTGAACATATTTTTCTAAATATATTTAGTTTTAGTGGGTGTTATATTTATGGGTTTTGGTCATTTGTATAGACTATCTATTATGAAAAAATAGGCCTAAAGTGTGTATATATGTATTTATATTGTAATGTAGCTTTGACCCTTTAATTCGTGACCTTTTCTTTTTTGAAGAAAACCTACCTTTTTCCCTTATTAGGTAACATGATTATATTATTTACTAGGTTAGTTCCCGTGTAATACACGGATCGAATAAATAAAATATTAAATAGTTATTAATAAAAACTTATGTATTATAAATCATGTTTGAATGTAAAAACTGATTATAATTACGTATAATAACTATTTTAAGTAAATAAACAATAATGTATTTTTTAAACTTTTGGATTTTATAAATTTTTTTTGATTTTTAAATATATTGTTTTAAGAGAAATGATTTTTAATTAATTTCATTATATTCTATTTTTATAAAATTTTTGTTTTTAAAAAGTATGTTTTTAATTTATTAAATTATACACTTGTTAATTTGAAAATGGTATGAGTAATAATATTAGTATTCAATGTTATTATTAATAATATAGACAAATATGAAAGTAAGTATAATGAGGTTTACGATTGTTTCACGCTTAGTTTGATTTTTTTTAAATAGATAGATATACTAAAACCCATTAAATAAACTGATTAAATTTTAATGTAAAATATATATGTAAAATAACATAATAGTTACAGTACAATTAGTGGCGGAGCTTGAACACTCTTGTACGGGGGCGGGGGCATTAATTTTTTTAGTGGGGGCGAACTGGAGTTTTATATAAAAATTTCACTATCGAGCCAAAATTTACACTATCAGGCCAAAATTATATACTACCGGGCCAAAAAATACAATACCGGCGAATAAAGAAGAGGCCCCCCCCCCCCCCCCCCCCCGGTTCCAACTATGCTCCGCCCCTAAGTACAATATTTAATGTAATTAAAATTATATATGCGTAATAGTTCAAGAAATAATATAACTATATAATTTTTTAATTCTCTTATGTAAATAGTTTTATTTTTAAATATTCATTTTAAGATTTTTTTATAAAAAATAACTTTTTGTAAAAATATTGTTTTTCAAAAACCCTGTTGTAATTATTCAGCTTGTTTTAAAAAGATTGTTTTAAAATATTTCACCTATTTATAATTTCTGTTTTAAAACAAATTGATTAAAAATTTTTTGTTTAAAATATTTAGTATTTTAGAAAATTTCATATTGTATAAAACTTTAGTTTTTTATTATTTAGATTTTATTTAAAAAATATAATTTTTTAATTTATTTCATAAATCTATTTAAGAAATATAGTTTGATTTAAAACAATATATAAGAGAGATAAACGTAACAACTAATAGAATTTATATTTAATAAGAGAGAAATTTATAGAAGTATAAATTACTATAATACTATTTTGGAGGAAAAATTAATATGTGAATATCTAGAATAATGACAAATGTCAAAAACATAGTTTAAGAAAATGAGAAGTGTCAAAAAATATTATTTTATTAAAGGTTATAGATGTGAACATTCATCTTATATGCATTTGAAGTAATTAGTGAGCAAAAAAACTACTTTTACACTGATATATAATTTTCAGCATAAAATTATTTAGTTAAAGTAATGGAATGAATAACACATGTAGCCAAAATTAGTTCAATTTTCAGAGCTATTTTTTTTAATCTAAGCAAAACGAATTTCCACGGGCTACAAGGAGAAAAAAACTTTAGAATATTAGGTACATTTTACCCAATAATTGTTTTGTCATGTTATAAACACTTATTTATTTTAGAGTAGATTATTCTTTTAGAGTAAACTTCAAATTTCCACGGGCTAAAAGAAGCACAACCATTGCCATGGTGCATCACGACTTCTTACGACCACAACCAATGTTGACTCAACATCATCATCTCTTATTATCAAATCTGTTTTCAACATCTTAGATCTTATGTTATAGTAGTAGCTCTGGTTCGGGGGTTGAATGCAGTGTTGGAGGAGGCCGAAATGGCGCTCAGGAAGAGAGGCTAGAGGTGGTTGGTGATTCTTGAGATGAAAGAGAGAGAGAAAGAAAAAGAGATAGATAGAGAAATAAAAAGATATATATATATATACATATATATATATATACATACCTATATATACATATATATATATATATATACATATTATATATACATACATGTATACATACATATACATGTGTACATACATATACATGTGTACATACATATACGTGTGTACATACATATACGTGTGTACATACATGTACGTGTGTACATACATGTACGTGTGTACATACATGTACGCGTGTACGCGCGTGTACGCGCGTGTCATGTACATGCATGTACATATGTGTACATGTACATATGTACATATGTGTACATATGTATGTCTACATATATATATACATATGTGTATGTATGTATGTGTGTAAGTGTATGTATATATATTTAGGGAAAGGTACGAATGTTAACACTCTTTTATTATGATAACCGTGTTAACTTTATCAAAATCAATCAAAATCATTATTTTTTAATTGTAATAACATCATCACATATGTACATCAGTATATTCTTTTATGCATATAAGTAAATTTACATGTGTAAAAAAGTTATGACAGATTCAAGTACTAGTACTTATTATACATAAAAGAACATAACGTTGTATGTGTTTAATGATGTTCTACCAACAAAAAAATAATGATTTTAAGTGGTATTGTTAAGTTAACACGGTCATCGCAATAAAGGATGGATACCATTCGTTCTACACCATATATATATATAAACATACATATATATATACATACATACATATATATATACATTATATATATATATATCTATATATGTATATATATATGTATATATGTATATTTCGGTGTATATATATATATATGTGTGTGTGTGTGTGTGTATATATATACATGTATATATATAGGAGGGAGCCTAAGAAAACCAAATAGTTTTGTGAAAACCAAGAAAATTAAGTTTAGCCAATCATATTTTTTCAATATTTATTTGTATTCATTAATTTCAAAGGGTGTTTAAATAATTATGCAAATAACTTATTTTTAGTACATAATCATGGTTGACTAAAATTTCTTATTTTACTTCTTGAACAAATCAAGAATAATTCAAAAAACACATTGATCATTTCTTCTTCACAGGATCAATTTCTTCCATTATCTTTTCTTTTTGATTTGGTGATTTAGTCATTAATACATAATAAATTTCTTGAACAAATTTATTCTTCATAATGACGATGAAGAGGATGTTATGAAATTAACGTCAAAGGTTAGCAATTGTGATGGAATCAAGTATATGCTAACGAAAGAGGAAGATGAAACCACAAAATCGATGAAATTTAGTCTTTAGTTGGTTCTAAATGAAATTGATTTAAGGATCAGTTTATGAGGACAACATTGCTTCTTAAGAAACCACAAAATCAATTGATGCTCTTGCCACCATGGATGGTTACAAAGGAAAAAAATGAAGACATGTTTAATTTGCGTTTATATATGTAACTTGGGTTTCATATACGTAATTTCATATTAAGGCAACTAAAGAACTAGAAGAATGGAGTGTCAAGTTACATATACATAACTTTGTAATATTAGGATTTGGTTTTTTTGTTCATCTTCATGTTTGTCGAGTTACATATACGAAAGCATGTTAACATATGGGTGGACATCTATTCACTTTAATTTTTCTAAATTCTAGTGTCTTTTTAGTGTTACGTATATGTAACTTATCAAGTTACATATAAGTCACATGTATAATCAAGTTAAATATACGTAACCATGTCTATATCTGTGCAAATTTCCAAGTTTAATAAATTGCTTTGCACTTGTTATATGGTGTGATTATTATATATACATTGATGAAACGATTGTATATGTCAACCCGGCCTCTCGCATCAACAATATTGTCCGTTTTGCGCACAAGGAGCTCACGGATTTGCTTTTGGTTGCCCGGGTGAAAACTTCCCAGGGAGGTCACCCATCCGGGATTGCTCCCACCTGAGCACGCTTAACTATGGAGTTCTCCTCTCATCCACAACCAATACACCCAAAACACGTTGTTGATGTTAGAGGCCAGACATTCTTATGAATCAGGAATCTCTCCTGTCCCAGCCAATGTGGGATATGTGTAGGGTCTCCCAGTATATACATAGCAACATTTAACGTTGTCGTTTAACGTTGGTGACATCCGGTAAATTTCCGTTATCAAACTCCGTTACTTCCGTTAAGTCTTGCATACACGTGTCGTAAATACACACTAGTTGTCGTTTAACATTGGTGACCTAATAATAATTAATATTTAACAATTTAGCAAGCCATCCAGCTAGCTCACAGGCTAACTGACCAAGTCGTGGAGCAGG
This sequence comes from Flaveria trinervia, assembly GCA_025506515.1. Lineage (NCBI taxonomy): Eukaryota > Viridiplantae > Streptophyta > Magnoliopsida > Asterales > Asteraceae > Flaveria > Flaveria trinervia. Next base: position 84,238,412 of record CM046447.1, read on the forward strand.
ACGTCTACCCAAACGGGACGCTGTGGCGAGCGTGCCCGACCACAAAAGAAAGTGGGATAATGCCAACAACACCAAAGCATCATCATCTTCTAGCGGTCAACCTCAACCTCAACAGCAACAACAGCCAGTTCAGCAGCAACGGAGGTTCGACAATAACCGTAACTTCAACCAAACGCCTGCAAATAATCAAGGACCCAGTGGTTATGGTGATAGACATCCGAAGTGCACTCGGTGTAATTACCATCATGTGGGAAGGTGTGATAACTTCAAGTGTCAACGTTGTGGAAAAATTGGACACGCTGCTAAGGATTGTCGTGGTGAGCTGGTAAGGAGGCCACAACAACCTCAACAAACTCCCAAAGGTTGTTTTGAATGTGGGAAAGAAGGACATTACACGCGAAACTACCCACAACTAAGGAGAAATGGTAATGGCAACAACAACAACAACAACGGTAACAACAACAACAATGGTAATAACAACAACGGTGGAAATGGTACTGGTAATGGCGGCAACAAAGATGGGGCCAAGGGGAGAGCCTTCGTCATTGGCTCAGGTGAGGCTCTAAATGATCCCACAACTGTTACTGGTAGGTTCTCTGTTAATGGTTGTTTTGCTACGGTACTATTTGATACTGGAGCCGATAGGAGTTTCGTGTCCTTAAAGTTCTATAGTCTTTTAAGTGATATACCCTTTGATTTAGAATTTAAATACACTGTGGAATTAGCCGACGGTAAACAGATCCATGTAACGCATATCCTTAAAGACTGTAAGATAGAACTTGCCGGTCATACTTTCGCTATAGATCTTATGCCTATTACGCTGGGGAGTTTTGATGTTGTGATAGGCATGGATTGGCTCTCTAACAAGAAAGCGGAAGTCATATGTCATCAGAAGGTCATACGAATCCCTGTTGATGACAAAATCCTTACCGTTAGAGGTGATAGGAGTGGTGCTGTGATAGGCATCATCTTATACATGAAAGCTCAAAAGTTATTACGAAAGGGTCGTGTGGCTATTCTAGCACTTGTAACCGATAAGCAGGTAGAAGAAAGGAGAATGGAGGATATTCCCATAGTACGCGATTTTCCAGAGGTGTTTCCAGAGGATCTTCCTCGATTACCACCTCACCGCCAAGTGGAATTCCAGATTGAGTTTACTCCCGGCGCAGCTCCGATTGCTAGGGCACCTTATCGATTAGCACCAAACGAGCTACAAGAGTTGTCATCACAACTTCAGGAACTTTTAGATAAGGGCTTTATTCGACCTAGCACATCACCTTAGGAGCTCCTGTTCTTTTTGTTAAGAAGAAGGATGGCACATTCCGGATGTGCATGGATTATAGAGAGTTAAACAAAGTAACAATCAAGAACCGATACCCTTTACCTCGTATCGACGACTTGTTCGATCAGCTTCAAGGATCAAGCTATTATTCGAAGATTGACTTGAGATCTGGTTATCATCAACTCAGAGTTAGAGAAGAAGACATTCCCAAGACTGCGTATTGTACTCGTTATGGTCATTATGAATTCTTGGTCATGCCTTTTGGGTTGACTAATGCACCTGTTTTGTTCATGGACCTCATGAACCACATGTGCAAACCTTATCTTGATTAGTTTGTCATTGTGTTCATCGATGATATACTGATATATTCTAGGATCAAGGAGGAGCATGAAGAGCACTTACGAATGATCTTGGAACTATTGAAAAATGAGCAGCTATATGCCAAATTCTCAAAGTGTGACTTTTGGATAAGAGAAGTGCAATTCCTAGGTCATATTGTTAATGAGAAGGGATACATGTTGATCCTGCCAAAATTAAGGCGATAAAGATTGGACTACACCCAAGACGCCGAGTGAGATAAGACAATTTCTGGGATTAGCAGGATATTACCGACGATTCATAGAAGGATTTTCGAAGACCGCACAACCTCTCACTGCCTTGACCCACAAAGGAATGACATACAAATGGAGTGAGAGTCAAGAATGAGCTTTCTAATTGTTAAAACAAAAACTTTGTACTGCCCCGATATTAGCATTAGCAGAGGGAACACATGATTTTGTGGTGTATTGCGATGCATCCATTCAAGGATTGGGTTGTGTCTTGATGCAACGAGATAAGGTGATAGCCTACGCCTCGAGACAACTAAGGTTCATGAGAAGAACTATACCACCCATGACTTAGAATTAGGTGTAGTGGTTTTCGCCTTAAAGATCTGGAGACATTACTTGTACGGTACCAAGTGTACTATCTACACCGATCGTAAGAGTCTTCAATATATATTCGAGCAAAAAGAGTTGAATATGAGGCAGCGACGTTGGGTGGAAGTACTAAACGATTATGATTACGCTATTAAGTATCATCCGGGAAAGGGGAACGTAGTTGCCGATGCTCTAAGCAGGAAGGAAACAGCTAAACCTCGACGGGTGCGAGCTTTACAGCTTACTATCAGTACCCAACTGCCCGAACAAGTTAAGGAGGCGCAGATAGAAGCTTTGAAAGCAGAAAATGTTGGTTCTGAGTCATTAAGGGGAATGGATAAACAACTAGTGGTTAAAGAGGATGGAATTCGGTATTTCATGGATAGACTTTGGGTGCCTGTTTATGGAAATCTGAGAGATTTAGTTATGAGCGAAGCGCACAAGTCTAGGTATTCTATACATCCTGGATCATGACAAGATGTATCATGACCTAAAGATGCACTATTGGTGGCCGAACATGAAAGCGGATGTAGCTATGTATGTGAGCAAGTGTTTGACCTGCTCGAAAGTAAAAATGGAATATCAAAAACCATCTGGACTGTTACAACAACCTGAGATACCAATGTGGGAATGGGAACAGATCTACGTGGATTTTATTACTAAGTTACCCCGGACTAGTACTGGTTGTGACACGATATGGGTTATTGTGGATCGATTGACAAAGTCTTCTTATTTCCTTGCAATTAAGGAAACTGACAAGATGGAGAAATTAACCCGACTGTACCTTAAAGAGATCGTTTCAAGACACGGTGTACCGATCTCAATTATTTCTGACCGCGATGCTCGTTTCACGTCGCATTTCTGGCAATCATTGCGGAAATCTTGGGTACATGATTAGATATGAGTACTGCATATCACCCACAGACGGATGGCCAGAGTGAGTGTACGATACAGACGTTGGAGGATATGCAACGTGCTTGTGTGATTGACTTCGGGAATAACTGGGAAATTCACCTGCCATTAGTGGAGTTTTCTTATAACAGTTATCATACTAGCATACAAGCAGCGCCTTTCGAGGCGCTGTATGGGAGAAAATGTCAATCACCAGTTTGCTGGGCAGAAATTAGTGATAGTCAGCTAACAGGTCCCGAGTTAATTCATGAGACAACCGAGAAGATTGTGCAGATACGGAACCGTATGGCTGCAGCGCGAGACAAACAAAAGGGTTATGCTGATAAGAGACGGAAAACTTTAGAGTTTTAGGTTGGTGACAAGGTTTTGTTGAAAGTCTCACCATGAAAAGGCGTAGTTCGGTTTGGTAAGCGAGGGAAACTAAATTCGAGGTACGTTGGACCATTTGAAATAGTGGAAAGAATAGGTCCAGTGGCCTATCAACTAGCCCTACTTGATTCGCTAAGTGAAATCCATGATGTATTTCATGTGTCTACCCTGAAGAAGTGCATAACCGATGAAACAATGGTCGTACCACTAGAAGAAGTTCAAGTGGATGAACAATTGCGTTTTATCGAAGAACCAGTCGAGGTGATGGATCGTGCGGTAAAAACACTTAAGCAAAGCAAGATACCTATTGTCAAATCCGTTGGAATTCGCGATGTGGACCGGAATTCACATGAGAACGAGAAGATCAAATGAAGCTTAAGTACCTCAACTATTCGAAAAGGCGATGCCAGCAGACGAAGGTATTGATTTAAATTTCGGGACGAAATTCCTTTCAACATGGGGATGATGTGACAACTCATCCAAAACTCACTCGATTTCAATTTCTGTGTGCCAATGCAGTAGACTAGTGATGGAACACTCTCACCATGTAACGCAATTTTCGGGACGAAAATTCTTTCAATATGGGGATAATGTGACATCCGGTAAATTTCCGTTACCAAACTCCGTTAGTTCCGTTAAGTCTTGCATACACGTTTCGTAAACACACACTAGTTGTCAACTTGGTCAAACGTGTATGTTCTCTGAAATCTTGAGTCCTTGGTTGTAGTGTACTTAGGATTTCACATGTTCTTTGTTTACACGTACTCATGTACTTATATGATCTAGGTAACCTCTAAAGGTTGTCTGTCCATTCTGTTTGTCAAGTAAAACTCTAAGTGTCTACCACGCGTATCAGGTGAGTTCATGCCCCACTCTTTATTTAATCTCTTTTGGGGAGATAGCATACTGGTAAATCACAATGCTTTATATATTCAAGTTGTGTATAATATTAATATAGTATTGATAACATGGAAAAGTCCTCACACTTTCGAATTGTTAATATTGAATAGCGGGGAAATTTGGGTAGTACTACTGGGTCTGACGAGCCCCACCTGTATGACTCGAGGTCAACTGGGTGCAATTTGTCCTATTGAACATTGTCACGACCTGTTAAGTCGTGACAGGAGGCAACAACGTAACACAGTCAGCTTCAATTGCGAAATCACTATGAATTAATATTTATTGTTAATGGACTAGCTATCTGTTACAATGCACTACTTTTATATCTCTATTATTAAACTGTTTATGTTTGAATATCTCTTGAACTCACCAACCATTGTGTTGACATTTTAGTATGCTATTCTCAGGTCATTAGCTTGCTTGCCATAGGAGCACTACATGGTTCACTTGCATTCTAAGACTCAGTCTTGAAGACATTTTAGCATTTTAATGATTAATGTTTACTCTTTGGGTTGGCACATGTTTTTCCATAGTATACACTTTTATTTCTTTGGGTTGTTTCACAAAACGCTTCCGCACCGTTTAAAGTTTGTACTTTGGTTGATTTTATCTAAATTATGGCATATAGAGTCGTTCTGAGTAACTATTGACCGTGATCCTGGTTTGTTCACACGCCTCGCTGTAAAACCCCGCAAGTGGATTTTGAGGGTGTGACAGTAGGGTCTCACAGTATGTACATAGCAACATTTATCAACGTGAATTAGTTACTTAGAAAATTTGAGATTTCATTTTGATGGTGAATTAACGCTTGATTAGATTACATATATGTAAGATATGCATCATAAGTGCGTGATACAATGTTACATATACGTACTACATGTTACATATTGAAACACAATGTTATATAATGTGATTATGTATACGTAACTCAACTGGTGTTCATTTGTTTGTTTCTTTACTCTAAATATATTTGGTTACTCGAATACGAAAAATTAGTAAGATCTAGCGTTTAAATATGTTATAAAAATATTAATGAAAAGTATAGAGAGTTAGATATTTTATTATAGTTTGAGAGAGAGGAGAAAGAGTGAGTAATTATAGGGATTGTTTAACGAATGAAAGCTTTCATATAAGTTTACATATGTATTGCCTATTATACCCTTATAAACTTATAATTAAGACACTTAAAGCATATTTATTTACAATCTTGTCATTGTATGATCTCAATCATTGATTACATAAATCAATGGTGGATAAATAGTTTCCTTGGTTTTCTTGCAAAATATTGTTTTCTTAGTAACCCTCTCCTATATATATATATAAACACACACACACACACACACACACACACATATAATATATATATGTGTGTGTGTATATATATATATATACATGCACACGCACACACATATATATATATATACATATATAAATACATATATATATATACACACATATATATATACATATATATGTATATATATATATAGATGTATATATATATATATATATATATATATATATATATATATATATATATATGTGTCACACCCTTAAAATCCATGTGCGGAGTTTTACCGCGAGGCGTGTAAACAAACTAGGATTACAATCACTAGTTACTCAAAACGACACTATATGCCACATTCAAAACAAGACCAACCAAAAATTCAAACGTTTAAAACTATGCGAAAGCGTTTTGTAAATAAGACAAACCCAAAGTAATACAATGCATAACGTGGTAAAACACGCGCCAACCCAAATGATTAAACACCCTTAAATAAAAACCAACAAAGATGTCTTTAAAATAGAGTCTTAGAACGCATGCTAGACCTGTGTAGTGCTCCTATTGGCAAGCAGAGCTAACGACATGAAATAGCATACTAAAATGTCAACACAATGGTTGGGAGTTCAAGAGTTTTCGTTTAACATAAATGTTATCAATTGTATAGCATAAGAAGTGTATTGAAATAGATATATAGTCTATATTCACAAGTAATAATCATAGTGATTTCGCGATCGAAGCTAACTGTGTTTCGTTTGTTGCCTCCCGTCATGACTTACAAGGTCGTGACGATGTTGTGTCTAGGACAATATTGCACCCGTTTGACCTCGAGTCGCATAGGTAGGGCTCGTCACACCCAGTAATACTACACAAGATTTCCCCTTAGTTACCATTATTAACGATCCAAAAGTGTGAGGACCTTTCAAGGTATTAAGCACTATGTTAAAACATACACAACTTATAATAATAAAATAGCGTTTGAGTACAACTATGCTACCTCCCCCAGAAGAAGGTTTATAAGATAGAGGGACATGAACTCACCTGGTGTATAATGATAATGAATAAAGAGACACATGATAGGTGCAAAGACAACCCTTCAAAGGTTACCTAGATCAAACAAGTACATAAGTAAATGTACATCGAAAACTTAACAACCCTAGGTTAACCTAGTTGACCCGTTGGTGACCTATTAGATGGAATACTGTTAAATCATGTAAATCAACTTATCATACATGAATATCATGTAAGTTATCCACATGCATCACATCATCAACCCAAGTTCTACCTTGGTCATCATACCACATTAGATCATCATACACTCATGCAAATCTCAAATAATCATCATGCTCAATCAATATAAATACATCACATCAAACAATTCATAGGTGAAGTCTAATCATGCACTACATGCAATGTGAAGCCTCCCATGACCTCACATCCTAAACCCTGCCAATCCTACTAAGTAGGGGCCTCGGATTCGCATGCGTGTATGACAATCATAATCACATTACTAGCATACATAGTGACAACCAATTCCAAACCCACTCATAATTCTCTAAACACTAACTACTATTCATTACCATGTATGATCGTCAAACCTAAATTTCTTACATGATCAACCAATCATCCATATAACACAATATTCACATTCCATCACATTAAACATCATCAAAAATCATTCTAACATGATCCTAACATCATAAGCATGCCCAATTAATCACATTCAAAGTTCTATAAAAATAAAGTTTCCCTTTTGGGAAAGTGATACCCAAAAGTGATCTAGCATCCAATTCAACCATAATTTCAACAATTATAATCAAGTTCATAGGATTCATTCTAACATGCTAATCACCTCCAAAACATCCAAATTCCCAACATCATACACAAAAGTTTCTACTTTTAGTAAGTCATAATCAATATCACAATTTCATGGATTTTCTTGCACAATTCAATTAAACTAACATCTAAGCATTACATCTAACATCTTAGCATCATCAAATCATGAATTCCAAGAACAAAAAGTGTGACAACTTCGTTATGCCAATGCAGTAAACCAAGGATGTAGCATAACTATGTAACGTAATTTTTGGGATGAAAATTCTTTCAAAATGGGGAAAATGTGACATCCGGTAGTTTTCCGTTCCCAAACTCCGTTAGTTCCGTTAGGTCTTGCATAAACGTGTCGTGAGCACACACTAGTTGTCGTTGAACGTTTGTGACTTAATAATAATAACCTATGATAACAATAATAATATAATTAATAATGTTGATTATTAGTTGTGATTATGTGGTTCATGAATTTATAGAATTTTAAATGTTGTTTTATAAATTTTACGCAATAACGTGACTACGTGTAATATATATATTTCGTGTGTGGTGTGACTTATTATAAATGTCTAGGATTATTATTATTGGTTAATAATACTTGTGTTTGGTAGTTAAAAACTATTTAAAAAGTATTAGGAAGACTAGTTTTTCTAAAGTAAATAAAAGGGTTAGCTTGTAAGTATTCATAAGATAATACTTACCATATTTAATCAAAATAAAGAAAACCCTAGCCCCCAAACCCCCCAAATCAGCCGAAACCCTTCTCCCTCACCCTCACCTTGCGATTTCAATCACCTAATATCATAAACAATCGATTTTTCTTGGATTGGTCATTACAACATTGTGGCAAGTTCAATCCTTGGCTCATGACACGATTAAAGGTGAGTTTGTGCAACTTGTTCATAGTTTTTGATGTTGATGAACCCTAATTACGAAATTGATGATGATTGTATGAAATTGATGATTGTTAGATGTTAATATGATGTTAGTTAGGTTGTATGAATGTTGAATGATGTTGATTATGAAAGAAATATAGGGTTTGATCATCTAGTTCATATATTGCCAAAAGAGGAAAATTTTTGTTCTTGGAATTCGTGATTTGATGATGCTAAGATGTTAGATGTAATGCTTAGATGTTCGTTTAATTGAATTGTGCAAGAAAATTCATGAAATTGAGATGTTGATCATGACTTACTAAAAGTAGAAACTTTTGTGTATGATGTTTGGGAATTTGGATCTTTTGAAGATGATTAACATGTTAGAATGAATGTCATGAACTTCATTTGGTATAGTATTGATGAAATTATCATTCGATTGGATGCTAGAACACTTTTGGGTGTTACTTTCCGAAAAACGAAACTTTATTTTTGTAGAACTTTGGATGTGATGAATTGGGCATGCTTCTGATGTTAAGATCATGTTAGAATGATTATGGATGATGTTTGTTGAAATAGAATGTGTAATTTAATTGTTATGGATGTTTGGTTGATCATGTAGAAAGTATAGGTTTTGTTGATCATACATGAGAATGGATTATGGTTAGTGATTAGGAGATCATATTTGGGATTGAAACTGATGGTAAATATGTATGTTGGTTGGAATTAACTAAATGAATGAATGTGATTATCATTGTCATACACCTGTGCGAATCTAAGGCCCCTACTTAGTAGGATTGGCAGGGTTTAGGATGTGAAGTCGTGAGTGGCTTCACATGGCATGTAGTGCATGATTAGTCTTCGCGTATGAATTATTTGTTGTGATGTATTTATATATATATATATTATATATATACTAAGTATAATGATTGCTGAGATTTGCATAAGTGTATGATGATCTAAGGTGGTATGATGGCTTAGGTAGAACCTAGGTTGATAATGTGATATACATGGATAAATTGCATGATACTCGTGTATGTTAAGTTATCATATATGATTAAACTATATTTTAACTAATATGTCACCAATGGCTCAAACGGGTCAACTAGGTTAACCTAGGATTATTGAGGTTCTATGTGTACACGTACCTATGTACTTCTTTGTTCTAGGTAATCTTTGAAGGGTTGTCTTTGCATCTATCACAAGTATCTTTATTCACTATCATTACACATCAGGTGAGTTCATGCTCCTTTATTTTATAAACTCTCTTCTGAGGGAGGTAGCATACTTGTACTCAAATGCTATTTTATTATTATAAGTTGTGTATGTATTAACATAGTGATTAATACCTTGAAAAGTCCTCACACTTTCGGATCATTAATAATGGTAACTAGCGGGAAATCTTGGGTAGTACTACTGGGTGTGATGAGCCCCACTTGTGCGACTAGAGGTCAAACGGGTGCAGTATTGTCCTAAACACAAACACCGTCACGACCTGGTAAGTCATGACAGGAGGCAACAATGCAACACAGTCAGCTTCGATTGCGAAATCACGATGGTTATTACTTGTGGATATAGACTAGCTATCTTATTCAATACACTTCTTATGTTATACGACTGCTAATATTTATGTTAAATACAAACTCTTGAACTGACCAACCATTGTGTTGACATTTTTAGTATGCTATTCTCAGGTAGTTAACTCAACTTGCCATTAGAAGGACAACACGGGTCCAACATGCATCCTAATGCTTTATTTCATAGACAAATTATTTATCTTTTATATATGGGTTTTAAACATTAGGATGGCGCGTGTTTGCCATATTATGCATTCATTTACTTTGGGTTTGTCTTATTTTGCAAAACGCTTCCGCATGGTTTCTAAGCTTTTGAAGTTTTGTTGGTTTTGTTTTGAATGTGCCATATAGTGTCATTCTGAGAAACTAGTGACTGTGATCCTAGTTTGTTCACACGCCTCGCAGTAAAACTCCGCGCGTGGATTTGAGGGTGTGACAAAAAGTTTCCTCTAATGGCCATGTATGAACTAGATCATCAAACCCCAGATTTCTTGCACAATCAACATAATCTAGCATTGATACAACCTAACTAACATCATATAATCATCTAACAATCATCAATTTCATATAATCATCATCAATTTCATGGATTAGGGTTCATCAAGAACAACCAGAATGAAAAACTAATCAAAACTAACCTTTAGATGTGCTTAGACGATAATGATCACTTGCAAACAACTTGTACTACTTGAAACCAATTGGAATTCGACTTATGTGCTTGTTCTTGGATGAAATTCGCAAGGTGACGGGGTTTTGGGTGGGGTTGCGGTCGAAATTGAGGTTTGGGGTGGGATTAGGATTGATTTTTGGTTAATTATGGTAACTTTTAGTTAAAAGGTAATTACAATTTAAACCCCTTATTTTATTTTATAAAAAACAATCTTTCTAATACTTTTTAAATAGTTTTTAACTATCAAACACAAGTATTATTAACCAATAATAATAATCCTAGACATTTACAATAAGTCACACAACACACGAAATATATTTTACACATTATCACATTATCGCATAAAATTTATAAAACAAACATTTAAAATTCTACAAAATAATGAACCACATAATCACAACTAATAATCAATATTATTAATTAGATTATTATTGTTTATCATAGATTATTATTATTAAGTCACCAATGTTCAACGACAACTAGTGTGTGCTCACAAACGTGTATGCAAGACTTGATGAAACTAACGGAGTTTGGTAATAGAAAATTACCGGATGTCACATTATCCCCATGTTGAAAGAATTTTCGTCCCAAAAATTGCGTTACATGGTTGTGCCACATGCCTAGTTTACTGCATTGGCATAATGAAATCAAGTGAGTCGTCACATCATCCCCGTGTTGAAATAAATTTCGTCTCGAAATTACTGAGTACCTTCTCCGGTTGTTGCCGTCATTTCGAACAGGTGAGGATACTTGAGCTTTATCTGATCCTCGCGTTCCCATGTGAATTCTAGTCCATGTTTTGAGTTCCAACGAATTTTAACTATAGCTATCTTGCTTTGCTTAAGAGTCTTGACCTCACGATCCATTACTTCAATGGGCTCTTCCACAAAGCGTCATTGATCATCTACTTGTACTTCCTCCAGTGGTACAATTAGTGACTCATTAGATAGGCACTTCTTTAGATTTGAAACGTAAAATACATTGTGAACGCCACTCAGTGACTCTGGCAAGTCCAACCGATATGCCACCGAACCTATTCTTTCTAGAATATCAAATGGTCCAACATGTCTTGGATTAAGCTTGCCTCTCTTGCCAAACCGAATTATACCTTTCCACGGCGAAACTTTCAGGAAGACTTTGTCACCTATTTGAAACTCTAAAGGTTTTCGTCGTTTGTTTGCGTAACTCTACTCTCTGTCTCGCACCTGTAACACCCGGATGTTTTTTTTGAAGCCGGCGAAAGAAGAAAAATAAATAAAGTCCAAAGTCGAGGTACCAAACCTGCCAAGGAGAGAAAGTTGGATGAGTGAAGGTATTTAAAGGGAGAGGGCAACCCTCACCCTCTCCCCACACTTGTGAAAAATCAGCCAAAAGAGAGGAGAAGAGGAAAAAGGGAGAAAAGGGAGAAAAAGCTTGGTTCGAGTGGATTCAAGCATGCAAAATCAAAGTGTAGCAGGTCTAATCAAAGCTCTTCTCATTGTAGTTGTTTGTGTGCGTTCTAGGACCCCTCTTTTACAAGTTTTTGAATGATTTTGGGGCTAGAACACATCTGAAAATCGTTTTGAAGTGTGTGTGTTTGACCCGTGTGTATGTGTTTGTGTATGACGCGAGTGATGTATGATTTCAGGCTTGTGTGTGCGTGTATGGTGTTGTGGTATGCTCTCCTAAGGTTTAGGATGGTTGATTTGGGCTTAGAAGAGGTTTGGAAGAGCTTGAAGGTCAAAAATGGCAGATTGGGTTCGTAAGTGAGCTGTATTCTGCACAGTTAGGGCAATGCGACCGAATGGCATGTGAGTCGTGCGACTGAAGTCCACACGCATGCCAGTCGTGTGATTGAGGTTCAATCACATGTGAGTCATGCGACTGGAGCCCATACGCCTGCCAGTCGTGCGACTGAGGGTCATTCGCGTGGGGAGTCATGCGACTGAGGCCCATATGCCTAGTTCCCTCCGCATTAGGTCCATTTGCACAAGTATTCATCCGCATTGGTTCATTCACATAGGTGCTCAATCGCATATTATCCATTCGCATGGTGTTCAGTCACATGAGAGGTCATGCGACTGAAAGGTGCCCATACGCCCAAGTAGGGCTAGTGTACCCGAGGAAAACATAGTGATTTACTGACTTTCGGGGGAAAGTGTAGATGTAAGTTTTGACATGGAAGGTTCCCGTAAGTTCTTATAAGTTGACTTTTGAGTTCATAGACGCTATGTTGGGCATGCTAATGATGTAAGAGGTTGTATTTTATGCATGATGTATGTTATGTATGTATGATGATGCCCTGTATGATGTTGATGACTATGTATGAGGATGTTCCTTATTATGATGTATGCTTATCTTTCCTGTGGATTTATGTTGAATGTTAATAAATGAAAAGAAAGTATTATGTAATGTAAAGTGAAAGATAACGAAAAGAGGAACATGATGAATGAATGCATGCATTAATGAACGAATGAAATAAGAAAGGCTTGCAAGCAAATGTATGGAGGTGCACACCCAATGAAGGGTGTTAGCTGAATGGTATGCGGGTTAGCTACCCCGGAAAGATGCACACTGGGGTCCAATCTTTGTGATTGACCATATGTATGGGATCCTTGCCGCTTGCCCTAGGTGTTGGAGTCAGCTTCGTGCATAATGTTCGAGGTCTATGAAAGACCTCAGGCCCAGTTACCAGCTTCGTGCATAATGTTCGGTGTATAGCACATGGCATTGATCCGGAATGAAAAAGAAAAGATAAGTGGTCAATGTACTTACCCTAGGTATCGAAGTCAACTCCATGCCCAATGTTCGAGTTCTATGAAAGACCTCAGGCCCAGTTACCCGCTTCGTGCACAATGTTCAGGGTAATGTACATGTCATCGGAAGTACTGAACGTACGAACGAAAGAAAGAATGTATGTACGAATGTGAATGATAATGACGTATGAATAATAAATGAAAGTTAAAGAATGAATGATGAAGATAATAATGATATTATCTATGTGTACGTATGATGTATGATCGCATGAAAGTAAACAACGGTTTTAACAAAAGAAAAGTATGTTTTATTATAAAACTAGAACTCACTCAGCAACGCTGACTTTTATGTGTTTCTAGTTGGTAGGTAATGATTGCTGAGGATGGCACGGGGCGACTACTCAGCTCTTTTAGATGGCATCCATTTTCATAATGCTTTTGTGATGTAATGCAACATGTATTTTTGTAACTTGATAACGATGTATTATTTTGCAAAAACCTTTATTATGAAATGGAATGTTTTGTTTAAATGTTTCCGCTGCGACGTTTTTATGTAGATGATGAAATTGTATGTTTTATGTGCGATGATCGACCAGCTGTAAGCGTCCCGGGAACGGGGCCTTACAAGTTGGTATCACAGCCAAAGTTTAAGTGAAATGGGTAAATTTTCAAAATAAACCTTAACTTAAACTGAGATTTGGACGGAAAGGGAAGGGATACCAGTCTGAGTAGCTGCGTGCCATCATATATTTTCGTAATGTTAACGGTAGTATATGCGCATGGTATGTGGTTATGTGTTGTTTGTAGATTTAAATACTGATGTAGTCAGGACATGTAATGCTTGGGGTATAAAGAGTAATGTAAGTGGCTAATCACAATTGGCCACTGTAATTAGGGACTTACTATACTTGACATAAACGGAGCTATTCCCTTGAATGACCGTGTTGGTGTTTGAATACTTTAGTGTGCATGTGAATGGCCGGTGGTAGATCTTCGAAAGCCTCTCGTGGTGGTGGTCGTGACGGGCTTGGTGCTGAGCCGCGACCCAAGAGAGGAAGACCCAGAATGGAAAAGGTGGTTCATAAAGACCAGAGACCCTCATTTGGAGGGTGGGGATGACAGTGCCAATCTGAGACCGTCATTAAAGGAGGCTGTTGTATAAGAAGTTCATCAGGTCATGCAGATGATCTTACCGTCTATAGTGATTAAATTTATCAAGGCGGTACGGGAAGGGGAGAGACAAGAGAGGAATAGGTCCTCGGGAGGACGGGAGAAACCGGAACCTGAAGCGGTTCTCTCTGATGATGAAGAGGAAGAAGATGAGCCTATGCTGTAGGTGGTACGAGGCTGTAATTATGGGGTGTTTCAACGATGCAAGCCCCCTACTTTTGATGGCAACGGCACTACTGCTGCTGCTCACCGATGGGTGAGAGAAATGGAAGTTGTTTTAAATATCAGCGAGTTCCAGGAGGATCAGAAAGTAAAGTTTGTTGCCCATTCCTTTGTGGACTCGGCTCTGTGCTAGTGGGACAATATAGTCCAAGCCAAGGGTAGTAGGGCTATTAGGAGAATGAGATGGTCGGAACTGAAAAGTTGGTGATCGAGGAGTTCTGTTCTCATAGAGAAATGGATAAAGTTGAGAGAGAGTTCCTGCAACTGGAGGCGGGAACCATGACACATCAGCAGTACACCACGAAGTTCAACAAAATGGCACGTCTGGTGCCGGATCAAGTGACGCCCTTGTCACGAAAGATCAAAAGATACATTCAGGGTTTGCCAGCAGATATTCGCAGGCACATGATTGTTGCCCGACCGAGCACGTTTAGGTCGGCGGTTGACTTGGCAGGGAGATTGTATGATGAGAGGGCGGTAGTGGTGTCTGAAGGTAGCAAGAAGGGCGGTGGTGATCGGACTGGAATGGGAAGAGGTTTGGTCGGGGAGATACCTCGACGGGTAAGAAGAAGGCACGGATGGATGATCGCCGTGTAGTCATACCAGGTATGGGATCGAAGAAGTGTGGCAAATGTGGGAAAGAGCACAGTGGTGAGTGTAGGTGGGGGTTGAACGTCTGTTTCAAGTGTGGGAAGCTTGGTCATATGGGTAGAGACTGTAGGGGTACAAGGTGTTTCAATTGTGGGGAAAGTGGTCATATGAGTAAAGACTGTATGAAGCCAAGGGCTGAGGGTTCCGGGGTGAAGAAGACGGGAAGTGAAGGACCGAGGGCGAGCACCAGGGCATTCACTATGACACAGGAGGAGGCTAGGACAGACCCTGATCTTGTGTCCGGTACGTTTCAAGTGAACCAAACTTTAGCTTCGGTGTTATTTGATTCTGGCGCCGATAAAAGTTTTTTCTCTGCTACTTTTCGTGCTAAGCTGCCACTTAGTAGTAGATGTGTTGATGCGCCCTTTGATGTAGAAACCGCCATAGGTAAGTCCACCAGAATTTCTGAGGTGATAGAAGGATGTGATGTGTAATTGGAAGGCCATAAGTTTCCGGTTAGACCGTTCGTAATGAATTTAGGTGGTTTCGATTTGGTTCTTGGGATGGATTGGTTAGCGGACTACGAGGCTAACATTATGTGTAGCAAGAAGATGATTTGTTTGACAGCGCCCAACGGTAGTTCAGTAATGGTTAATGGGGAGCGGGTCATGACGATCCCGAAAGTAATCTCAATGGTGGTGGCGGGAAAGTGTATGAGATGTGGATGTAGTGCCTATTTGGCCTATGTAAAGGATGTGGATACACCAACACCAAAACTATCTGAAGTACCGGTGTGTGTGACTTTCTAGATGTGTTCCCAGAAGACTTACCAAGAGCGCCACCTGACAGAGAGATCGAGCTTCCGATTGATCTGATACCGGGTGCCCAACCTATTGCCAAGGCATCGTATCGGTTGGCTCCGACTGAGATGAAAGAGTTGATGGAGCAGTTGTAAGAGTTGCTTGATAAGGGGTTCATTAGACCGAGTATCTCTCCTTCGTGCACAATTTTCGGGGTAATGTACATGTCATCGGAAGTAATGAACGTACGATCGAAAGAAAGAAAGTATGTATGAATGTGAGTGATAATAACGTATGATGAATAAACAGAAGTTAAAGAATGAGTGATGAAGATAATAATGATATTATCTATTTGTACATATGATGTATGATCGCATGAAAGTAAAGAGCGGTTTTAATGTAAGAAAAGTATGTTTTATTATAAAAGTATAACTCACTCAGCAACGCTGACTTTTATGTGTTTCCTGTTGTCAGGTAATGATTGCTGAGGATGGCACGAGGTGGCTACTCAGATCTATTTGATGGCATCCATTTTCATAATGCTTTTGTGATGTAATGCAACATGTATTTTGTAACTTGATAACAATGTATTATTTTGCAAAAGCCTTATTATGAAATGGAATGTTTTGTTTAATTGTTTCCACTGCGATGTTTTTATGTAAGATGATGAAATTATATGTTTTATGTGCGATGATCGACCAGCTGTAAGCGTCCCGGGAATGGGGCCTTACAACACCGCAGCCGTGTGGTTTCGTATCTGCACTATCTTCTCTGTGGTCTCATGTACCAATTCAAGACAAGTCAATTGACTATCACTAACTTCCACCCAACAAACTGGTGATCTACACTTTTGCCCATATAATGCCTCAAATGGTGCTACCTTGATGCTAGTATGTTAACTATTGTTGTAAGAAAACTCAACCAACGATAAATGAGCTTCCCAATTATTCCCAAACTCGATCACACAAGCACGCAACATGCTTTCCAAAGTTTGAATAGTATGTTCACTCTGACCATCGGTGTATGGATGGTAGGTAGTGCTCATGTCCAGACGCGTACCCAAAGACTTTTGTAACGATTGCCAGAAATAGGACGTAAAACGAGCATCACAATTAGAAATAATCGAGATCGGCACACCATGCCTCAGAACTAATTCCTTCAAGTAAATTCGCGTTAACCTGTTCATTTATGAGTCTACTTGATCGCCAAGAAGTGAGCTAACTTAGTGAGCCGATCCACGATCACCCATATCATGTCACAACCACTAAGAGTCCTGGGCAACCTAGTAATGAAGTCCATAGAGATTTGTTCCCACTTCCACAAGGGGATTTCAGGTTGTTGCAGTAACCCAGATGGTTTCTGATATTTTTCTTTTACCTTAGAGCTTGTCAGGCATTTGCTCACGTATGTAGCTACATCTGCCTTCATGTTAGGCCACGAGTAGTGTGTCTTCAGGTCATGTTACATTTTGTCAGAGCCGGGATGTATGGAATACTTAGACTTGTGCGCTTCACTCATAACCAAGTCTCTTAGATTCCATATAAAGGTACCCAAAGTCTATCCATGAATATCATATTCCATCGGATTTGACTTCTAACTATTTATCCATCCTGCATAAAGATTCAGATATAGCATTATCATCTTTCAAGGCTTCCGTCTGGGCTTCCTTACTTTGCTCAGGAAAGTGAGTACTAATCGTCAATTATAGGGCACACACTTGTCGGGTTTAGCGGTTTTCTTTCTACTTAAGGTATCGGCGACTACATTCGCCTTTCCCGGGTGGTATTTAATAGCACATTCATAATCGTTTAATAATTACACCCAGTGTCATTTCCTCATGTTAAGCTCTTTCTGCTCAAAGATATGTTGAAGACCCTTGTGATCGGTGTAATTGGTACCGTACAAGTAATGTCTCTAGATCTTCAAGGCAAAGCCCGCTGCTCCTAATGCCAAGTCATGAGTAGTGTAGTTCTTTTCATGTACCTTCAGTTGTCGCGAGGCATAAGCTATTACTTTATCACATTGCATCAGGATGCAACCAAGTCCTTGGATAGAAGCATCATAGTAAACCACAAGATCCTCACTTCGTTCAGGTAACACTAATATCGGTGCACTACAAATTTTCTGCTTCAACAATTGAAAAATAGCTTCCTAACTCACCCCATTTATAGGTTGTTCCCTTATGGGTCAAAGCTATGAGAGGTTGAGCGATCTTTGAGAATCGCTCAATGAAACGCCGATAGCATCCTGCCAGACTAAGAAATTGCCTTATCTCACTAGGCGTCTTGGGTACTGACCAGTTCCTTATCGCTTCAATCTTTGCAGGATCCACATGTATTACCCTCTAGTTAACAATGTGAACCAAAAATTGCACCTCATGAATCCAGAAGTCGCACTTAGAAAATTTGGCGTACAATTGTTCCTTTATAAGTAGCTCCAGGATTAAACGTAGGTGTTCCTCATGTTCCTCCTTGGTCCTAGAATAAAACAATATGTCATCAATAAACATGATAACAAATTGATCAAAGTAGGGTTTGCACACATGGTTCATGAGATCCATGAACACTGCTGTGCATTTGTCAACCCAAAAGGCATGACCAAGAACTTGTAATGACCATAATGAGTACGGAGCACAGTTTTGGAGATGTCTTCTTCTCGGACTCTAAGTTGATGATACCAGATCTCAAGTCAATTTTCAAATAATAACTTGATCCCTGAAGCTGATCAAATAGATTGTTGATATGAGGTAATGGGTATCGTTTCTTGACCGTGACCTTGTTCAACTCTCTGTAGTCGACGCACATCCGAAATGTACCATCTTTCTTCTTAACAAAGAGAATAGGTGCTCCCGTGATGAGCTCGGTCGAATAAAACCTTTATCCAACTGTTCCTCGAGTTGCGTAGTAATTCCTACAGTTCGTTCGGTGCTAACTAGTAAGGTGCTCTCGCAATCGAAGCAGCTCTGGGACTCAGATCGATCTGAAACTCGACTTGACGATGAGGTGGTAGTCCTTGAAGATCCTCTAGAAACACCTCCGGAAAGTCATGAACCACTGGAATGTCTTCTATCTTCTTTTCCTCCTTTTGTTGGTTAGAGATGAGATCTAATATGGCCCAGTGGCCCTGCGTAACCACTTCTGAGCCTTCATGAACGATATGATGCCTATAACATCACCACTCTTCTCGCCCTTAACCGAAAGCATTTCCCCATCTACCATGGGAATACGAATAACCTTCTCATGACAAATCACCTCGGCCTGCTTCTATGACAGCCAATCCATGCCTACGACCACATCAAAACTTCCAAGAGTAACGGGCATAAGGTCAATGTGAAAGGTATGACCAACGAGTTCTATCTTGCAATTCTTAAGGATATGCGTAACAGATATTTGCTTACCATCAGCCAATTCTACAACATACTTAGACCCCAAGATAGAGGGCATATCACTTAAGAGGATACAAAACTTAGTAGAGATAAAACTCCTATCGGCTCCGGTGTCAAACAGTACAGAGGCAAAACGACCATTAACAGGAAATTTACCAGTAACAGTAGTAGGGTCATTTATGTTGACACATGTGTTCCTAGTTTATATGCATAAATGTAAAATTCTTTCATGTCTTACATTTGTGTAATGTGATGATGTAAGTCTTTCATGTCTTACATATGTGTAATGTGATGATGTAATGAAGTATGATACATGCCTTGATGTTTATTTATTTTTGATTCATATGTATGAACTTCTTATATAGGTTTGAGGTTATTGTACATTGTTCTTAGTCAATAATGATTAAGTAATGTGTTCAACCTAGTTGGGTGATTATTCATGCTAATGGTCCATACTTATAGACCATACGCATGAATATATCATGCTTATGGACTAGTCGCATGACTGAACCAGGAGACTGGATCATTGCACGATTGAAGTAGGAGACAGGATAAGTCGCACGACTGAACCAGGGTCAGGATCAGTCGCACACTGAACCTTCAGTCGTGCGTATGAATCAATCGCATGAGTCAGGTGCACGATTGAACCATGCTAATGGTCCAGTCATACGAATAAAACTACTAACCTATAAATACCACTTAATTCGTGGAAAACAGAACGCTTTGAGAGACACTTCGAATATACATAAACCTTAGCCGTCTAGAGCTTCCAAGAAAGCCAATCTAACTTCATACTTCGATCTTGATCGATTCCTACTCATTCTTAACGTTTAGGTAATTGATATATCGATCAGGTTATCGTTCTCACTGATTGGATCGCCAATCAAATAGGATTCCGCACTATTTGATCTAGTTACACATAGAATCTGTTAGTACTCCGTACGTACACGGTCCTAACAAGTGGTATGAGAGATTTGCTCATGATTTTGCGTTGGGTTCGATTTGTTTTGGTGTTAAAAACCTAAGTTTTAAATCAAAAGAGTCACCACCTTGCTTCAAAAGGCTTTTTCAACGTTTTCATGCATTATAGTCTCAGTTTTTCATTATACGGCAGATTAGGGTTCCTGGGAAACACGTATTTTGTGTCAAAGTGTCAAAATATTCGACTTTACAAACACAGCAGCCTTCAGTCGCACGATTGGTTCATTCGTACGATTGAATTCAATCGTATACTCCATCCGCACGACTGATCCATACTCATAGCCCATTCGCACGAGTGAAACTTTCCTATTCTAAAAGTACCAAGTTTAAAGCAATGGAAGAAAAATTTGCTACATTTACTGCCGGAAAGGAATCCCGCATCCAGAACCTTCTACTTGTAGAGAATGAGAATGGAAATCATAATAAACAGCCAAAGCTGTTACGTTAGATGATATCCACAGTGGAAAGAACGGTTTGAAATCTATTAAATGGAGTTGACCCAAATCTTTGGACATCCATTGAGACTATTTATACGGTATCAGTCAGTGCTAGTGAAGTCAAGTTGACTTTAGGAGGAATGAGTGAAGCTTAGAAGATGATGTTCAATGCTGAAAAGAAAGTATTTGCCTTGTTGACTCAGTCAAAGGATATTTTTCATTAGTTCATTGAGAAGAAGCAGGGTAAAAAGTTAGGAGGCATTAGAGAAGAGATATGATGGAAACACAACTCTTAAAGCACTGAAGGCTAAAGCTCTTAAAAAGGAATTTGATAATTTCTCTTCGATAGGGAATGAGAGCTTGGATGATATTATTGACAAATTCTATTATCTGATGAGTGAGTTGCAAACTCATGGTGTGACAACATCTATGGAAGATAAAGTTTCAAGTTTTGTTGATGGTTTGCCTAATAAATGGGATTCATTTGTGTCTAATCTGAGACAAAAGGCATTTTTGCAATGTTAGACATAAATGATTCATCTTGAAGTTAAGGGAGGAAGAACTGCGAATGAAATACAAGTTCAAGAAAAGATCCTATGTTCAGAATCTTTACTTTACAACTCAGTTCCGACTCTAGTTGGTTCAGGAGCATCGTTACAAACAATACTCGTGTCTAGTTCCTCTATTCCTTCCCAAACCACTACGTCAGGAACCGAAACATCAGGGCCATCTGGAACCCAATACATAGTTCCTGAGGCAAATACTACAAAGTTGAAGACTGAGAATGTCCGGTAATGTCACAGTGGAAATGGCTAAGGAGCACATTGATCTTCTAGCGGATGTTGTACAATCTTATGATGGTTTAGTTGCCGGTAATATTAAAAATTGTCAACTTGCAGATGAGGATTACGAGTAAGTTGATGAAAATGAGCTAGAAAGAATGGACATAATCTGGGCCTTGGCGAGTGCAGTCAGAAGAGCAAAGGAGTTTGTCAAAAAGATGGGGCAAAATCTAGTTGCCACTAAAGATACGACCTTTGGTTTTGACAAAACCAAAGTCACATGTTTCAACTGTTGTGAAAAAGGGCACTTTAAACGTGAATGTGTAAAGCCCAAGAAAACTAGAAATGGAAACCCATTTCCAACATTCAACCGTCAAGAAAAAGACATGATTGGAACTACATCTTCAAGTAAAGAGACAAAGGCTCTAACTGCTCAAGGCGATAATGGGCAAGACTGGTCCTTTCGCTTTGTTTCTCCAGGTGAATCAAATATTGCCTTTGTCGCTGCATTGGATGATAGTGAAGGTGAGATCATAGCTGAGCAAGCGATGTCAGATACCAAAGAAGCTGTGAATGTTGTAAATCACTTGGTTGAGGAAGAGCTCAAAGCAACAAACTCAGAATCTCCGGTCAACGAAGAGTCTGATATAGCTTTGATGGCTGATTTGTCTCATCCCTCAAGGTAAGTTCTAAAGATCAATTATTTGAACAACATGCTTGTAATGAATCTGACAAATTTAGAGAAAGCATTGATCTAAAATTTGCAAGGTTATTAGACACAATGATAATTTAGTAAACGATTTACAACTCTACACTAAGGGTAATCGTATTTTAAAACAAAATGAGTGCAGTTTCAAAGAAAAAGTAGAACTTTTGGGAAAACAACTAAGGGACACCGAGGTTGTTGCATTAAATAAAGCAAATGACATAAAGTTTTATTTAAATCTTTGGAAGAAACGAAAAATGAAAAACCAGTTTTGGAAGTCGAAGTTGAATCTTCAAAACAAAAACTGCATAGTTTGGCTAGTTTTTCTCACATAGTTCAAAACATAGTTAAAGAACGTAATAATGGGGAAGGTCTCGCATATAAAGTAGTTCCGCCACCACATGCAGTCCTTTTGAACATTAAATGTAGAACAATCAATAATAACCCTATAAAGGATCATGTGGTGTCCACTCCTCTCGTTAGTGATCCCGATTCCATGGGCATATCTGTGATAAACATCACTAAACAAAAGAAATCTACTTTGAAATCAATAGAGAATATACCTATTGAAAATTTGGATGATCAAATGAAAAGGTTAATGTAAGGTCAAGTTCACACACGTCTACTTTAGAACCCAAAATGACTGATCCAGTTAACCAAAACGTGTTATTCATCAAAGTCCAAATAAACTAAAAGTTAAAGATGTTCAAAATGTTAAAACAATTAATTTTTTTAAAGGAGCTAAAAAATCTAAAAGAGAAGTGACAAAACCCAACCAAACACACCTCACACCCTTACAAAAGTCAACACAACATAAAACTTTTCTTCAATCTGTAGAAGGGAGATCATGCTACAGTTATGGAAAACAACGACATATCTCTCCTAATTGTCCTTATAATCAGACGCCTAAAAAAATTGAACTTTATATTGAAAAACCAATTTTTTCTAAAACGAGATCTAGTACTCCACCTAAGAGTATTAGTGAACCTAAAGTTCAAACCATAAGCTAGTCGTCTGTTTACCACAAATATGCTTTACACAAAACGGGCTTGTGGAAGATAAAATCAAGTACTATGTCTGATAATAATAACAGTAAGAAGAAAGAAATGCCCTCATCCTCTAAAGGTCAATGGGTTGAATTCATGATATGTGATTCCTCTAGGTCACCCAAGCCAGTTAAGGCTCGGGTCCCAACCTAATCTAATAAATTCCTTTGAATGTGCAGGGTGTTCGTTACAGCGCTATCACAAATACCTGGATTATTGATAGTGGGGCGTCCAGGCACATGACCGGGAACTCGTCTCTCCTTTTTAATGTCAAACAAATTAAAGGGGGAGATGTATGTTTTGCTGGGATTAAAGGAGGTTACATCACCGCTCAAGGTGAAGTGGGAAATGAGAAAGGGAAGTTTGACAAGGTTAACTATGTTCAACAACTACCGAACAACTTGCTTTCAGTCTCCCATATATGGGATAAAGGATTCAAAGTTGTGTTTGACAACACAAAGTGCTATATGTTGAAGAAGGATTATGTTATCCAGGCGGATAAAGTTCTAATGTCAGCTTTAAGATATAACTATTTGTATGTCTTGGATCTATCAAAAGCTTCTACAAGTAAGACCACTATGCAATGCTTCTTGTCAAAAGGAACAAAGAGGGATTCAGTCTCCTGGCATAGGAGAATGGGACACATTAAGCTTAGGAAGATGAATCATCCAGTATAGAATGATTTAGTGAATGGAGTAACTGTCCAGAATTCTAGCTTCCGAATTTTTGCGTAGCATGTAAGAAAGGAAAACAGACCAAGAAGTCTCACAAGGCTAAGAAAGTTAATTCTATCGATATTCCTCTCGAGCTTCTACACATGGATTTGTTTGGCCCGATAAGTACAAAGAGTATTGCTAGTGATCTATACTGTCTTGTAGTAACTAATGATTACTCAAGATTTTCTTAGGTGATGTTTCTGAAATCCAAATCAAAGACTTTTGAATCATTGAAACATCTAGTAACTACTTTGGAATCACTCTACAAGCTGAAAGTAAGGCAGATTCGACCAGACAATGGAACAAAGTTCAAAAATCAGTGGAATGGGGTTGTTGAAAGAAAGAATCGTAGATTGATAAAGACAGCAAGAACAATGTTAGCTGACTCTAAACTGCCTATTCAATTCTGGAATGAGGTAGTGGCTAATCCATGTTACACGCTCAATCGAGCCTTAGTGGTCAATCGACATGGGAAAACATGTTATGAACTGCTCTAGCGACGTAATCCATACTTGGAGTATCTCAAACCAAATGGTGCACCGTGCATGTTGTTAAAGAAAATTCAGACTAGGAAGTTCAGTGAGAAGGTAGAAGAATGTATCTTTCTTGGATATAGTATACCAGACAAGAGAGTTTATAACAACTCAACGGGTCAGGTCGAAGTGTGGTGAAATGTTGATGTTCAAAGATACACCACCCCATGCTGGAAAAGGACCTTCCTTCTTGTTTGACTATGATGGATTTTTTAATTCCTTCAACCTACCTCCCTCTCATCCTGATGATGAGTTATCTGCTACAATGATGTACGACGTTCTGAACACTCCTCCACGAGACTCGACACCATCAGTTCCATTAGACGATTCTTCTAGCCCTTCAGGGGGAGAGATTGAAGTAAGTGATTCTTCCTCTGATGATGAAGCAGTTGAGACTGAAAATGTGGACCAGAAGGAATAGGTTCCCACTAATGAAAGTACACAAGCATCAGATCTTGATGCCTCTAACGCTTCTAAACCTCATACTCTAACAGCTCCAGATACTGAACCTGGGATTTAAAATCTAGATACTGAAGTAGTTGTTCCCACCACTCTCAAATCTCGAATTAATGTGTATCATCCTTTAGACAACATCATTGGTGATGTTCTATCGGGAGTACAGACACAAAATCAACTATACTCAGCTGATTATGCCTCAATCATAGAAAAAGTATATCCTTACGATGGTGCTTATCGATGTTTTGTGTCTCAATTTGAGCCAAAATATGTAAGTGAAGCCCTTAACGATGAGGAATGGGTTAGTGCTATGCAACAAGAACCCTTACAGTTCAAGAAGTTAGGAGTATGGACCCTTGTGGATAGACGAAAAGGTGCTAAGGTGATTGGCACTAAATGGGTGCTAAAGTCTAAGAAAGATGACCAAGGGGTTATAATTAGAAATAAAGCTTGGCTTATGGTTCAAGTGTTTCGACAGGTTGAAGGCATAGACTACAATGAAGTATTTGAACCTGTGGCACGGATGAAAGCATTTGGAATCTTTCTAGCCTATGCATCCTACATGAAGATTAAAGTTTATCAATTGGATGTGAAAAGTGCAATTTCTTCATGGTGAAATTCGTGAAATAGTATACGTTAGTTAACTGGAAGGATTTGAGGATCTGTATCATCAGGATTTACAAACTGGTCAAGGCTCTTTACGGGCTCCATCAAGCCCCTAGAGTCTGGAATGAGAAACTCTCAACTCATCTAGTGAAACATGGTTTTCGCAGAGGGGTTATTGATTGCATGTTATTCATCAAAGAAAAGGATGGCGATTTACTACTGGTACAGATATATGTGGATGACATAATCTTCGGTTCCAAAAATGAAGAATTATGTAAAGAATTCGAATTTGTAATCAAAGTAGAGTTTGAGATGAGTGCCATTGGGGAGATGAAGTTCTTTGTTGGATTACTGGTGGATGAGACACCAAAAGGAATCTTCTTGCATCAGTCCAAATATGTAGGAGAGATCCTCAGTCGATTCGACATGGAGAATGCTACAGCTGCTGGAACTCCACTTGCCACAAACCATGACGTGACACCCGACAAAATTAGTGATCTGGTGGATGCCACCACGTACATAGGAATGGTTGGATCTCTAATGTACCTCATAGCCTCTGGTCCTGATATTATGTACGCCACGTGTATATGTTCCATATATCAGGCAAAACCAAAAGTAAATCATCTCACTAGAGTTAAAAGGATTTTTCGTTATCTGAAGGGTACTCCAACACTTGGGTTGTGGTATCCTTATGATGGTGACTTTGAGCTTATAGCGTATAGTGACTCAGACTATGGTGGTTTCAAGATGAATTACAAGTCAACATGAGCAGGATGTCAGTTCTTTGGTAGACGGTTAGTCGCTTGGCAGTATAAGAAGCAGACATTAGTTGCTCTGTCAACATGTGAAGCTGAATATGTTGTTGATGCAAGTTGCTGTTCGCAAATCATTTGGATTCAACAGCAAATGCGCGATTACGGTTTGCAATTTTCTAACACCCCTATCTTTGTTGATAATTCTACCGCAATTGCTGTCACCAAAAATCCGGTCCAACACCCGAAAACAAAACACATCGGTGTTAAATATCACTTAATACGTGACTGTTTTGAAAAACAAT
This sequence comes from Flaveria trinervia, assembly GCA_025506515.1. Lineage (NCBI taxonomy): Eukaryota > Viridiplantae > Streptophyta > Magnoliopsida > Asterales > Asteraceae > Flaveria > Flaveria trinervia. Next base: position 84,265,246 of record CM046447.1, read on the forward strand.
GAATTGATGTTGTTAAAATTAATACGGATTTTTAACGTGCCGACCTCTACACAAAAGCATTTGACAAACCTCAGTTTTTATATCTTTTAGAGGTTAATGGCGTGAAAAAAGAAAAGTGATGTTATTCAAGTACAAGAAAGTTCTAAGTCCAACAAGTATTTTCTTAGTTTATTTATTTTATTTTATTTTATTTTATTTTATTTTATTTTCCTGTCTATTATAATCAAAAAACACAAAAAGATTTTCGGGGGAGAATAGTTTAGTTTAGTACTTACTTACTTGCCTTATTTATTTACTTAAAAAACGAAGGGGAGGGCAGATTAGCTTAAAGAAATGAAATCAAATCTTTTATTTTGATTCAAAATTTATGGAAAATGATAGTACATAGGGAACAAATTGTTTGAGACTTTAAAACTAATTTGTTCAACATGCTAAATTCAAATTACAAGTCTGAGAAGTTTAAGCACAAGAAAAGGAAAATGATAGTAAAACTAGTATGCTACTAAGGTACCATAGACAAAGTAGACCTAGAGGTTGCTAGTTCATTATATCATGTGTCAGTAGATTCAACACAATAGATGAGTAGACTTTATTGGTGCATTAAATTCAAACTCAGTTGTTCAACTTGCTGTGGGTTCACATCTAACCCTAGTTAACACAATTAATGCATTTCCAATAAGGGTTGACGAGCAAAATAAATGCCACAAATGTGTGCGGATGACCATAAAAATGAGCAAAGCCTATGGAAAAACTGCAAAGAGAAATCAAGCTAATGACTAATGTTTTTGGTGCGTTATGTGCAAAAGAAAAACTAATGCTCTAATAAGAAGATAGGGTGTGTGCCTCTCTGCTCTGTGGTGGCACTAACTTGAGGATAAGCATAACCTAAATATTCTAGAATTCATTGTTGTTTGCGCCTCTATGTTGTGCAATGACACTTACCTGAGGCTTGGCATCTCTTTAAAAGCTCTTAGAATAGTTTCTTCTTGTCAGATACCCGCAGAGCGCTGGAAAATCTCCTGAGGAATTGTTGATACATATATACCTAGTTATGAGCTTAATGTAAATGTCTGTCATGTCTTACACATATGTAATGAATGAGTTGAATGAAATATAATATGTGGTTGATGCTTATAATGTTTAATGTTTCATTGCATTATTGTGTGATAAAGTATAATGAACTTACTATATAGGTTGGATGTTGTTGTGCATAGTTCTTAGTCAATAATGATTGAGAAACGTGTTCAATCTTAGTCGTATGAGTCTTCATGCGAATGGACCATGCTAATGGACCATATGCATGTATACCTCATGCTAATGGACCAGTCAAACGACTGAACCAGGAGACTGGACCAGTCGCACGATTGAGACATAAGATTGACTCAGTTGCACGACTGAACCTTCAGTCGTGCGTATGGATCAATCACATGATTCACTCATGCTAATGGTTTAGTCACACGATGGGAACCCATAACCTATTAATAGCACCTAATTCATGAAAAAACATAACACTTCAAGAATTTTGACTCATATTCATACCCTTGCCGTCCAGAGACTCTAGAGAACCTGTTCTTACTTCATAGTTTGCAGTTGATCTTGTTCTAATTGTTCTTAACGTTTCTTTCATTGTTTGATTGATCTGAACAACGTTCTCACTAATTGGATCGCCAATCAAATAGGATTCTACACTATTTGATCTGGTTTCATGCATTATCAGTTAGTAATCTGTACGTACACGGTCCTAACAATAGGTATCAGAGCTTTAGCTCTTGATTTTGCGTGTGATTCGATTAGTTTTGGTGTCAAAATCATGTTTTTCATTCAAAAGAGTCACCTTTTTTGAATAACACAGTCTTTTTGACGTCTCTAGGTCCAAAAGTTTACGTTTTTTCGGCATACGCCAGATTAGGGTTCTTGAAAAATCATGTTTTTGTGTCAAAGTATCAAAGACCTTTGAATTTTCAAAAACAGCAGCCTTCAGTCGCACGATTGACTTAATCACACGACTGAACTCAATTACATCTCCCATACACACGATTGAACTCAGTCGCTCATCCATTCGTACGACAGAACATCTTTATTCGTATGTCTCCAACGCACACTCCATATGCACGACCGAATCCAATCGCACGATTGAATTCATTTGCACCACTCATTCACACAACTGAGTCATCCACATTGGCCATCCTCATTTGTCCAAGCGCACGATAGACTCATTCGCATTAGTCCAATTGCATGAGTGACTCATCTGCATTAGTCCAATCGCACGAGTGATTCATTCGCACAAGTAAATTAGTTGAATTCTAAAGTTCAAAGTTAAAGAGATGGAATATCAATTCTTTGCGTTTACTGCTGGTAGGGAGGGACTCACGGATCCAGAACCTTTTGCATTTGGAAAATGAGATTGGGAATCATAACAAACCACCTAAACTTATAATGTTAGATGATTACCCACAATGGAAGCAGCAATTCGAGATCTATCTTAATGGGCTTTATCCCAACCTCTGGGACTCTATTGAGACGGGTTATAGCATGCCAGATGGTGCCGATGGTGTTAAACTAACCTTGGGTGGGATGATGACAGCCAGAAAGCAAAGTATAATGCAGAAAAGAAGGTATATGCCCTGTTGACTCAGTCAATACCAAAGGAATATTCCATTAGTTTTCTGAGAACAAACAGGCAAAGAAGTTATGGGAAACTTTGGAGAAATGATACGATGGGAATGCAACGCTGAAAGCTCTAAAGGCAAAGGCATTGAAGAAGGAGTTTGATAGCTTCTCTTCGATGGGTAAAGAAAGCTTGGATGATGTCATAGACAGATTCTACCATCTAATGAGTGAGCTGGACACTCATGTGGTCTCAATGTCAATGGAAGATAAGGTCTCAAGCTTTGCTGATGGTCTGCTAGAGAAGTGGGACGCGTTTGTGTCTAGCCTGAGATAGAACAACATCCTAGCAAAATTAGACATAAACGAATTCATCCTTAAGTTGAGGGAGGAGGAACTAAGGATAAAGTATAGGTCACAGAAAGGATCTTATGACCATAATCCTTCACTCTATAACTCCTCTTCCACGCCAACCAGTTCAGGAGCACCACTTCAAACAACGTTTGTGTCTAATTCAACCGCTCCTTCTCAAACCACAGCTTCAGGATCTGAAACGTCAGGGTCATCTAGTAGCCAATATATTGCACCTGAAGCAAATGCTACGAAGTTGAAGACCGAGCACCTCGGAAATATTACTGTGGAGGTTGCAAAGGAGCATATTGACCTACTAGCAACGGTAGTTCATTCTTATGATGGTCTAGTTGCAGGAAATATCGGAAATTTCCATCTGGCAAATGAAGATTATGAGTAGGTGGACGAGAATGAACTAGAAATAATGGATATTATGTGGGCTTTGGCAAGTGTTTTCAGGAGAGCGAAAAAGTTTGTGAAGATAACGGGACAGATCTTGATAGCCACAAAAGACACTACCTTTGGTTTCGATAAAACCAAAGTTACCTGTTTTTACTGTGGAGAAAAGGGGCACTTCAAACATTAATGTGTAAAGCCCAAGAAGACAGGTAACAAGAATCCATTCTCATCTTTTAACCGTCAACAGAAATACACGAGTGGAGCTACCTCGTCAAACAAAGAGACAAAGGCCTTAGACTGCTAAAGGTGACGAAGGACAAGATTGGACCTTCAGTTTTGTGTCTCCGGGTGAATCGAACTTTGCCAATGTCGAGGGTTTGGATGATGACCCTGCAAGTGAAGGTGACATCGCAGTGGAACTAGTAATGTCAGATAATAAAGATACTGCAAATGTGGTAAATCACCTGATTGAAGAAGATCTCAGAACAATATGTTCAGAATTACCAACACCCGAACAGTCAAACTCTGCTATGATGGCTCATTCAACTGAGTCTTCACAGGTAGGTACCAAAGACCAACTCTTTGAAAGTCATGCTTGTAATGAATGTAATAAATTTCGGGAAAGCATAGATTCAAAATTTTCTAGGTTATTAGACCACAATGATAGCTTAGTAAATGACTTACAACTGTGCACAGAAGCTAATCGGATTTTAAAACAAAATTAGCATAGTTATAAAGAGAAAATATAACTTTTAAATAAACAACTAAGGGATACCAAGGTTGTTGCTTTTAATCAAGCAAATGACATAAAGTTCTACTTAAACTCCCTGGAAGAAACAAAGAAAGAAAAAGTAGTTTTAGAAGTCGAAGTCAACTCACTAAAACAAAAACTGCACAGTTAGACCAGTTCTTCTCACATAGTTCAACACTTGGTGAAAGAACGAAATAACATGGAGGGTGGGTTACAAAGTGGTTCCACCACCACATGAGATATTGTTAAATGCTAAATGTAGACGAGTAAATAACAATCCTATTAAGGATCATGTGGTGTCCACTCCTCTAGTTAGTGATTCAGATTCCACGAGGAAACTGGTGGAATCTGTCACTAAACAGAAGGAGGCCACTTTGAAATCTAAAGGTAAGATGCCTATTGTGAATTTGGAAGAACAGTTTGAAAAGGTTAATGTAAAATTAGGTTCAAATGTATCTATTCTAAACCCAAAACGATCAAACCAGTTAACCAACCACGTGCTCCACATCACAGTCCAAATAACAAAAGGCTAAAGATGTTAAAAATGTTCAAACAACAAATTTTGTTAAAGAAATTAAAACATCTAAACAAGAAGTTTCCAAAGCCAACCAGACTAAAGTCACACCAGTATCACACCCCTCCCCACAAAGACATTTTTCCCAACTTGTAGAAGGTAGATCATGGTAAAATTATGGAAAGAGAGGACACATCGCTTCTCATTGTCCTTATTATCAGACACGGAGAAAGAAAATTGAAATTTGTGATACAAAACAAATTTCTTCGAAAAGGAGTTCTATTACTCCACCAAAAAGAAGTAATGAATCTAAAGTTCAAACTGTAAGCTAATCGTCTATTTATCACAAACAGGCCTAACACAAAACTAGACTATGGAAAGAAAAGTCAAGTCTAGTGTCTGATAATGAGAAAACTAAGAGAACACTAAGAGAAAAATATGCCGTCACCCTCAAATGGACAATGGGTTGAGTTCATGATGTATGATTCTTCTAGGTCACCCAAACCAGTTAAGGCTTGGGTCCTAAACCTAAACTAATAATTTTCTTAGAATGTGTAGGGTGTCCATTACAATGCTATCACAAACACCTGGATTGTTGATAGTGGGGCGTCTATGCACATGACTGGGAACCTGTCTCTTCTTTCAAATGTCAAACAAATTAAAGGGGGACACGTCTCATTTGCTGGAAATAAAGGAGGATACATCACGCTCAAGGCGAAGTGGGGAATCACAAAGTCAAGTTTGACAAGGTCAACTACATTTAACAATTACAAAATAACTTGCTTTTGTATCCCAGATCTGTGACAAAGGATTCAAGGTCGTTTTTGACAACAAGAAGTGCTACGTATTGAAGAAGGATTACGTTTTTCTGGAGGACCAAGTCATAATGTTAGCTTCAAGATATAACGATTATATGTCTTGGACGTATCAAAGGCATCCACAACCAATCATAATGTTCAATGCTTCTTGTCAAAGGAAACTGAGAGAGATTCCATGTCTAGGCATAGGAGAATGGGACACATTAATCCACAAAAGATGAATCACTTAATCTAGAATGATCTAGTGCGTGGAGTAAATGTTAAGAACTTCCAACTACCGAATTTCTATGTCGCATGTAGGAAAGGGAAACAAACAAAGAAGTCTCACAAGGCAAAGAAAGTTCATTCAATTGACCTGCGTCTTGAGCTTCTTCACATGGATCTGTTTGGCCCAGTCAGTACAAAGAGCATTGTCGGTGATTTGTAATGCTATGTAGTCACGGATGACTAGTCAAGATTTTCTTGGGTAATGTTTCTGAAAATCTAAATTAGAGACATTTGAATCATTCAAAGAGCTAGGAACTACATTAGAGTCACTTTACAAGCTGAAGGTAAGGCAAATCCGTTCGGACAATGGTACAGAGTTCAAGAACCAGTGGATGGAGGCATTCTACAAAGAGAAAGGAATCGTACACCATTTCACATCTGCCTACACCCCTTAAATGAACGGAGTTGCTGAGAGAAAGAATCAAATCTTGATAGACACAACACGAACTATGCTGGTAGACTCAAATTTGCCCATCTAATTTTGGAATAAGGCAGTTTCCAATGCATGTTATACCCTAAATCGAGTCCTGGTGGTCAAACGTCATGGTAAAACATATTACGAGTGGCTCCAACGTTGTCACCCTAATCTAGAGTACCTCAAACCGTTTGGCGCACCATGTACGCTACTGAAGAAAAATCAGTCAGGGAAGTTCAGTGAAAAGGCTGAAGAAGGAATTTTTCTATAAGACAACATACCGAATAGGAGAGTCTACAACAACTCAACAGGTCAAGTAGATGTGTGGTGCAACATTGATGATCAGAGGTACACCACCCCCTACTCGAAAAGGACCCGCATTCTTCTTCGATTATGATGGATTCTTTAAGTCCTTCAACATCCCACTCTCCCTTCCTGATGATGAGTTATAAACCCAAATGATGTACCATGTCTTAAACACACCGTCACTAGACTCGACAACATCAGGTTCACAAGGTGAGTCTTCTAGTCATTCATGGGGAGCACTAGAGGTAAGTGACTCTTCCTCTGATGATGAAGAAGTGGAGAATCATCAGATGGAATAGGAGGAACAGGTTCTTATTACTGAAAGTACTCAAGCATCAGATGTTGATGCCTCTGACACTTCGGAACCTCGCACTCCAACGGCTACAGATATTGAACCAGGAATTCAAAATCTGGATGAGGAAGTAGTCATTCCCACCACTCCTGGATCTGGACTTAATGTATATCATCCTCTGGACAATGTCATAGAGGATGTACAATCAGGAGTTCAAACAAGAAATCAGCTATACTCGGCAGATTATGCCTCAGTCATTGAAAAAGGCTATCTTCATGACGGTGCTTATTGATATTTTGTGTCTCAATTTGAACAAAATATGTAAGTGAAGCCTTAACCGATGAGGCATGGGTGAGTGCCATGCAAGAAGAAGTCCTACAATTCATGAAGCTAGGAGTATGGACATTGGTGGACAGACCAAAAGGTGCTAAGGTGATTGGAACCAAATGGCTCTTGAAAATCAAGAAAGATGACCAAGGGGTCATAATCAGAAACAAGGCTCGACTTGTAGTTCATGGATTTCAACATGTCGAAGGAATTGATTACAATGAAGTCTTTGCACCCGTGGCGAGAATTGAAGCAATCCGTATCTTCCTAGCCTATGCATCTTACATGAAGATTAAAGTTTATCAACTAGATGTGAAGTGTGCATTCCTTCAAGGTGAAATCTGTGAGACAGTGTATGTCAGTCAAACCGAAGGATTTGAGGAGCCTTATCATCAGGATAGAGTTTACAAGCTAGATAAGGCCCTCTACGGGCTCCACCAAGCCCCAAGAGCATGGTACGAGAAGCTCTCGACTCATCTGGTGAAACACGGATATCGCAGAGGAGTGATTGACTGCACAATGTTCATCAAAGAAAAGGATGGTGACTTAGTGCTAGTACAGATTTATGTTGATGACATACTCTTCACTTCCAAAAACAAAAAAATTATGTAAAGAATTTGAAGGAGTAATGAAAGCTGAATTTGAGATAAGTGCCATGGGAGAGATGAAGTTTTTTCTCGGGTTACAGGTGGATAAGACACCAAAGGGAATATTTCTACATCAGACCAAATATGTAGGCGATATCCTCAGTCGGTTCGATATGGAGAACGCTTCGGCAACTAGGACTCCACTTGCTACAAACCATGATGTGGCACCCAACAAAATAATAGTGATCTGGTGGATGTCACCATGTACCGAGGAATGATCGGATCCCTAATGTACCTCACAACCTCCCGACCTGATATCATGTACGCATGTGTCTTTATTCAAGATATCAGGCAAAACCAAAGTCAACCATCTCATTGGTGCGAAAAGGATATTTCATTATCTAAATGGTACTCCAACACTCGGGTTATGGTATACTAATGATGATGACTTTGAGCTTACTGCGTATAGCGATTCGAATTATGGCGGCTGCAAAATGAACTAAAAGTCAACATCAGCGGGGTGTCAGTTCTTTGGTAAACGGTTAGTCACGTGGCAGTGTAAGAAGCAGACCTCCGTTGCTTTGTCAACTTGTGAAGCTGAATACGTTGCTGCTGCAAGTTGCTCTTCACAAATCATGTGGATTCAATAGCAAATGCGCGACTACAATTTGAAATTCTCTAACACTCCCATATTTGTTGATAATTATGCTGCTATAGCTGTAACTAAAACTCCTATCCAACATCTAAAAACTAAAACATCAGAATTAAATATTACTTTATACGTGATTGTTTTGAAAAGAATTTAATCGATGTGGTGAAAATTAATATGGACTTTCAATGCGCTCACCTCTACACAAAAACTTTTGATAAACCAAGATTTTTATGTGTTAGAGGTCAACGGCATGAAAAAGAAATGTGATGTGATTCCAGAAGACGAAAGTACATAATCCAATGAGAAGAGTTATTTATTTTATTTTAGTTTATTTTTATTTCTTCGCCTATTAAAATTCAAAACGGAAAAACATTTTCGGTTTTAGAATTTTAGGGGGAGAATAGTTACATTAGTATTAAATTAGGGGTTTTATTTAATTAGTTATACTAAAAAAACGATGGAGAAGGATAACTTAGACAAAAGGAAAGTAATCAAATCTGTGTTACTCATTCATATTTTATGGAAAATGATAGTACACAGGGAACATATAGTTTGGGATGCAAAATTTTTTAAACGATTAAGATGCAAAATTTTTTAAACGATTAAGATGCAAAATTCAATGTATAAGTCTGAGATGTCCAAACAAAATAAAAGGAAAAATGATAGCTAAACTAGCAAATTACTGAGGTAACATAGAGAAAGTAGGCCTAGAGGCTGCTAGTTCATTACATGATGTGTCGGTAGATTCAACACAATAGATGAGTAGACCTCATTGGTGGTTTAAAATTCAAACTAAGTTGTTCAACAGGCTGTGGGTTCACATCTTATCCCTGGTTAACACAATCAACGTTGTTCCAATAAGGGGTGAAGAGCAAAATATACGCCACATGTGTGTGCGGATGACCATAAAATATGAGCAAAGCACATGAAAAATGCAAAAAACAATCAAGCTAATAACCTATGTTGTTGGTGCGATATGTGCAAAAAAGAAAATAATTGCTCAAACAAGAAGATAGGTTGTGTGCCTCTCTACTATGCGGTGACACTGACCTGTGGATAAGCATAACCTAAATATTCTAGAATTCATTGTTGTTTGCGCCTCTCTGCTGTGCGGTGGCACTGACTTGAGGCTTAGCATCTCTTTGAAAGCTCTTAGAATAGTTCTTCTTGTAATATACCCGTAGACCGCTCGAAAATCTCCTGAGGAACGTTGATTACCATATAAGCGTCGGATCCATAAATGCTCGTTGAAATAATTAAACCTTAACTTGTCATGAATGTGTGTCAAAAGACTGTGTATGGATTTAAAAGGACAACTATACTAACATCATTATGAGCTGTAGTTCTTGACAGTCAAAATCATTGTGTGCATCTGGTAGTTATATTATGATATCATAAACTTGCTATTGACACTCGGATCAAAACAAGAATCGAGCATCAAAATGGTAAATGAAAATGTCCCAATGACTCTGATACACCTATATGATTCCGTAATGAATTGTACCAGAAATGATAAAACTGAATTGAAGCTGTGTTGTCCAGGAAGTCAAATCAGTTAGAAGTACTCTAATAGGTTGAATTCCATCTCTATTCAAAAATACAAAAATATGTCTTGTTATTGTTCTTAATTTCAAGTTGAATAGTTTAACTTTAGTTAATTGTAAGGCAAGAGTCGGACTCAACAACTCGTCGTAATCTGTAAATCACTTACTAAAAGGGTCACGTTTGAGGTGACCAAGATGTGCAAAATTAAATTAGGTCACGTCTGAGGTGACAAATTTGTTTTAAGTAAAAGGATCACGTCTGAGGTGATCAACAGTTGTTTTCAAATTAAAAAGGTCATGTCTGAGATGATCATCGCTGATAACGTTTTTATTTATTGTTAAAAGGATAAGTGTTTGAAAGTGCATAAGGTGAAATTAACAAGTCAGAGTCATTCGCACGACTAGACTATAAGTATGGACCAGTCGCACGATTGGTCATGAGTATGAGCCAATCGCACGAATGGAGGTGACCGATTGAGTCAGTCATACGACTGAACCCCAGTCGCACTAAGGATGTGATCGATTTATCCAGTCGCACGACTGAGCCCCAATCGCCCAAATGAAGCGTGTGAATAGATCCAGTCGCCAGACTGAAGATAAAATCAGTATAAATAGGGCTAAAGTCGGTCGCATATCCTCATCACCCTTCAATCGTCCTCAAATCGCCCGAAATCACAAATACTCTGTCAAAATTTAATTTAGTCCATTGCTTACTGCTATTGTGTTACTGACACGTACTCTCATCATCTGCAGGTAATTAATGATCGAGATTGCACAAAATGTGTGGTGTAATCAAACCTTAACTGACCCAAACTGATCAAAATTATGAAATAAGTAACAACCATCAAATAGACCACATAAATGTCTATAATGGTAAAAATGAAGGACATATAGGGATAGTTAGGGTTTCTGCGAGTCTAAAGAGTCTAAACACAACGTTTAACTTCAAGTTTTGACCTAGATTTGGGGTTAAATTGTCGAACAGAGAGTTATGCGACTGGACACTCTGAATGAACTTCAATCGCACCATTGAACTTGGCGAATGACTAAATCGGCCGAATGAACTAGGAGTATGAGCACAATCGCCCGATTGAACTCAGCCGCATGCTCAGTCGCCCGATTGAACTCAACCGCATGCTCAATCGCCAAATTGAACTCAGCCGCAGGATCAATCGCTGATTGAACTCAGTCACATGCTCACTCCACCGACTGAACTCAGTCCTATGGTTCAATCGCACGATTGAAGTGCGATTGAACCCGAATGATTTCAAAACATATTAAGTTTCAATTTCTTCTGTTATGGATAAATCTAATGTTTATGTGTCTTGTGTTACAGAAACATGGCAGAGAGGTGGACTATCAACAACAAGCATAACATCTGTGCTCACCTTGATCATACATCCCGGAACGCTGCTGAGTTCTCAGGGATTATAGCCTGTCTACGCAGATCACAGATCTTCAAGGCTATCTCGACTCCGTGCACACCTTACGTATCCATCCAACAGTCATTCTGGGAAAGTGCTAGGGTTGACACATCAGGTGAGCCTCATTGTATCCGGAGCTCAATCTTTGGTCAAGAGATAGTGATGATTGAGGATGACTTGAGACGGGTCTTCGGTCTGGGTGAGGATGGAAACCACCCAACTAAGTTATATCCCTAACTGTCCGGTGATGCTTTATACGGATCAAGTATTGCGGTGACTTAAATGCTGGGGTACTGAACAATAGCAACATGTGCCCTCAATTCAAGTATTTGGCACATGTGATCCTAAAGTGCATAGCCTCCAGGCGTGGAGGATTTGACGACCTCTCTGACCAAATCCAGAATGCATACGTTGCACTGGTACTGAACCATCCATTCAGCTTCTCCCGCATGATCTTCTCTTATCTGATCGAGAACCTTGAAGCTAAAGGGAAGGAAGGATTCTGCATGTATCCACAGTTCTAATAGATGATTATTGACGAGAAGCTTCTTTCACTGCCCAAGGAGAAAGAAGATGCTGTGGTACTTGAGCTAATGGATGATACCATCTTAGGCAGGATGAAGGTCTACCAGGGTAAGCAGGTGAAGAAGCCCCCGATGAGGAGGTTGTTTGGGCATCTGGTCTGGGAGGATTATGTGGCGCCAACTAGGAGGAAGTGATGTCACGACGACAATGACTCGGATTCTGAGCTAATTGCTCTACCCTTTGATGATTCTAACGACGATGACCACATTGATGGTCAAGGAGGTGATGGTCTGGGTGGACCCGAGTCGGCTCCAATACACCCTAATTTTCAGATGGAGGAGGAGGAGTCAGACGAGGAGCCTCTCGTACGGGTGGTGGGAAGCCGGGTCGTAGCCACTGAGAGAGGGCTTAGGGTGGTTGGTGGATGCCAGGGTGAGTCTAGGGATGCTATTACAGCAGATACCGATCCATTCTACACCTTAGACCAGCCTAGTATCCAAGGGGGAGCCTTTGTTTCTAAGGGCTCCAGGAAGAAGAGAATGGCTCACCTTATGGCAAAAAGGGTAAGAGGCCAAGATTTACCTTGACCCCATCCACTACCACTGCCACAACCACCACTACTACCACAACCACCACCACACCCACCACATCTACCACCACCACTACCACAGCCCCTACCACAATACTACTACACTCCCAACCACCACTACTACAGCCACCCGTTCACCACTCACTACTATCCCACCACCTATATTCACCACTACCACCACCAGCCACCAAGCAGGTCCATCAACCCAACCCCTTCACCACAGGACCCACTCTACCCCCTATTAGGGTAGAGGAATAACTAGTAGCACTAAACAGAATGGTGCTTAAGCTATTAGCTGCTGATGAGCAAATGGAAACATAGCTAAGTTAGCTTGTGGAGGTCAATGCTGCTCAAGCACAGCAGATTTCCCAACTCTAGGAGTAGAATAAGCAATCAGTTAAAAGGATTGAGGGGTTAGAGGCAAAGAATAAAAAGATCATGCTCAGACTGAAAGGATCTAAAGAGGAGCCTCTGAAGATCATAGAAGGTGATGGAGATGGTGATGTTGATGATGATGAAGATGATGATGATGGTGATGATGATGAGTCTGATGAAGGAGATGATAATGATGATGAAGGGTCAAGGGGTGTTAGGATCAGTGATTTAAGTTTGATTAATTAGAGTAAATTGTAGCGGAATTCGAACAATGAATTAGACAATTTAGCAAGAACTCAATTGATATTCAATGGAATAGTACACGGTTATAGAGAGAGAGAGAATTCTGCAAAAGGAATATTTCATTCAAATGCTTTCGTGGTGGCTGAAAGTCATATGTTACAAGTAGGTCAACATTCCTTATATAAGGAATGTGACGTCTGCTGATGTCACTTGATAGTGATATCTAACAGAATTATACAAACAACTGAAACTATGCAAACTACTGAGAATGTTCTCAACAACTGATCACATCTCAGAGAATGCTAAGTACAAGAATATAAAACTACTGAACTAAAAATACTGAAACTTTAAACTACTAAAAGGTAAATTACAAGTACTGAAAAGGAAAACCATCACAACTACTGAAGTTAATAACTTCAGCTGTTGTGACAACTATTGAAGTTTATAACTTCAGCTGTTGTGACAACTACTGATCACTCTGGTCTTCAGTCTTTGTTCCTCAGACTTTTATTTTAGACGTTGTCTTCAGCTGATAGCTTCAGACTTTGTCTTCAGTACTTCACTTTCAGACTTTGTCTTCAGTACTTTACTTTCAGACTTTGTCTTCAGTAGAAATCTTCAGATCTTGTTTTCAGACTTTGTCTTCAGACCTTGTAATCAGCTGATGTCTTCAGTTGTTGTGATCTTCTTGAGCAGTTGTAGTGTCTGTGGGACTTGGAGGTTTTTCTAATCAGGATCATTGGTTCTTTTGGTCCAACAAACTCCCCCTGAACCAATGCAGCCAAAACCTCTAAGTTTATTGATGATCCCACTTATTCTTTGGCAGAAACACCCTCTTGATCAACTTCAGAGGTAATCATGTAAGCACAGGCCGGGAAAAGGTTTCTGATCTTTTGATTGGCTATGTGTGGAAGGGAACTCTGTCTTGGGGAAACTGGACATAGAGTCTTGTCCCAACCATGAACCTAAATCCCATTGATGAGTTTGTAAGACTCTCTTAGATAGGCCTCAAGGAGAACAACTTGTTCCTCTTGGTGAGTTCTTCTGCTTCTCCCTCAAAGAAGAACTCAGGTCCATAATATTCAGATAGATACCTTACTGTCTTCCCATTCTTCAACTCAACAGTTGTAATCTCTTTGTATGCGAATTCATCTGGATGAGAGCCTTCTAACAACAACTGGAGTTCACTCTTTTGAAGATCCTCAAGTCTCTTGTATAACAGCCCCTTCTTGATCATTTTGTTCTCAAGTAGAGATTGAGGGGATGTCTTTGAGTTGTGTGCTTTCTTGAATTCTTCTATAATCTCCCAGGGTGAGACTACCATAGCCAACATAATTGCAGCATTCAAAGTCTTTTTAACTTGGCCATGATATCTACTTGGTATGTTCTTCTTGTGTATTCTGGAACTTACCCTGGGGTCTGGCCAAATCCTCACTCTTTCTCTTTGATGTTGGAATGTATGCTTAAGAGTGTATAGCCTCAGAGCTTGTTTCTTCATTGCTTGAATGGATGAGGACTAAAGGAAGTCCTTGTCAACCATTTTGAAAAATTGCTCATCATGCTGCTTCTGCTGTTCTACTTCTTCAATCTTCACTTTCACCATTTGCATTTGCAAGTCAGCTGTGATCATCTGTTGACTTCTGGGCTCAGGTGTTTTAAATTTGAGAACAACAAAGATTGGCAGACTGTCTTCATTCTCATCCTCTTCTTCTTCTCTTCTACCCTCAACACCCTTCTCCTCCTTCTGGGTGTTTCACTGGGTGTGGTTTGAGATGGTTTTTGGGGTAATGGAATTGGTTTTGTGGGTTGAGTTGTGGGTGGTTTTGGTTTAGGGATAGAAGGGCAGATTTTAGAGATGATTGCTTTGAGGGTTGTTTTTGAGTGGGAGTATGAGAAGGCTGATCTAGCAATTTAGTGGTGAGTTTGGCTTTTGAGAGCTTTGCCATCTCACTTCTCTTCCCAGCACCTTCTTCATCCAGTCCTTCGATGATCAACCCTTTGTTGTAGCTTCCATCAAAACAGATTTTCTTGGTTATCTCTAAGATACTGTCTCTGGACCAAGACTTCATCTCTATCAATGATCTTCCTAGATATTTGGCAATAAAGCCGATCATAATCTCCAACCTTTCCTTATCCATCACACTGTAACTAGCCCATCTTGCTTGAATTTTATTTATCTCCAGCCTTCTAATCTCAACATCTAAGGTGGCTGTGTCATGACCCTGTCTGAAGAGCTGATCTATTATTTTGTCTATAGATCTGCTGTGAGCTTCATCAGATTCTTTGACTAGATCTTCTAAGGACTTTTCTCCATCAAACTTTGACTCAGCACTTCTCTTCCTTTTGTAAGTGATCAGCTGATCTTTCTGCTCTTTGCCTGTGCTCAGCTCTTGCACTGTGATCAGCTGTTTCTCTGAGATCAGTTCTTGTTCTTTCTCTAACTCCTTTTCTTTTTCTGGTTCTTTCTCATCTTCTACTCTCTCCTTTTCCTTTCTTTCACTGCCTTAGACTTAGTAGTCTCCCCCTTTTTGGGTGCATGGGCAGGGGCTTAAAAGGCAAAAGAAAGTGACTTGTGAATAGCACATCAAGGAGTGTTTGGATATTTGAGGATATCCTCTCATCAATGGCTTTATATACTATCTCAGTGATGATGATGAGTGAGGAGTGATGAGAGGAGGTAAGGAGCTTTGAAACGTTGCAACCATCTGCTTAGAGGGGTGCTGTCCTGAGAGGTGGTGCCAAAAGCAGTGGCTGGTGGCTTAGTTAAGTGTATTGGCTGTGTGGTTGGTGAACATTCAAATGAAGGTGCCATCTGTGGGTTTATTGGGGCAGATGGACTTTATCCTGAGACATTTTGGTAGTAGTTCTTTGAGTCTGCTCACCTCAGTCTCTAGGATTATGTTATGGGCTAAGACATCAAGAAAAAGCCCACGGTCATCATCAGTCTTTGTGAATCATCTGACCTATGATTAAATCGGATGTACATGCCCTGAGTGTAGATCAGTATATGCATGCCCTGAGATAGGTTCTAGTAATGTGGTATCCCCAAATATGGTTGCAACAGGATCCTGTGGAGAGGATACCTATGCGGTTTCAGCTGGTTGAGTCTCTGACATGACTGGGGGGTTAGAACCAGTATGTGTTTCCTGTATTGGTGGTACAGGGGCATCCTCAAGGGACTCATCTCCTTGAGTAGCCTTTTTGGGCTTTTGGGGCTTGGGGTTGGTGGGGACTTTGGATCTGGAGGTGGAGGCTGTGGGTTCCCTCTGCTTGGGTTTGAGTAGCCGGGCAGCTCCTTTGAGAGTAGGGTCAGAGTTATGCCTGGAGTATACCTCAGCTAAGACAGCTGGAGCAGGGACTCCAAGACAAACAAGGCCTTCAAATTTTAATTTATTTAAAATTATGGCCATTAGAAACCTAGGATATAGTAGCCATCTGTTTGTCACAGGTTTTTGAGCCAGATCCTTAAGTTCCATAAACACTATCTCGGAAAAATTTAGAGTTTGTCATTCAAAGATAGAGTACAATACCTGTTGCCATCTTGAGGACATCTCATCCCATGAAGATGTCTTTGAAGCAAGGCAGACATTCACCATGTGGAAGATAAGTCTTTCAGCATCATGGAAGTGCTTTTTGAGAATGGTTGTAGCACTTAAGTCTCCTTCATACCCGTTGTTGATGAAACACAAATCAATGGTGCTTTCGGGTATTCTATAATACACGTGGCATCATGCAAATTAGGGTTTTGCGAATGATGTCAGGGGTGATTACCACCTGTTTCTGGTTGACCAACGACTGGAGAGTGATTTGGCTATCATTTTCACGGTTGTTACAGAGACGTTGGTCCAGAGAATGGTTTAAGGAATCGGGGTATATGGTAGGATTCAAAAGAAAGGCGGTTCTGTATTGGGAATCCACCACAAGATCGATGGCATTATCAAATTTGTTCTAAAAGGCCGATTTCGAGAGGTAGGCAACACAGTTGTGTCTGTGTTTGAGTTTCATGGTCGCCATTGTTGAGAGAGAAAAGGATAGAAAACGGCTAATGAAACGTTCGGCTATTAAGGCAGGTATTTATAGGTTAAGAAAAGGCTGAAAAGAAAATGACTGAAAGTGTTAGTGTTGTCATCTGTTGTATGAAAACAACTGAAGAATTGGTTTTAACTATCAGACATTTGAAACAACTGAAGACTTGGTTTTGGTCATCAGTAGTTATGAAACTACTAAAACCTTGGTTTTGGCTTCAGGTGTAGGAAACAACTGAGGGCTTGGTGTTAGTCATCAGTAGTTGTGAAACTACTGAAGACATGGTTTTGTCAGCAGTTGTTTAAGGTGAAACAGCAGTTTGTGGAAACGATTGAAGAGAAAATTCTCATCAGTAGTTTTCGTCAATTCTTAGCTTTTTAGCTGTTTCATACTGTCCTCAACACTTACTCATCAGACTTTTTAGCTGTTTTCAGTTGTTTCATAGGACATCAGTACTTATCTGTTTTTACTGACATCAGTAGTTATAACTCCATCAGTAGTTGTAACTGTATCAGTTTCTTTTAACAGAAAGTACAGTACTTTTAAGTAATTTAGTCTTCAGTAGTTCTGAAACCAACTGAGAATAAAACTTATTAGTACTTATTTGTGACATGTTTATTAATGGTCATCAGTACTTGTTTACTGAGATCATCAGTAGTTGTACTTATTCTAGCTGCATACCAGCCTTAACACAAGGTTTTGGAAAGTTGAACTGTCCAAGGCTTAGTAGATATATCTGCAATCTCATAAGCACTTGGCACAAACTTTGGATCAATCAGACCTTTTTCAAAACAATCCCTAATAAATTGTGTCTGATCTCTATATGTTTGGTCCTAGAATGCTGAACTAGATTCTTAACAATACACAGAGCTGAAGCACAATCCATTAACAATAGTGTATTAGTCTCTGTAATGCCCTAATCCAATAATTGGTTCTGAAGCCAGAGTACTTGAGATGTACAACTTGCAGCAGCAATGTACTCTGCTTCAGCACAGTGGATGTAGCAAGATTTGTGTTGTTCTTACTCTGCCAAGAAATCAAACAGTTGCCTAGGAATTGACATCCACCAGAAGTTGACTTTCTGGTTAACTTACACCCTACATAGTCACTATCAGAAAAAGCAACTAATTTGGCAGAGTGTCCAGTGGAGTACCAAAGACCTAGAGATTGTGTACCTTGCACATATCTAAAGATCCTCTTGACTGCAATCAAATGAGAACTCTTTAGGAGCAGCCTGAAATCTAGCACAAAACAAGTTGCAAACATAATATCTGGTCTAGAAGCTGTTAAGTACATCAAGTACCCAATCATACATGTGTAAAGTGTTTCATCAACAGCTTTACCTTTCTAATCTACATCCAGTTGTGTGGTGTTGCACATGGGAGTAGAACAGGGCTTATAGTTTTGTAAATCAACTTATTCAAAATATTTTTTGTATATTTTGACTGATGAATGAAGTTCCATCAACCTTTTGTTTGATTTGCAAGCCTAGAAAGAACTGTAATTCTCCATTTCACTCATTTCAAACTTTTGTTTCATTAAACTTGTAAAATCATCACACAACTGGGGATCAGAGGATGCAAAAATTATATCATCAACATAATTTGAACAAGTAGCTTATGTGATGATCCCTTTTTAATAAACAAAGTTTTATCTATGGAGCCTCTAGTGAAATTATTTTGAAGAAGAAAATTTGAAAGTGTTTCATACCAGGCTCTAGGAGCTTGCTTGAACCCATAAAGAGCCTTATCAAGTTCATACACCCAATCAGGATGTTTTTTGTCCTCAAAACCTGGTGGTTGACACACATAAACCTCTTCTTTTATTTTTCCATATAAAAAAAGCACTTTTGACATCCATTTGAAAAACTTTAAGATTGTGGAATGCAGCATAGGCTAAGAAACATCTATTGCCTCCAGTCCGGCTACAGGGGCAAAGGTTTCATCATAATCAATACCTTTCTTCTTGTGAAAACCCCTGTACAACCAGTCTAGCCTTGTTCTTGACAATAAGCCCATTTACATCAGTTTTATTCCTAAACACCCACTTAGTGCCTATTGCACACTTACCTGGGGGTAGAGGAACCAGTTCCCCACACTTGCTGCTTTTTTAACTGAAGTAGCTCAAGCTGCATGGCTTCAACCCATCCATTGTCTCTTAAAGCAACATGATACTTCTTTGGCTCTAGTTGACTGATGAAGAGAGCATAGAAGCAGAAGTTGGACAACTGACTTCTAGTTGAGACACCAACATTGATAGCACCAATGATTTGAGACATGGGGTGATTCTTCAGCTCTTGGTACACTATAAGATCAGTGCAAGTGTTTGTAGCAGGTTCAGCAGCAATAGATGTTGATCCAGACTCTTGAAACCAAGTATGAGATGGCAATTCAAATGATGTAGAGGAGTCAGAAATCTCATCAGCATTTGTTGTGGATGGAGCTACTGAAGCTACATGAACATCAAGTTTAGTGGACTCAGGCAGTTGATCACTAAACTTGAAAAAGTGAGTACTGAAATCATCATCATCTTCAGTATCACCAGGTGGAAGACTTGCTACAGAAGATGATTTATTCACATGATCTGCAACAGCTGGAGGTTGATAAGGAACATATTGCAGTATATCCAGATCAAACAACTCCACAGGTTTTTGTGGAATTTTATCCTTAGGAGATTCATTGAACTTCACATGCAAGGTTTCTTCAACTATCATTTTTCTGCAGTTGAAGACTCTGTAAGCCTTGCATGTGGATGAATATCCTACAAAATACCTTGTAGCTTCAATTAGGGTCCTGTTCTTTCTCTCCACTACTCCATTTTTTTCTGGAGTCCTTGGGGTGCTAAAACTACCTTTGATTCCTTTGAGAGATAAAAATCATCAAGTGTATGGTTTCTGATTCTGTTCCATTATCACTCCTTATACACTTGACTGATAGGGAATACTGCTTCTCAACATACAACACAAAGTTGATAATCGTCTGAGCAACCTCATCCTTTGAATGCAAGAAGAAAGTCCATACAAATCTGGAGTAGTCATCCATAATTACCAAATAGTATTTCTTCTTTGCCATGCTCATCACTCTCACAGGACCAAATAGATCCATGTGCAGTAACTGCAAGCAGGCAGTAGACTTAGGTTCTCAATAGGAGGGAATGAGAATTTGTGCTGTTTTCTTTTCAAACAAGCAGTGCAGGTTCATCACAGTGGAACTCCTTTATTGTAGACCTCTCACTAAACTATTTTGGATCAGCTGATTCATGTTTTTGAGATTTACATGACCCAGCCTTTTGTGCCAAAGTTTAGATTCCTCAGGAGAGGCTTTGGAGAACAGGCAAGGATGACCCTTTGTTGATACATGTATGTCCCTAGATCGTGATATGTGATGTAATATATCTTGTTTGGTATGATTAATGAACTGATATTGATAGTCTGTTGGTTATAATGTTTAATAGTTCATGAATGAGTCGTGACTGAATTGATTGGGTTTATGATTACTTGAATGATTACATAAATATTATATTAATTAACTAAAACATTCAAACTTAACTTAATGAAGTTCCCATGCGAATGGCTCATGCGAATGAACAATACACATGAAGAACTTCACACGATTGACTCAGTCGCACGACTGAACCAGGAGACTGGATCAGTCGTACGACTGTAACATAAGATTGGCTCAGTCGCACGAC
The DNA here is from genome assembly GCA_025506515.1 of Flaveria trinervia. Classification (NCBI taxonomy): domain Eukaryota; kingdom Viridiplantae; phylum Streptophyta; class Magnoliopsida; order Asterales; family Asteraceae; genus Flaveria; species Flaveria trinervia. The sequence goes on from CM046447.1 coordinate 84,285,948, forward strand.
TGAACACTCAGTCGCACGAATGAACCAACCGCATGGTTCAATCGCACGACTGAACCAAACTAATGGTTCAGTCGCACGATTGAATAGTACCAACCTATAAATACAACTCAATTCGTGAAAAACAAGACACGCGATCAAGTACGAATCCAGACAAACCCTAGCCGTCCAGAAACCTTCCAAATCGTTCTCCAAGTTCATAGAACACATTAGATCGATTCCTTATCGATTTTAACGTTAGTTTCAATCCTTGATTGATTCTTCGTGTGTTCTCACTGATTGGATCGCCAATCAAATAGCATTCCGCACTATTTGATCTGGTATACACGTGATCTCTAGGTATTTCATCGAATACCAGGTCCTAACAAGTGGTATCAGAGCTATTGGCTCTTGATTACGTGTTGATTCAATCAAGATTGCATAAAAGTTTGTGTTTTTGCACTAAAAACGCAATCTTTGGCATCAAAAGTGATCTTGGAAGTTCCCTGCTCATCGACGTTTGGTTTTTACGGACTTAGGCGATTAGAACTTGTGAAATTTCGAATTTTTACGGCTGAAACCCGTCAAACCTAGAATTTTCGCAAAACAGCAGCTTCAGTCGCACGAGTGACTCATTCGTACGACTGGACTCCATTCGCATTGCTCATACGCACGATTGGACCTAGTCACACCTCATTCGGCCGACTGAACCGTTAGTTCGCATAGCTCATACGCACCAGATTCATTCGCACGACTGAACCAATCTCCCAGTTCATTCGCACGATTGAACCAATCGCAGAGCTTATACGCACGATTAGATCATTCGCATCCTTCAGTCGCATCAGTGAAAGCTTGTTTGATTAGATTATAAGTTTATTCGTCATGGAAGATCAGATGTCAGCCTTTACTGCTGGGAAGGACTCAAGGATACAGAACTGCTGTTGCTTGAGAGTGGGTGGGGAATCACAAAAACCACCAAAGCTTTTGACTTTAGATGAGTTTCCCCACTGGAAACAACATTTTGAGATCTACCTTAAGGAGTAGATCCTAATCTGTGGGAAGCCATTGAGATAGGCTATAGTACAGCGGTGGGAGCTGATGGAGTTAAACTAACATTAAGCGGGATGACAGACGCACAGAAAGTAAAGTACAATGCAAAGAAAAGAGTTTATGCATTGATCACTCAATCTATCCCCAAAGACATATTCCACCAGTATTCAGAGAACAAGCAGTCCAAGAAACTGTGGGATGCGCTAGAGAAGAGATATGATGGTAATGCATCATTGAAGGCAATCAAGGCAAAGGAGTTAAAGAAGGAATTCGATAACTTCTCATCAATTGGTAATGAAAGTTGGATGAAGTCATAGACAGATTCTACCACTTGATGAGCGAATTGCATACACATGGAGTGGCTACTACCATGGAAGAGAAAGTAAGCAACTTCGCAGACGGTTTGCCTGATAAGTGGGCTACATTCGTGTCTAACCTGAGACAGAATGGAATCCTTGTAAAGCTGGATATAAATGACTTCATTCTTAAGTTGCGAGAAGAAGCACTAAGGATGAAGTATAGAGCTCAGAAGTCTTCGTACACACAAAATCCAGCTTTATACAACGCCACGCCTCAAGCTAAGACATCTGGAGCACCCCTCCAGACTGCTTTTGTGTCTAGCTCGTCAGGTCCTTCACATGCTTCCCTTCTGGATCAGACACGTCTGGGTCATCATGTACCCATCATATTGGAACAGAAGCAAACTACCAAACTGAAGATCGAGAACCTCGGTAGTGTGACCGTGGAAGTAGCTCGAGAGCATATGGATCTTTAGCAGCAGTGGTTCATTCATATGATGACTTGTTGCTGGGAAGATTGGAAACTGCCATTTGGCAGATGAGGACTACGAGCAGGTGGATGAGATGGAGCTTGAAAGAATGGATATAATGTGGGCCTTAGCAAGTGCTGTCCGAAGGGCGAAGAAGTTTGTGAAAAAGACTGGACAGAACTTGGTTGCTACTAAGGACACCACCTTTGGCTTTGACAAGAGTAAAGTGACCTGCTTTAACTATGGTGAGAAGGGGCACTTCAAACGAGAATGTGTCAAGCCAAAGAAGACGGGGAATGGGAACCCGTTCTCATCCTTTACTCGCCAGGACAAGCAACCCTCTAGTTCTACTTCATCAAACAAGGATCCAAAAGCACTAACTGCTCATGATGATGAAGGACAGGATTGGAGTTTCAGGTTTGTCTCACCAGGAGAATCTAACATTGCCAGTGAGGATATTGACGATGATTCTGCGAGTGAAGGTGATATAGCAGTTGAGATTGCAATGTCACATAGTGAAGAAACAACTGCAGCCGAGGTCAGTTACAAGCCAAATGAGGAAGTTTCTACATCAGAGACAGAAAAGCCAGAGTCGACAGAACCAGAATCATCTGATGCGGCACTCATGGCTAACTCTTCTGAACCAACTCAGGTAAGTACCACTGACCAAATTTTTAATAACCATGCTTGTTCTGATTGTGACACGTTTAGAATAGCATAGATGAAAAATTTGCTAGGTTATTAGATCATAATGATAACTTAGTAAAAGATTTACATCTGTGCACTGAGGCAAATAGAGTACTAAAACAAAATGAGCATAGTTATAAAGAAAAGATAGACCTATTGACTAAACAACTTAGGGAAACCGAAGTAGTGGCTTTTAACCAAGCAAATGACATTAGGTACTATCTTAACTCCCTAGAAGACACTAAGAAACAAAGGCAGTTCTAGAAGTCGAAGTTAATTCATTAAAACAGAAACTGCATAGTTGGACTAGCTCTTCACATATAGTCCAACACTTAGTAAGAGAAAGGAATAACGGGGAGGGATTAGGCTACAAAGTGGTTCCACCACCACCTGAGACCTTGATGAACACTAAGTCTAGACCAGTAAATCATAACCCCATCAAGGATCATGTGGTGACCACTACTCTTGTTACTGATCCAGACACCTCATGTTCATCTACTGAATCTGGTCAGAAACAAAAGAACTCCACTTCAAAGGCAAGGGTAAATTGCCTTGTGTTAACCTGGAAAATGAATTTGAAAAAATTAATTTAAGTCAGGGTCAAATAGAGTCAAATCAGAACCTAAAAGGACTTCAAATGTAACTTTTTCACATGCTTCAAGTCAAAAACCAGTTAACCAAAAAGTAAAACAGGTTAAATCAGTAAATTTTGTTACACCAGAGAAAACATCAAACATCCAAGAGTCAAAAACTAAAGTGATTGATGTGACTAGAGTGTCACGCACTTCTCCACAAAGAAAGTCTACTCATAAAGTTGATAGCAAGTCATGCTACAACTGTGGAGAATGTGGACACATTGCTTCCTACTGTCATTTCTATCAGACACCTAGGAAGAAGATTGATCTTCTGGACTCTAAACCTAGGTCTTCTAAGCGGAGTTCTTTAACTCCACCTAGAAGAGCTAGTGAACCTAAAGTCCAACCTGTAATCCAGACGCCTGTTTATCATAAACAGGCATTGCACAAATCTGGCTTATGGAAAGAAAAATCCACCTACGTGTCTAATACTGAGGACAGGAAGCCTGAGCTTACCCTCACCTTCTAAGGGTCAATGGTGGAGTTTATGATGTGTGATGCCTCTGGGAAACCAAGACAGTCAAAGCTTGGGTTCCTAACCTAAACTGATTCATTTACCTTGTATGTGCAGGGTGTTCGATATAGTGCTGAGACTAACACGTGGATTATAGACAGCGGAGCATCCAGGCACATGACAGGAAATAGAGCCCTTTATCTAACGTCAAACAAATAAAAGGAGGGCATGTTTCCTTGCAGGAAACAAGGAGGATATATCACTGCTCAGGGAGAAGTGGGAATAGAAAGTTAAGTTTGATAAAGTGAACTACGTTCAACAACTTCAGAACAACTTACTTTCTGTTTCTCAAATCTGTGATAAAGGATTTAAAGTCATCTTCGATAACCAGAAGGTTTACGTGCTGAAGAAAGAATATATGATCCCAGAGGACCAAGTTCTGATGACTGCTTCAAGATATAAAGACCTTTATGTCTTGGATTTGTCAACAGCTGCCACAACGGATCATGAGTTTAGTGTTTCTTATCTAAAGCTACTGAGAAGGATTCCATCTCCTGGCATCGGAGAATGGGACACATTAGTCAAAGGAAGATGAATCATTTGATTCAGAGGATTTAGTTAGAGGCGTGAATGTCAAGAACTTCCAACTTCCTGACTTTTGTGTAGCTTGCAAGAAAGGCAAACAGACAAAGAAGTCTCATAAGGAAAAGAAAGTTCTTCAATAGAACTTCCTCTTGAGCTTCTTCACATGGATCTGTTCGGTCCAGTTAGTACAAGGAGCATTGCAGGCGACGTGTACTGTTATGTGGTCCTGATGACTACTCAAGTTCACTTGGGTAATGTTTCTGAAATCAAAATCAGAAACTTTGGAGACATTCAAGGAATTAGTAACCACACTGGAATCACTCTACAAGCTAAAAGTTCAACAAATACGCTCAGACAACGGGACAGAATTCAAGAATCAAGGGATGGAGGCATACTGCAAGGAAAAGGAATTGTGCATCAATTCACTTCTGCCTACACACCTCAGATGAATGGCGTTGCTGAGAGAAAGAATAGGAGTTTGATAGAGACAGCCCGGACTATGCTGGCAGACTCGAAACTGCCTATCCAATTCTGGAACGAGACAGTGGCAAATGCGTGCTATACACTGAATCGAGTCCTAATAGTCAAGCGCCACGGAAAGACATGTTATGAGCTACTTCAAAGACGCAAACCGAATTTGGAGTATCTTGAACCTTTTGGCGCACCGTGTACACTTCTGAAGAAGACACAAGAAGGAAAATTCAGCGAGAAGGCAGTTGAAGGAATTTTTCTAGGATACAACATACCGAACAAGCGAGTTTACAATAACTCAACGGGTCTTGTAGAAGTGTGGTGTAATGTCGACGTTCAGAGATATACCACACCACCTATAGGCAAATGACCTGCATACTTCTTCGATTATGATGGATTCTTCAAATCCTTCAACATCCCCTCTCTCCCTCGGATGACGAGTTAGCTACTAGGATGATGTATGATATTCTAAATACTCCATCTAGCACACAGGGAGAGTCATCTACTCAGTCAGAAGAGGAGTCGAGATGAAAGTGACTCCTCCTCTGAAGATGAAACTGAAGCAGATGACCTGAATAGTCAGGAGGAACAGGTTCCAGTTCCTGAAAGTCCACAAGCATCCACAAGTGATGCACCCTCGACTTCGGAACCTCAAACTCCAACCTCCTCAGATGCAGACCAAAATGTTCACAATCTTGGTTCGGAGATGACTGTGCCGACTACTCCAGGATCACGACTAAACGTCTATCATCCCCTTGACAATGTTATTGGAGATGTCCGATCAGGAGTACAAACCCGAAATCAGGTATACTCAGCTGATTACACCTCAATTATCGAGAAGGGTTACATTCATGATGGTGCGTATCGATGTTTTTTCTCGCAGTTTGAGCAAAATATGTCAGTGAAGCACTAAATGATGAGGCGTGGGTGAGTGCCATGCAAGAAGAACTTCTGCAGTTTAAGAAGTTAGGTGTATGGACTCTGGTTGATAGACCTAAAGGTGCTAAAGTCATTGGCACCAAATGGTACTAAAATGTAAGAAGGATGACCAAGGAGTCATATCAGGAACAAAGCTCGACTGGTGCTTCAAGGTTTTCGCCAAGTCGAGGGGATTGACTATAATGAGGTGTTTGCACCCGTGGCAAGGATGGAAGCTATTCGTATCTTCCTTGCCTATGCCTCGTACATGAAGTTTAAAGTCTACCAATTAGATATTAAGAGTGCATTCCTTCATGGGGAAATCAGGGAAAGAGTCTATGTAAGTCAACCTGAGGGATTTGAAGACCCTTATCATCGGGATAGAGTTTACAAGCTTGACAAGGCGTTATATGGGCTTCATCAAGCTCCTCGAGCTTGGTATGAGAAACTCTCGACTCATCTTGTGAAACACGGCTTTCGCAGGGGAGTCATTGACTGTACACTGTTTATTAAAGAAAAGGATGGTGACCTACTGCTTGTACAGATATATGTTGATGACATAATATTCGGGTCAAAGAATGAAGAGTTATGCAAAGAGTTTGAAGCAGTGATGAAGAAAGAGTTTGAGATGAGTGCGATGGGGGAGATGAAGTTCTTTCTCGGGTTACAGGTGGATCAAACACCTAATGGGATCTTTCAACATCAGACCAAGTATGTAGGAGATATTCTCAGTCGCTTTGACATGGAGAATGCTTCTGCTGCTGGGACTCCACTTGCTACGAATCATGATATAGCACCTGATGAGAATGGAGATCTTGTAGATGCCATTTTGTATCGAGGAATGATTGGATCTCTCATGTATCTCACTGCCTCAAGACCTGATATCATGTATGCTACATGTTTATGTTCCAGATATCAGGCTAAACCTAAGGTCAATCATCTGATCGGGGTCAAAAGGATCTTTCGCTATCTAAAGGGTACACGCACACTGGGGTTGTGGTATCCTCATGATGACGATTTTGAGCTCACAGCGTATAGTGACTCGGACTATGGAGGCTGCAAAATGAACTACAAGTCTACATCAGCAGGGTGTCAATTCTTTGGGAGAAGATTAGTTACATGGCAGTGTAAGAAGCAGACATCGGTTGCCTTGTCACCTGTGAAGCCGAATATGTTGCTGCTGCAAGTTGTTGTTCTCAAATCATTTGGATTCAACAGCAAATGCGGGATTACGGTTTGAAATTCTCGTCTACTCCTATTTTGTTGATAACTCTGCTGCAATTGCAGTAACAAAAATCCGGTTCAACATCCTAAGACCAAACACATCGGTATTAAATACCACTTCATAAGAGACTGTTTTGAAAAGACCTTAATAGATGTGGTTAAAATTAATACTGATTTTCAACGTGCTGACCTCTATACAAAAGCTTTTGATAAACCACGTTTTCAATACTTGCTAGAGGTCAACGACGTTAAAAAGAAAAGTGAGGTAATTCCTGATGAGAATAATGTGTAGTCCGATGTAGTTTCGTTAAAGTTTACTTTATTTTATGTTATCTGTTTTTTTCTTTTCTTTTGTCTGTTATATTTAAACTCTTGTTATTTTGCTGTTTATTAAAATCCAAAAATAATTAAATCCAAAATGATTTTAGTATTTTAGGGGGAGAATATGTCAGCAAGTTAATATTAAAAAAAACAAAAAAAATAATAAAAAAAAATGAGGGAGAAGGGGTAACTAGCTGAAATAAGGTAGATTGTGTCTGTGATACCAATTCAATACCTTTGGAATATGATAGTACACAGGAACAAATCAAGAGGGATTTTAAAATTTAAGGTTTGAAAAGATGCAAAAGTTCAAAGTATAAGTCTGTGTAGTCTAAGCAATATAAAAAAAGGAAAATGATAGAAACCTGGCAACTCCTAAGGTGACACAGAGAAAGTAGACTTAGAGGCTGCTAGACCACAAATGATATGTTGGTAGATTCAACACAATAGACAATTAGACCTGATTGGTGATCTCAAGATCAAACTAAATTGTTCACTGACCGTGGGCTTCCATCTTATCACTGGTTAACACAATCAAATATATTCCAATAAGGGGTAATGAGCATTTAAATGCCACAAAAGTGTGCGGATGACCATAATTAGAGCAAAGCAAGAAAAAATGAAAGACAAATGCAATAAAGCTAATGACTCATGTTGTTGGTGCATATTGTGTCAAATAAAATAAGCTGCTCTAACAAGGAGATAGGTGTGCCTCTCTGCTGTGCGATGGCACTGACCTGAGGATAAGCATAACCTAGATATTCTAGAATTCATTGTTGTTTGCCGCCTCTCTGCTGTGCGATGGCACTGACCTGAGGACAGGCTTCTCTTTGAAAGCTCTAAGAATAGTCTCTTCTTGTAATTATACCGTAGACTGCTCAAAACCTCTGAGGAATGTTGATTACCATATAAGTGTGGGATCCACAAATGTTAGCTGAAATAATTAAACCTAAATCAGTCACCAGTCTGCATCAAAAGTCTGTGTATGGATTTAAGTGGACAAACATACTGACAATCTTAGTGGCTACATTCTCAAGAGTTCAAATCAATGTGAAAATCTAAGAGTTTCAGTATGATTTCCTTAAGTTGCTAACGACTCTGGATGAACACCGAGAATTTAAGCATCAAAGAGTTTTAATAACAAGTCCCAAAATGATTTGATTTCCTGTATGATTCCAAAATTGAGTTGGTCCAGATTGATATTCCGTATGATTCAAAATAAGTAAAGTTGTCTACTCCTAATCAAATCCCTTAGATTTCCATCTTAGGGTTTTATCTCTCACAAAAAGTCCAAAAATAAACTGTATTTGTGTAGTTAGTTTAAGTTTCTATGTAATCTCTTAATTTGTGTGTCTGTCGGACTACATCAGGGAAATCAGAAGGAAATTAACTTACCTAAATAGGTCATGTCTGAGATGGCCACATGTTTTTCAAAGTCTAAAAGGTCACGTCTGAAGTGAGTGAATTGGTTAAGAGCTTACAATGTTTTTATCAAAAGTGAAAAGGGTCTTAATAGTAAATGTTCAAAATGACTGTAAACACACCAAGTGTGACCCATTCGCATGATTGGACCATGAATATGGATCAACCATGCGAATGGATCCCATTCGCACGATTGGACCATGAATATGGACCAACCATGCGAATGGATCCCATTCGCACGACTGGACATGAAAATGATCCATTCGACCGAATAGAAGGGGGAGAATGAATAGTAGATCGACTGAGGCTCAGTCGGTCAACTAAAGAGGCGAATGATGGAGACCGAATGAGTCAGTCGACCGACTGAGACTCAGTCGGCTGACTGAAAGCGACCGACTGGACCAGTCGCACGACTGGACCAGTCGCACGACTGAACCTCAGTCGCCCGAATGAACTGTGCGAATGAGGCCAGTCGGCCGATTGAACTTAGGGTCAGTATTTAAAGGGCCTCAGTCGATCGCATCTCACTCATCACTCCCAATCGCACCCCAAATCGCTTTCTTTCCCGCTACTCTGCCAAAATGTCTAGAGACAGTTGTTCACATTGCAATTCATCTTCTGACTTTCGATTGACAAGAATCAAGGTACATTGCAGTTCAATCTTGTAGAAATCAGAAGATTTTAAGTCCAAATTGGGGTATTCAAATGAAACTTTGATCGGACTGAAAAATGCCCTAATAACCTACATAAACTAAGCTAAACGTTAAAATTAAGTTTACTAGGTCATTAGTGACGAGATGGCGAGTCTAATGCACTAGATATAGAGGTGTAAAACAAACAATCGGTGAAACTGAAAATGTGAATCGCACAGTTGATCTTCATGCGAATGGACAGCCAGATGAACTTCAGTCGCACGACTGAAGGGCTCAAACTGCCCATACGCATGGCTGAACCATGCGTATGAAGTTCAGTCGCATGACTGTGGTAACAGCATGAAGGTATATGCGTAGGAGCCCAATCGCACACACTGAGATACGTATGGGGTCAATCGCACGACTGAACCCCATTCGGACTATTCAATCGTACGACTGAACCCCTTTCGCACGGTTCAATCGCACGGTTGAACTCAGTCGCACAACTTCAATCGCATGACAGAAAGATGTTCTTCATGCTTATGGTTCATTAATTTCTTATTAAATGGTACTAATGTTACTATCTTTGTGTAACAGATGGCGAGTAGATGGACCATGAGCACAAAGCATAATATATGTGCCCATCTGGACTTAACATCCAGAAATGCTGCAGAATTCTCTGGGATTATCACGTTTCTATTGAGATCACGGATTGCGCATGCCATCTCTACCCCGTGCACCCCATATCGATCCATTCAACAAGCCTTCTGGGAAGGCGCTACAGTTGATAGATCATCAGAACCTCACTGCATAAGAAGTTCCATATTTGGCGAGGATATTACCATTTCTGAGGAGGATATACGGATTGTACTTCAATTGGGGGATGACGGTGACTGCCCAACCCGTCTACACCCCCTCACTGTCAGAGGATGTTTTCTCAGAGCCAAATACTCTAGGGACATCAATTCAGGGGTACTCAACAAGAGTAACCTCTGTCCTTAGTTTAAGTACCTTGCACACGTGCTGCTCAAGTGCATGGCTTCAAGAAAAGGTGGGTTTGATGAGCTATCGGATCAGATGCAAAACGCATACGTTGCGTTGGTGCTGAACCATCCGTTCAGCTTCTCTAAGATGATCTTCACCTATCGGTGGAGAACATCGAGGGGAAAAGAAAGGAAGCCTTCTGTATGTACCCACGGTTTATGCAAATGATAATAGATCAAAAGCTTCCTTCGCTGCCAAAAGAACAGGAGGATTCGGTGGTATTGGAGGTAATGGATGACACCACCCTGGGAAGGATGAAAGTATACCGGGGAAAGACAGTGAAGCCTCCGGTCAGGAGGTTGTTCGGTCATCTTGCCAGAGAAGACTATGTAGTGCCGGAAAGGAGGAAGTGGCGTCACGAGGACAGTGACTCTGAGGTGGAACATATAGCCCTACCCACTCTTGACTCAGATGAGGATGAAAGTGGGGATGCTGCTATTCCACCCAGAGGCACTGTGTCTGACTCTGTTCCCCCTGTGTCTGTCTCATCTGCTGAAGTAACTGAGTCAGTGGGATTCCATCAAGATTTTGTTCTTAACGAGGAGGATGAGGATGAATCGGATGAGGAGCCACTTACCCGAACCGTGGGAAGGAAAGTTGTTCCCACAGAACATGGGTTGAGGGTTGTTGGTGAACAACCGAGAGGCTCCGGAGATACAGAAACTGATCCAACTTATGCTCCGGGGTCCTCAGGCGGGATTGAAGGGGGAGCATCCACCTCGAAGGGAACGAGGCGAAAACGGATGGCTCAACCCCATGGCCAGAAAAAGAAGAGGCGTAGGGTAACCTTTATCACTACCACATCCACCATACCTTCCACCACTACCACCTCTGCAGACACACCATTCACCACCATACCTTCCCCCACAGCGACCACAGACACCACCATACCGACCACCACAAGCCAGACCCCATCCACCACTACATCATTCACCCCACACTCACCACCACTATCATCCAGACCTGACCCGATATTCACCACCTCCACCACCACCACTAGCCACCAAACCGAGCCCTCAGCCTACCCCACACACACCTATAGATCTCCTCTACCTCAATCGGGTAGAGGAACAGCTGTCAGCTTTAAATAGAATGGTGTTGATCTGGTAGGATTCCGCACTATTTGATCTGGTATAGACGTGATTCTTCGTGTGTTCTCACTGATTGGATCGCCAATCAAATAGGATTCCGCACTATTTGATCTGGTATAGACGTGATGTCTAGGTATTTCAGTCGAATACCAGGTCCTAACACCCTTCAAATCAATCTTCTTTGACAAATCCAAGGCATATACTCTTCTAATCCTGTTGGCGTTTAGGAGAGTATGTTCATCCAATACCTTGTCAATCAGCCTCAGAACTGTGGAAGACAGAATCCTGCAGTTCTGGCTTGTGAAAAGTGCAACATGCCCTTTATCACACATCTGACTGACACTCAGTAGATTATACTTGAGATTCTCCACATGGTTAACATCATCAAATCTGATTTCTCCATTAGATACATATCCTTTCCCGATGATGTAACCCTTAGCATGATTTCCAAATGAAACAAATCCCTTCTTTCCTTGAGAGTAGTCATTAAGAAGAGAACTGCTCCCTGTTAGATGCATAGATCCTCCACTGTCTACATACCAGATGCTTTTTTGGCATGCTGAAGAACCCTGCATTCATCATAAGGAACTAGTTAGGTTTTGAGACCCAAACCTTTTTGGTTTTGGGTCTGTTTTCATCAACAAATTTAACTATAACTTGTTTCTTATGATTAACAGCTGATGAAGGTGGAGATGGTGCTGAAATGGATTCCTTGGATTTGGGCTTGGAATACCTTTTCAGTGGTTTGATCACAGGTGCATCTAGTTGGTTAACTCTCCCCAACAAATGTTGAACCATCATAACAAGTTGTGTCTTATTTGTAGCTAAAGCTTTTAGCTCTTGTGACACATCAGTACTTGTTTTTGATGAGTTCTTATGGCCCACCATTTCCTCCTTGAAATTCATAGACTTGGGTGAAGCCTTGGGTTTTTGATCAGTACTTGTTTTTGACAAGTTGTGTCTGATTTTTATCATGAGGAACACTATCAGCTGTTTTATGATAAAGCCTATCCTTCGTTTTGGATTTGGGTGAAGCCTTGGGTTTATCAATTTGGGATGACTGTGGTACAAACTTGGTCTCAAACTCATTTTTCATTTCATCCATATACATTTTAATAAGCTTATCTCTGTTGAGTTTGGAACCCTTTTTGTACTAACATTCATCAAAAAGATGATTGAATTTACCACATATGTCACATGGCTTATTCTTCATCTTGGATTGATCAACTACTGAAGTGGAACCTACTGAAGGTGTGATCTTCAGTAGTTTCCTCCTTTCAGTACTTGTGTTAAGTACAGAAGGATCTGTAACAACTGAAGACTTGTTCTTCAGCTGTTCTCTATCCGTCCTGAAAAAAGGTATGATAGATTCCTTAGCAATTGTTAATCCTTTTATTTCCGTTGATTTGAAATGCTTTTCAGATGTTGTGACTTGCCCTTCAGTACTTGAGGTACTTTGGGGGACATCTGAAGTACTCAGCTTCACGTGCTTATCAGTAGTTAACCCATCAGGCAATTGATTTGCTGAGGTATCAACACTGATTTTATCTTCTGATTTTGGGTGATCTCTTGAAGATGATACACATGATGATGTGGTTTGGAAATTACTTTCACCTTCAGGTTTTACTATTGATTTTGGAGTAAAATCTATAGGTGGTGCAATGTGATTGTAACCTATTCCAAACTTCACATTCGAAGCTGTTTGCTTGCTGAGAAGCATCTCAAATCCCTTGCAGGATGATACCCAGCGGTCACACTGAACTAGGGTAGTTGCAAGTGTTTCTTTGAGATCTCTGTGGTTCTCAAGAATGACCTCAACCTTAGCCTTTTCATCATTTAATTGGCATTTAAGCTTATAAATCTCATCATCTTTATCTTTAAGGACAGACTCATACTCAGCTTTTCTTTTGGAAAGGGTTTGCTCAACCTCAAGATTTTGATTTATTAAAACTAAATTTGCCTCTCTAATAGAGATAAATGTAGCTATGCAATATTCAGAACATAGCTGGCCTTAGCCTCAGAGGATACCTGGGTTACCTGTGATGAAGATGCATTGGAGCATGAACCCTCAGTAGACTCCAAGGCCATGAGAGCAAGATTCCCAAAAGGATGTTCACCACCATGTTGACCATCACTAGCAAATAATTGCTCATTAACAGAAAAATCATTTGGTAAACTGCTCCAGTCAATAGCACCAGGGGTGAAGAAGCTGTGATGAGGTTGTGATTGAGATGGTTGATATGGTTGAGGCTCAGGTAAGGCTTGAGGTTGTTGTGCAATAGGAACTTGAACTTGATTTGGTTGTGGCATGTAATAGCAGGGATATGGATACGGTATTGGACCCTGAGGGACAACATATGCAGGAGATGGAGGTTGTGAGTGATGACCAGAACCAAGAGGATGTTGCCCTCTGTTTTGTGAACTATGGCTTGGAAAAGTCACAAAGGGTGCAGAGGAGTTAGATCCAGTTGATCTACACTCTCTTGCAAAGTGCCCAAGCCTGTGGCATTTGTGACACCTCAACTTACTCTTGTCAAAACCAACTTTGGTTTTGCCAGAGGGTCCTGGAAATTTCCTACCAGTTCTCTTGTAGAACTTTTGAGATCTGATATTAATCAAGGCCATTTGGCTTAGAATATCCATCTCTTCTAAGTCATCATCAGTAATACCTTTCAAATCATCCATAATGAAGCACAAATTGTCACTATTACAGCCTCACTGATATCAACACTAACAAATGCATGATCAGAACTGTTTGAAGAGAAATCTATATGCTCATCATAATGGCTTTCTGATGCAGCATATTCTGACTCATGACCACCAAGGCATGTTCCCTGGTACAAAGTCATCAGTGAGCTTTCCTGATGATGCCAGTTTCCTTTCTGCTCTATCTCTCTTTCAAATGTAAGTAGTTTCCCATGGAGTTGGGTGAGAGATAGGCTATCAAGATTTGCACTGGAGCGTAAGACAATGGTATATGTGTCACATCTCTCAGGCAGTGATCTGAGGAATCTGTTGTTCATCTGGCTATTAGTGCATTCATGTTTGACCATTTTTAGCTTAGAGATCAAACATGAAAAATGCTCAAACTGTTGAGTCAGTGTCTCACCCTTCCTATGAGAGAATGTCTCATATTGTTGGGCAAGGATTTCTTTGTTGTTTGCTAACACCTCATCTGTTCCACCAAATTGTTCTTTCAATGCATTCCAGAGGTCATGAGAAGTTTCATGATGCATAAGCCCAGAATAGATTTCATTCGACAGTGCCATGGCCAGAATTCCATGGGCTTTAGCATTAATCTCAAACAGTTTTCGATCCTCATCTGAGTATTGTTCCTTCTTCTTCAGAACCATTTGGTTGGTTTCTGGATTGTTCACCATAGGCTTGTGTGGACCATGTACCACAGATGTCCAACAACCTGAACTGTTAACAGACAGGTGATGGAGCATTCTTCGTTGCCATATGTTATACTCAGTCCTACCAGCATCGGAGGCTTGGTTGAGGAGCCAGTATTTGAGGGTCATTAGAAGGAGTAGTCATCTTAGATTCAATCAAGTTCAATGAAGTTTTAATCAATTTAGCGCAAAACACAACAAACTCAATACGAACCAAGAGAAATCTCAAAGCAAATAACCGAAAGCAGCAGAAATTCAATCTCTATAACCAATTCTTGCAAATATGCTAATTCGATCAAACTTAGATATGAAATAGCAGTTCAATGATCAATTGTTAGATCGATCAATGATTAACCAGCTCTGATACCATTTGTTAAGATCAGTGATTTAAGTTGATTAATTAGAGTAGATTGCAGCGGAATTCGAACAATGAATTAGACAATTTAGCAAGAACTCAATTGATATTCAATGGAATAGTACACGGTTATAGAAAGAGAGAGAATTCTGTAAAAGGAATATTCATTCAAATGCTTTCGTGGTGGCTGAAAGTCACTGTTACAACTAGTTCAACATTCCTTATATAAGGAATGTGACGTCTGCTGATGTCACTTGATAGTGACATCTACAAAGTTATACAAACAACTGAAACTATGCAAACTACTGAGAATGTTCTCAACAACTGATCACATCTCAGAGAATGCTAAGTACAAGAGCATAAAACTACTGAACTAAAACTACTGAAACTATAACTACTAAAGGTAAGTTACAAGTACTAAAAAGGAAAACCATCACAACTACTGAAGTTAATAACTTCAGCTGTTGTGACAACTACTGAAGTTAATAACTTCAGCTGTTGTGACAACTACTGATCACTTGGTCTTCAGTCTTGTCTTCAGTCTTGTTCTTCAGACTTTTATTTTAGACGTTGTCTTCAGCTGATAGCTTCAGACTTGTCTTTAGTACTTTGTTGGACCAAAAGAAGCAATGAGCCAAGATCAGAAAACCTCTAAGTCCCACATAGTATCACAACAATGCTGAAAGCCTCATCAGCAGTTTGACAAGTGCTGAAGACTTCAACAGCTGAAGATCAAGTGCTGAAGACTGCATCAATGAAGAACTAAAGTGCTGAAGTAACACAGCTGAAGAACGCAAGTGCTGAAGCTGAAAGACCAAAGTACTGAAGTACAACAGCTGAAGAGTTTACAAGTGCTGAAGATCAACAACTGATGTACAAAGTCTGAAGACAAAGACTGAAGACATCTACTGAAGTCATCAGCTGATGAAACACTGAAGGTCAAAGTCTGAAGATCAAGTACTAAAGCTCAGTAGTTTGTCACAACTGCTGAAGAATACTTCTTCAGTAGTTGGATATCAGTAGTTTTATTTCTAGTTTCAGTAGTTTTATGTTTCAGTAGTTTTGTAAAACGACTAAAGAGCTTGTTCTTTAGTTTGTAGTTTCAGTAGTTCTAATCAGTGTTATTCTGCACTTAACACTCTGATATGTTCTCAGTAGTTGTGAACATTTCAGTAGTTTGTTAAGATTTAGTTATTTGTAATAGATCTGCCAGTGTCACTTTCCGTGATAACAGCAGTGATTGTTGCACTCTATATAAGGAGTGACAACCTATTGTATATGTGATGATTTGAATGATTTGATTAGAAATATTCTATATCTATAAACATTCCTTGAATCAGAAATATTATTCTCTCACTATAACCGTATGTGCTCTTAATGCATACAAGTATCGATTACTTGCTACAATTGTCTAATTCCTGTTCTTATTCCGCTGCTTTGAACTCTAATACATCAAACTTGTGATCGCTGATTCTGTCAAATGGTATCAGAGCGTGGTTAATCATTGATCGATCTAATAATTGATCATTGAAACTGCTATTCAAGATCTAAGTTTGATGAATTAGCTTTTGTTTTTGCAAGAAACGGTTATAGAGATTGAATTTTCTGTATTTTGGTCATTCATCCTGAGATCTTTTCTCGGTTCTCATTGAGTTGTTGTGGTCTGTGTAAAACTTTTAAAAGCTTGAATTAAATGTTTTTGAACTGAAAATGACTACTCCCTCCAATGATCCTCACAATACTGGTTCCTCAACAAAGCCACCAATGCTGGTTGGAATGAGTATAACATATGGCAACGACGAATGCTCCATCACCTGTCTGTTAACAGCGCAGGTTGTTGGACATCAGTGGTACATGGTCCACACAAGCCTATGGTGAATAACCGGGAAACCAATCAAATGGTTCCGAAGAGGAGGGAGCAATACTCAGATGAGGATAAGAAGTTGCTTGAAATTGATGCAAAAGCCCATGGAATTCTAGCCATGGCACTGCCCAATGAAATCTATTCTGGGCTAATGCATCATGAAACTGCCATGACCTCTGGAATGCCTTGAAAGAACAATTTGGAGGAACAGATGAGGTTTTGGCAAATAATAGAGAAATCCTTGCCCAACAATATGAGACATTCTCTCATAGAAAGGGTGAGACACTGACTCAACAATTGAGCGGTTCTCTGTTTGATCTGAATTAAAAATGGTCAAACTTGAGTACACAAACATTCAGATGAATAACAGATTTCTCAGATCACTGCCTGAGAGATGGGACACATATACTATTGTCCTACGCTCCAGTGCAAGTTTGGACAAACTATCTCTCACCCAACTCCATGGGAAACTGCTCACGTTTGAGAGAGAGATAGAACAGAAGAGAAAGCTGTCTTCATCTGGAAAGCTCACTGAAGACTTTGTACCAGGCAACACTGCCTGGTGGGTCATGAGTCAGAATGTGCTTCATCTGAATGCCAGTATGATGAGCATATAATTTCTTCAAACACTTTTGATTCTGCATTTGTGAGTGTGATGGTCAGTTTACTGGGTGTAATAATGACAATTTATGCTTCATTATGGATGATCTCAAGGGGATTGCTCATGATGACTTAGAAGAGATGGATATTTGGAGCCAAATGGCCTTGATAAATATCAGATCTCAGAAGTTCTACAAAAGAACTGGAAGAAAATTCCCAGGACTCTCTGGCAAAACCAAAGTTGGTTTTGACAAGAACAAGTGAGGTGTCACAAATGCCAAAGGATTGGACACTTTGCAAGAGAGTGTAGATCAACTGGATCTAACTCCACTGCACCTTTTGTGACTTTTCCTGGCAATAGTCAACAACACAGAGGGCAACATCCTGTCACTTCTAGTCATCATCCTCAACAACAATCCTGCATATTTTGTCCTCAGGGTCAAATGCCATATCCTTACCCTTGTTATTACATGCCACAGTCAAATCAAGTTCAAGCTCCTATGGCACCACAACCTCATGCACTACCAGAACCTCAGCCATCCCAATCTCATCAACAAACTCAACCTCAACAACACAACTTCTTCACCCCAGGAGTTGTTGACTGGAGCAGTTTACCAGATGACATGACTGGTCATGAACAACTGTTCTCAGGTGCTGGTCAACATGGTGGTGACAGTCCTTTTGGGAATCTAGCTCTTATGGCTTTGGAGTCTGCTCATACTTCATTTTCTAATGCCTCTACACCTCATGTATCACAGGTATCACAGGTATCCTCTGAGGCAAAAGCCAAATTATGTTCTGAACCATGCATAGCAGCATTTGCTTCCATTAGAGAAGCAAATGTGGCTTTAATTAATAAGAACATTGAGCTAGAACAAATAATTTCCAAAAACAAAGCTGAGTTTGAGTCTGTGCTTGAAGATAAAAATGATGAGATTTATAAACTGAAATGCCAAATAATTGATGATAAGGCTAGAGAAGAGGTACTTCTAGAGAAGTACAAAGATCTCAAAGAAACCCTTGCAGTTACCCAGGTAGAGTGTGATAGATGGGTACAATCATGCAAAGGTTTTGAAATGCTTCTTAGTAAGCAATCTGCTTCCAATGTGAAGTTTGGCACTGGTTACAATCACACTGCTCCACCTACAGATTTTACTCCATGTGATCTACTCTCTGATACAGCACAATCAGAAGTAGCAGTCAGCATCAAGCCCTCTTTAAACCTATCAGCTGATGTTGATGGTTCAAATGCTGACACTCACATGATCAATAAGTTGATCAACTCAGGAGTTAATTCTGAAGGTCCTGAAAGGACTAGAGAGCAGGATTTAACACCTGAAGTTCAAACTTCAACTGCTGTCAGTACTGATGAGAAGAAAACTGCCAGTAGAAAGAGTTTGAAGACTACTAAAGAGTAGTCAAGAAAGCAAACAATGCTTCCAAAGCATTGAAGAACAAGTCTTCAGTTGCTTCACCCTCTTTAGTTGATGATCAACCTAAGATGAAGAAGAAACCATGTGAAGTATGTGGTTTGTTCAATCATCTTACAGATGATTGTTGGTACAAAAGAGGTTCCAAACTCAAACAAAAAGAAGAAATTAAAGAGAAAATGGTAAAAATGAAAACTGAGTTTGAGACCACATTTGTATTAGCAACATCAAATCCTGTACCCTTAAGTCCTCAAAGAAATCCAAAAAGGAAGGGGTTAAACAGGTGACAGCTGAGAGTGCTCAGAAGAAGAAGGTGCAACATAGGAACTTATCAAACTCCACTGCCAATGTGTCTGATGAGCTGATAGCTTATCACAAAATCAGACACAGCTGGTCATGATGGTTCAACATCTGTTGGGTAGAGTTAACCAACTAGATGCTCCTATATTGAAACCACAGAAAAGGAGGTCCAAGCCAAAGGATTCCTCTTCTTCACCATCTTCTTCCTCTCAGGCTGTTGTTCCAAATAAACCTGTTAGTTTACCATCTACTGATGAGACCAGGCCCAAAACCAAAAAGGTTTGGGTCTCCAAAACTAACTGATTGTCTATTATTGCAGGGTTCTTCAACATGCCAAAGTAGCATCTGATATGTAGACAGTGGGGGATCTATGCACAGACTGGGAACAGCTCTCTTCTTCATGACTACTCTCAAGGAAAGAAGGGATTTGTTCTTTTGGCAATGATGCTAGGGGTTACATCATTGGTAAGGGCTTTGTCTCCAATGGAGAAATCAAATTTGATGATGTTAATCATGTGGAAAATCTCAAGTACAATCTTGAGTGTCAGTCAAATGTGTGATAAAGGCCATGTTGCTCTTTTCACCGGTCAAAAATGTAGGATTCTGTCATCCAAAGTTTTGCACTTGATTGACAAGGTGTTGGATGATCACACTCTCCTGAGAGCCAACAGGACAGGAAGAGTGTATGCCTTAGATCTTTCCAAGAAAATAGATCTCAAAGGCAATCCTGCCTATTTTCCAAAGCCTCTTCTCAAGAATCTAAACTGTGGCACAGAAGGCTTGGTCATGTTAATCTCAAAAACATGAATCAGCTTACCCACAATAGTTTAGTCAGAGGCTTACCAATAAAGGAGTTCCACTGTGATGAAACCTGCACTGCTTGCTTTTTAAAGGAAAACAGCACAAAGTCTCATTCCCTCCATATGAAGTGCCTAAGTCCACTGCCTGCTTGCAATTACTTCATATGGATCTATTGGTCCTGTGAGAGTAATGAGCATGGCAAAGAAGAAATACTGTCTGGTAATTGTGGATGATTACTCCAGATTTGTATGGACTTTCTTTCTACATTCAAGGATGAGGTGCTCAGAAGATTATTCACTTTGTGTTGTATATTGAGAAGCAGTATTCCCTTCAGTCAAGTGTTTAGGAGTGACAATGGAACTGAATTCAGAAATCATACACTTGATGACTTCTATCTCTCAAAGGGAATCAAAAGGCAGTTCAGCATTCCAAGGACTCCAGAACAAAATGGAGTAGTGGAGAGAAAGAACAGGACCCTCATTGAAGCTGCAAGGTCCATGCTGGTGACTCTGGTTTGCCACTGACCTTTTGGGCTGAAGCTGTCAACACAGCTTGCTATGTGCAAAATAGAGTCTTAGAAAATCAGAGGTTGATGTAGACTCCTATGAAGTCCTCCATCATTTGGCTCCTCTGATTTCATTTTTCAAAGCATTTGGGTGTCCTTTTATTCTCAACACAAAGGATCAAATCCATAAATTTGATCCTAAGGTGGGAAGCAGGGTATTTTGTTGGTTATTCATCTACTTGCAAGGCATACAGAGTCTTCAACTGCAGAACAAAGATGGTTGAAGAAACTCTACATGTTAAGTTCAATGAATCTCCAAAGGACAAGATTCCACAAAGCCCTATGGAGTTATTTGATTTGGACATACTGCAATATGTTCATTATCAAACTCCTGCTGTTGCTCCTGTCAACAGTTCACCACCTGGTGGTATGCTGGTGCTGATGATGATGATGATTGCAGTACTCACATCTTCAGGTTTAGTGATCAACTGCCTGATTCAGCTAGACCTGTTGTTCCTGTATCTCCAGTAGCACCATCCACAACAAATGCTGATGAGATTTCTTCGAATTCAACTTCTTTGAATTACCATCCACTGATTGGTTTCAAGGAAATGATCACCATCACCATCTGTTACTATTGAGCCTGCTACAAACACTTGCACAGATCTCATTGTGTATCAAGATCTGAAGAATCATCCTATGTCTCAAATCATTGGTGATATCACAGGTGGAGATCAACAAGAAGTCAATTGTCAAATTTCTGCTTCTATGCTCTTCATCAGTCAGCAGAGCCAAAGAATTATCACATTGCTTTAAAGGACAATGGATGGGTTGATGCCATGCAGCTTGAGCTTCTTCAGTTCAAGAAACAGCAAGTGGGGAACTGGTCCTCTACCTCCAGGTAAGTGTGCAATAGGCACTAAATGGGTGTTTAGGAACAAAACTGATGAAAATGGGCTTATTGTTAAGAACAAGGCCAGACTGGTTGTTCAGGGGTTTGCACAAGAAGAAGGTATTGATATGATGAAACCTTTGCCCCTGTAGCCAGACTGGAAGCAATTGATTGTTTTTAGCTTATGCTGCTTATCAAAACCTTAAAGTTTTTCAAATGGATGTCAAAAGTGCATTTTTGTATGGAAACATTAAGAAGAGGTTTATGTATGTCAACCTCCAGGCTTTGAGGACAATAAACATCCTAAATGGTGTGTATAAGCTTGATAAGGCTCTTATCGGTTAAAACAAGCTCCTAGAGCCTGGTATGAGACATATCAAACATTCTTCTGAAAATAATTTCACTAGAGGCTCCATAGATAAGACTTTATTCATTAAGAAAGCTGGCAGCATAATCTACTTGTTCAAAATTATGTAGATGATATCATTTTTGCATCCTCTGATCCAAAGTTGTTGTGATGCCTTTACAAAGTTGATGCAACAGAAGTTTGAAATGAGTGCCATGGGAGAGTTACATTCTTCTGGGGTTGCAAATCAAACAAAAGGCTGATGGAATTTTCATTCTTCAGTCCAAATATAACAAAAGATCTTTTGCAAAAGTTTGATTTACAAAACTGTAAGCCTTGTTCTACCCCCATGTGCAGCACCACACAACTGGATACAGATCAGAAAGGTAAAGTGGTTGATGAAACACTTACAGATGTATGATTGGGTCCTTGATGTATTAACAGCTTCTAGACCAGATATTATTTTGCTACATGTGTTTGTGCTAGATTTCAGGCTGCACCTAAAGAGTCTCATCTGATTGCAGTCAAGAGGATCTTTAGATATCTGCAAGGCACTCCATCTCTAGGTTATGGTATTCTAGGACATTCTGGTAAATTATTTGCTTTTTCTGACAGTGACTATGCAGGGTGTAAGTTGACCAGGAAATCAACTTCTGGTGGATGTCAATTCCTCGGCAACTGCTTGATTTCTTGGCAGAGCAAGAAACAGACCTCAGTTGCTACATCAACTGCTGAAGCAGAGTACATTGCAGCTGCAAGTTATACATCTCAGGTACTCTGGCTTCAAAACCAACTTTTGGATTATGGCATTACAGAGACTAAGACTCATTGTAATGGATAGTGCTTCAGCTCTTGCATTGTTCAAAAATCCAGTCCAGCACCTCTAGGACCAAACATACAGAGATCAGACATCATTTATAAAGGATTGTTTGAAAAGGTCTGATTGATCCTAAGTTGTGCCTAGTGCTGATGAGCTTGCAGACATCTTTACTAAGCCTTTGGATAGTTCAACTTTCCAAAACCTGGTGTTAAGGCTTGGTATGCTGCAGCTAAGTGACAAGTGACAATACTGATGATCTTGGTAATAAGTACTGATGATCATTGGTAACTATGTCATATATAAGTACTGATGAGTTCTTTTACCTCAGCGTTTTTATAACTACTGAAGCTAAATGTCTCACAAGTACTGAAGTACTTCATCTGTTCTAAAATACTGTTGTAGTTACAACTACTGATGCAGTTAAAACTACTAAAATCAGTATACACAGATAAGTACTGATGTCCATGAAACAACTGAAATCAGCCAAAAAGGCTGATGAATGTGGTGAGGACAGTATGAAACACTGAAAAAGTAAGAATTGGCGAAAACAGCTGATGAGAAAATTTCTCCCAGCGTTGTACAATGCTGTTTCATTCTAAACAATGAACCAATACCATGTCTTCAGTAGTTATAAAATACTGATGACTAATACCAAGTCTTCAGTTGTTACAACAGCTGATGCCAACACACTGTCTTCAGTAGTTTCATAACTACTGATAACAAACACCAAGTCAGTTGTTTCAATCATCTGAAGTCAAAACCACGGTCTTCAGTAGTTTTCTAACTTCTGAGGCTAACACCACGACTTCAGTATTTCAACGTCTGAAAGGATAGTACATGTCAACGGTCGTTTAAAACTACTGATGTCAGCACACATCCTTCAGTCGTTTTCTTACCCGTACCCTATATATCCCTGACCTAATACTCAATGCTTCATCTTCTTCAAACCTAACGTTCCTCTCCAAAACTTCTTCGTCTCAATGGCGTCCATGCAACTTAAACCGCGACACAAATGTGTTGCCTACCTACTAAAATCGCCTGTCTGGGCTAGTTCGATACTGTTATCGATCTTATGTTTCAGTCCCAATACAAAACGGCATTTCTTCTGAATCCCATACTACATGCGAATCCCTTCAACAATTTTGGATGAACGTCACTATTACACTGGGAAGAACACACACCATCTCTCCAGTCGGTGTCAACAACAAAGAAGTAGTTATCATCCTGCAGTATATCCGCCAAATTCTTCATCTGGATGATGCTATCTCTCCTGCTGGATATCCGAAGGGCACACAGATCTATCCTTTGCCCAACATGGATATCAAGGCAATCTCAGTGCCTCCACTATATCATGAAGAAACACTTCCATGACGCTGAACGCCTAATTTTTCACATGGTGAATGTATGTTTGGCTCCTAAGACGTCGTCTTGGCATCAAATGTCGACAAAATGGCAGCAGGTAATGTATTCTATTCTTGAGCAACAACCGCTAAATTTTCAGAAATAATATTTTCGGAGCTCAAGGATATGGCTCAAAAACTAACTGCCAAACGTTGGATACTATATCCACGGTTCATAATGGCCATCATTACAAATCAGCTTAATGCTGAGGGACTTGTTGGCTTGGGAGTCCCTGCTACGGCTGTTCTGCCGGAAGTATACTCCGGCACAACTCTGACCAGACACTCAAATGGCTGCCAAGCTGCGAAAACCACGCAGCTGGAACCCACAGCCACGACCTCCAATCAAAAGTCCCACAAACCAAACCACAAAAAGAAACCAAAACGGCTACTCAGGGAATTGAGTCCCCTGAGGATGCCCCTGCACCACAAAAGCAGGATATCCCACTAGTCCAAACCCCTAGTGGATACACGACTTTTCCAGCCATAGCCACTCAGGCCTCCTCTCAACAGGAGCCTGCAGCAAACAACCAAGGGGTACCTACATATCTGGGATCTTCTCACATGAGGAGATTGCCATTGAAAGCACCAACTCCCCAGGTGCACACTGCTCTATCCTTCACCCCATACAATGCCCCTCACAGCCCAACTTTAATAGTTGCACAAGTGCTGACTCAACTGCACTCCTCACCCCTCCCCAGAAACCTCTTACTACTGGGAACACCTCTACAATTGAGGGGGAGGAACAAAGTGCATTGAGAACCCACAGCACAGGGGTTACCACTTCTATCTCCTGGTGTAGATAAGGAGCTTAGAATTTCTAGTGAGGCTGCCACCTCTTCTGAATCAGCACATGATCAGAATGAGGCTGGTAACAGTGCTAAGACCTCACTAGAGGCAACAGCTGATGATGGACATGTCTGAGGCTGGAAGTCTCCAGTACCAAGCACAAGGGGCACATGCAACAACTGGTCTACACCCAGTGCATGTAAATCCTGCTCCAAGCAGGAGGTCAGATGATTCAGCTTCGGCTGATGATGACCTGGGCTTTTTCTACCCAGACACAATCCTTGAAGAGAAAGTCAGTAGGCTTCAAAACCTACTTGACCAACTCTCACAAGGAGAAAGACCATCTGCCTCTACAACCCACAGATGGCACCTTCCCTTGAAGGTTCCCCAAACACTGAGCCACTCCAAACTCAACCACCCTTCTCGCTTCAGGCCCTATTTCTCAGGAACAGAACCCTCCTGAGCAAATAGGTGTTGTACTTCAAATTCCCTCCCTCTCATCACACCCATATCACTGATATTGTGACTAAAGCCATTGATGAGAGGTTTTCCTCAACTTTACAACCTTGATTGATGCTGCTGTGCAAAAGACACTTTCTGCGGTACAAACCCTTCCTCCAATGCATCCAAAAAGGGGGAGAGTACTGCAGTGAAAGAAAGAGAGAAAAAGAAAAGAATAGAGGAAAAGAAGGAAGAGAAGCAAGCCCAAGAGGAGGAGAAAGAAAAGCAACCTCTGCTCACTACAAGAGAAAGAAAAGTGCTGATGATCATACTGCTGAAGACAAATCCTTGGAAGAGCTGGTAAAAGAAGCTGACACTACACACAGCGATCCGGATAAAATAATTGAACAACTCTTCAGGCAGGGGTTTGATACAGCCACATTGGATAGTGAGATCAGAAAGTTGGAAGTCCAAGAGATTCAGACCCGAGGGCTGGGTATGATGCTCTTGAAAAAGAGAGATTGGAAATAATGATCGCTTCATTGCAAAATACTTAGGAAGATGTTAATGGAGATTCACGTGTGGACCAGGGACAGCATTCTGGCTATAGCCACCAGAAGCTGTCTGTCTGAGCAATTCAACAAAGGGATTATTGTGGAAGCCTTGATGAGGCGGGTGGTAACAGGTTGGAGATGGCTAAACTTACAAAGGCGAACTTATTGACAAAGATGCTGGATCAACCTCCCTTCCACCCACTCAAACAAAGCCTATCCCTCAAATCTCCCAACCATCTCTAAGCCAAAATCCAAACATCCTCAATCTTCAAAACCAATTCCTTCACCAACCCAACCATCATCCAGTGATGCACCTAGAAGGAGGAGAAAGGGGTGAGGATGGAAGAAGAAGAAGAAGAAGAGGAGGATGAAGATGATAGTCTGCCACTCTCTGCTGTTCTTAAAGCTACCAAAACCCGAAGTCAACCCATGATCACACCTGACTCTCAAAGGGAAATGGTCAGAGTCAAGATAGAAGGTGAAGACAGCAGAAACAACACGATGAGCAACTGTTGAAGATGGTTGACAAGGAATTTCCTCAGTCATCATCTATTCAAGCCATGAAAGGGCATGCTCAAAGGCTGTACACTCTCAGGCACACTTTTCAGTATCAGAAGGAGAGAGTGAGAGTATGGCCAGACCCCAGGGTGAGTTCTGAATCCATAAAAGAACCATTCCACACAGATACAATGGCGAGGTCAGAAAAACAATAGATTCTACTATCATGTTGGCCATTGTAGTCACACCTTGGGAGATCATTGATGAATTCAAGAAAGCTCACCAAGCAAAGATGACCCTCAAGCTTTACTAGAAAAACAAGATGATTAAGAAGGGGTGTTATATAAAAAGCTTGAAGACATCCAGAAGAATGAGCTCCAGTTACTCCTTGAAGGAAACCATCCTGATGAATTTGTATATAGGGAGGTAACTACGGTGGAGCTGAAAAATGGCAGGACCCTGAAGTACTTATCAGAGTACTATGGTCCAGAGTTCTTCTTCGAAGGAGGAGTAGAAGAACTCTCTCAGGAGGAACAAGTTGTTCTCCTTGAGGCCTATGTTCGAGAGTCTTACAGACTCATTATGGGGAAGTAAATCTCATGAATGGGATAACAACTCTGTGTCCAGTTCCCCAAAACAGAGCTCCCATTCATACCCTGCCAAACAAATATCTGAGATTTCTTCCCAGGCCGGAGCTTACATGGGTCATCTTCTCTACTGATCAAGAAGGAAAAAGACCAAACATTTTGCCCAACATAAGTGGGATAATAAATAATTTAGAGGTTTTGGCTGCATGGTTCAAGGGGAGTTTGTTGGACCAAAAGAACCAATGAGCCAAGATCAGAAACTCTAAGTCCCACATAGTATCACAACAACTGCTGAAAGCCTCATCAGCAGTTTGACAAGTGCTGAAGACTTCAACAGCTGAAGATCAAGTGCTGAAGACTGCATCAACAAGAACTAAAGTGTGAAGTACAACAGCTGAAGAACGCAA
Organism: Flaveria trinervia; assembly: GCA_025506515.1. Taxonomy (NCBI): domain Eukaryota; kingdom Viridiplantae; phylum Streptophyta; class Magnoliopsida; order Asterales; family Asteraceae; genus Flaveria; species Flaveria trinervia. Next base: position 84,313,211 of record CM046447.1, read on the forward strand.
GTGCTGAAGCTGAAAGACCAAAGTACTGAAGTACAACAGCTGAAGAGTTACAAGTGCTGAAGATCAACAACTGATGTACAAAGTCTGAAGACAAAGACTGAAGACATCAGCTGATGACATCTACTGAAGTCATCAGCTGATGAAACACCTGAAGGTCAAGTCTGAAGATCAAGTACTGAAGCCTCAGTAGTTTGTCACAACTGTTGAAGAATACTTCTTCAGTAGTTGTGATATCAGTAGTTTTATATTCTAGTTTCAGTAGTTTTATGTTTCAGTAGTTTTTGTAAAACGACTGAAGAGCTTGTTCTTTAGTCGTTGTAGTTCAGTAGTTTAATTAGTAGTTTTATATTCTGCACTAACACTCTGATATGTTCTCAGTAGTTGTGAACATTTCAGTAGTTTGTTAAGATTTAGTTATTTTTGTAATAGATCTGCTAGTTGTCACTTTCCGTGATAACAGCAGTGATTGTTGCACTCATATAAGGAGTGACAACCTATTGTAATATGTGAATGATTTGAATGATTTGATTAGAAATATTCTATATCTATAAACATTCCTTGAATCAGAAATATATATTCTCTCACTATAACCATGTGCTCTTAATGCATACAAGTATCGATTACTTGCTACAATTTGTCTAACTCCTGTTCTTTCTTCGCTGCTTTGAACTCTAATACATCAAACTTGTGATCGCTGATCCTGTCAACTTCACTTTCAGACTTTGTCTTCAGTACTTTACTTTCAGACTTTGTCTTCAGTAGAAATCTTCAGATCTTGTTTTCAGACTTTGTCTTCAGACCTTGTAATCAGCTGATGTCTTTAGCTGTTGTGATCTTCTTCAGCAGTTGTAGTGTCTGTGGGACTTGGAGGTTTTCTGATCAGGCTCATTGGTTCTTTTGGTCCAACAAGGGGAGAAAAATATTATGATAATGATGAAGAAGGTGATGCAGCTGGATCAGCCTTAGCTCAAGGTCAAGAGAGTAGGACAATGAAAGCACAAGACCAAGGAGCATCATCATTAGCCCCTACGGTTGAGGAGTTGACTGATAAAGACAAAAGTAATGACTAGATGTTTATGTATTTGAAAACTTTTGTACTTGAATCTTGTATTATAGTTGTGTAATTGGTGTTTATATATATTTATCTACTGTTTAAATGTCTTGATTAATTACTAATGGTTGATGTGTTACATGTTTAAATCAAGCAGATCAAACATCTCAGCAAGATGAATATGATGTTGCACCCCTATAGCAAACCAAGTCTCAACTCACAATGATTCTTGATTTTCAAGGGATTGTCAGAAGTTTGGTGAGCTATACTCCTAAAGAAGGAGAAATCATACACGACCAGACTAATGAGCAAATTGCATATACGTTCAGGCTAAATCCAGATAAGATTGTCAAATATGCTCTTACTTTTGACAAGTGACAATAAGCTAATGATGTCAACGAATAGAGATTGATGATGTCATATCTGAGCACTATCCAAAGTACACTGACCTAGAGGGCAATGTGATCCCGACTTGAGTGACACTCTCGGTAGTGCTACATTTGACAAACTGGATGAGACGGAGAAGAAATAGATAAGAATGAAAGCCAAGCCCAAGCCTCGGACGCTGATGTTGATTTAAAAAATGCTGAATGGGCACCTTGTTTTGCTGAGATACGAGCCAAAAGCACAGCTCAAAAGCATAATGCCTACACCAAGCTCTACAAGGTCAAAAAACATCTAAAGGTGTCTGGAAAGATTATTATGTGGGCGTATTTTAAGGATCTTAATGTTTATGCTGTAAAGAGGGAGAAGGGAATGGAGTACTTCAGATATCCACATGATCTGAAGACTCTCCCAGGTTTTGAGCTCAACCAACTGGCACACTTAAATCTAACTATATGCTAATCCTAGAAAGATATCAGGTTGGTTGAGGCTGCTCTAAAGAAGGAATACAATACCAGATGGGTAAACTTCAGACCTCAATAACTGAAAAGGTACATTCGTAGGTCTGAAGTGGATCCCATACCTGGAAAGCCTAAAGTCACGCTGAAGTAGAGTCCCCCACGCACAATGTCTAAGATTCCCTTACAGGAAATGCCACAGGACTTCACTCCACACTTCAAATGGTAGTATTATGATTGGAGAACAAGCGAAGCAGTTATAGTTCTAAAGAGAAAAGGAAAAATGGAAACTATCCGGGTATTCGACCCAATGTGGCTCACAAACTTGTGTGCAGAAGATGTCTACACTTTGTAGAAGTGGCCACTATTCCATGAGATGCAAGATATTGTACAAGCCCTCAAGTTCTAGAATGTTATACGACTCTTCTTTGCATTTGAAATACATACAGGAGTTACAAGGGAAGAGAAGTACAAGAAATTTAAGGAGCTTATGGAGAATGTCAGACGTTAAATGAAACTAGGTCCAAGGGGGAGAACATTGATACATATGTACCTAGTTTATGAGCTTTATGTAAATGTCTGTCATGTTTTACACATATGTAATGAATGATTTGAATCAAATATAATATGTGGTTGATGCTTATAATGTTTAATGCTAAATTTTTTTATTGTGTGATAAAGTATAATAAACTTACTATATAGGTTTGAGGTTGTTGTGCATAGTTCTTAGTCAATAATGATTAAGAAATGTGTTCAATCTTAGTTGTATGAGTCTTCATGTGAATGGACCATGCTAATGACCATACGCATGAATACCTCATGCTAATGGACCAATCGCACGACTGAACCAGGAGACTGGATCAGTCGCACGATTGAGACATAAGATTGACTCAGTTGCACGAATGAACCTTTAGTCGTGCGTATGGATCAATCACATGATTCACTCGCACGACTGAACCATGCTAATGGTTCAGTCGCACGATTGGAAACCCATAAGCCATAAATACCACCTAATTCATGGAAAAACGTAACACTTCAAGAATTTCGACTCATATTCGTATGCTAGCCATCCAAAGACTCCAGAGAACCTGTTCCAACTTCATAGTTCATAGTTGATCCTGTTCTAATTGTTCTTAACGTTTCTTTCATCGTTTGATTGATCTAAACTGCGTTCTTACTGATTGGATCGCCAATCAAATAGGATTCCGCACTATTTGATCTGGTTTCACGTATTATCAGTTAGTACTATGTACGTACACGGTCCTAACAGGAATGTTGATTACCATATAAGTGTGGGATCCACAAATGCTAAACCTAACTCATCACCAATGTGCCTCAAAAATCTATGTATGGATTTAAATGGACAAATATACTGACAATCATCATGGCTACAACTCTTCACAGTCAAAATCATTGTGTGCATCTTACAGCTCTAGTATGATTTCTTGATTGTGCTATTGACTATCAGACAAAACATGAATCTAGCATCAAATTACATATCAAAAGGGGTCCCAAATGATTATAATATACTTGTATGATTCCATAATGAATCTTTCTAGAAATGATCAAATTAAATTAATGCTGTTCTGCTCAGGAAGTAAAATCGGTTAGATGTAATCTAAAAGGTTTCCATCCATCTCAAACCCAAAACCACAAAAAATATGTCTTGCTTTATTTTAAATTTCAAAGTTGTTTTCTATTTTCTAGTTTTTTGTTGCGTAGATGTCGGACTATAAAACTAGATGAAATCTATGAATCACTCAATAAAAGGGGTCACGTCTGAGGTGACCAATCGGTTCTAAACAAAAGGATCACATCTGAGGTGATTAAATGATATTAAATTAAAAGGGTCATATCTAAGATGATCATAAGTCATAATGTTATATATCAAAAGTTAAAATTTTATGTTTTTGAAAGTGTATGAGGTCAAGCTCATAAGTATGAGCCAATCGCATGATTGATTCATAAGTATGAGCCAATCACATGATTGAATCATAATAATGAGCCAATCGCACGTTTGAACCATAAGTATGAGCTAGTCACACGATTGGACCATGAGTATGGGACAACCATACGATTGGACCACAAGACTGAACCAATCGTACGAATGGATGAAGGAGTATAAACCAGTCGCACGAATGAAGCATGCGTATGGGTCCAGTCGCACGGCTGAAATTTAAAACAATATAAATAAAGGGGTTAGTCTGTCGTAACCCTTACCACCCTTCAAAACTCTCTGAAACCGCCCATACACACACATACTCCGCGAAATTGTTGATTGTTGTGATTACTCCCACTGTGATAGTAACTGATTTACTGTTGATACATATGTACCTAGTTTAGAAGCTTAATGTAAAATGTCTATGATGTCTTACATATATCTAACTGAATGGGTATGAATGAAATACAATGTGTGGTTGACGCTTATGATGTTTAATATTTCATTGTTTATTATATGATAACTTATAGTGAACTAACTATATATGTTTGTGGTTGTTGACCATAATTCTTAGTCAATAATGATTGAGAAACATGTTCAAAATTAATCGTGTTAAGTTCTCATGCGAATGGACCATACACATGAATATTTGATGCTAATGGACGAGTCGCACGATTGAACCAGGAGGCTGGACCAGTCAATCGATTGAGACATAAAATTGACTCAATCGCACGACCAGACCTTCAGTCGTGCGGATGGATCAATCGCATGATTCAATCGCGACTGAACCATGCTAATGGTTCAGTCGTATGATTGACAACCCTAACCTATAAATACTACCTAATTCGTGGAAAACGTAACAATTCAAATACCTACGCACATAGTCGTACCCTAGCCGTCCAGAGACTTATGAAAACCTGTTCCAAGTACATAGATCACAGTTGATCGTGTTATAATCATTCTTAATGTTTCATTAATAGTTAGATTGATCTAAACTATTTTCTCCCTGATTGAAAACCTGATTCCGCACTATTTGAGTGGTATACACGCAGAATCAATTAGTACTCCACACGTAAACGGTCCTAACAAGTGGTATCAGAGCTATGGCTCTTCATTTTACGTGTGATTCGATTGTTTTGATGTAAAAATCACGTTTTTTCATTCAAAAACACCATATTTTTGAGTAAAAGAGTGTTTTCGACGTCTCCAGATCTAAAAGTTCACGTTTTTCGGCTTACGGCAGATTAGGGTTTGTGAAAAATTGTATTTTTTGTGGTGAAAAGGGGCACTTCAAATGTGATTGTGTAAAGCCCAAGAAGACTGGTAACGGAAATCGTTCCTCATCATTCAACCGCCAAGACAAATCCACAAGTGAAGCTGCTTCATCAAGCAAAGATACTAAAGCTTTAACTGCATAAGAGGGCGAAGGTCAAGATTGGACCTTTTAGTTTGTCTCTCCAGGGGAATCGAACATTGCTTGTGTTGAGGGTTTGGATGACGACTCTGCAAGCCAAGGTGAAATCGTAGTGGAACTAGTGATGTCTAATAACGAAGTAACTACAAATATGGTCAATCACCTAAATGTAGAAAGTCTCAGAACAACATGTTCAGAATCACCAGCACCCGAACAGTCAAACTCTACTATGTTGGCTGATTCAATCGAAGCTTCTTAGGTAAGTACCAAAGACCAATTGTTTGATAGTCATGCCTATATTGAATGTAATAAATTTAGAGAAAACTACAAAAAATAAGGTGTTTACCTACACATAATTTTTCTACACATCTAAATGTGTGAGTAAATAACTACACATATTTATATTTGTGTGGGTAAATGGTTGATAATATTTTCATGATAGGTAACACTTAATATGTGTTGTTAATATGTTTTAGTCATATTTGATATTGGTGGGAAAATTTCCCCTCAAAATTGATGATTAAATAAATATGACATTACCCACATATATGGGTAATTTTTGTTATGAGCAGGTAAATTATCTACACATATGCCGAAACCTATATATTTGTAAGTAATATCTATCTAAATTAAGTAAATAAATTTTTATATATAATTTTTCATTATGACGTGTAAAATTAAATATCTACACATATTGTAAAAACTAATATATGTGTAGGTAATTAATTGATTACGTTTTACCAATACATAGTATTTGTATTTTATATATAGATAATTAAGTAAATAAGCATTTATTTAACATTTTCAAAATGACATGGCAAAATAGTTATCTACACATACGTTGAAAGCTAATAATGTGTGGGTATTTAATGATATCTTACCAACACATGGTATTTTTAATAGAAATATAGATAAACTAAGTACATAAATTTTTTATTTTATTATTAAATAATGACGTGACAACTCAAATACCTACACATACGATAAAAGCTATAATATGTGTGGATGATTGATTATGCTTTACCAACATATAATATCTGCACATGTATGTTTAGCTAAACTAAGTAAACTTCTAATCTGTGATTTATTTTGTGAAATGACATGGAAAATATATATCCACATTTATTTAAAAATATCTAATATGTGTAGAAATTGAATTCATGTTACTTAAATGATTAATTTGAGTAATCGATAAACATTAGAATAATTAATGTTTATTCAGGGCTATTTTAACTAGCTAGTTATGGTATTAGTGTTAATTACTGTGAATTATTGTAATAATGTTCAATTAAGGTCATATAATGGTTACTTAGAGATAGTAATGATAGTTTTAGGCCAATTACAGTAAGTAATGGTCAATTAGGGTCATATATGGTGATTTAGGGTTATTTATGCTCAAATATGACCAATTATAGTCATTGATGGTTGATTAAGGTTTCTCATGCTCAAGAAGATAAATTATAGTCACTGAAAAGTTTAATTGCATCATTTATAGCCATTGATGGTTAATTAGGGTTATTGATGCCTTAAAAAGGTTAGATACAATAATCCTTGGAGCTTAATTATGGTCAATTATGGTCATCTAGTTAGTTAGAGGTTGTTGATGATTTGATTATAGCCATTCATGATCATTGATAAAGTTGGAGCAGAAGGATAAATAATTGAACCATTTGATTCAGCGAGAATGCCAGGAACAATTCCTCTAATTATCGTTGATTCACGAAGAACGCCGATAATCAAGATTTCACACAAACACACACTGTGATAGAGAGAAACTCTTTTTTCATAAACTTCAATGATTATTCTACCAATCTCTTATATGCATATAAACAAACAAAATAAAATTCAAATGGACCACAAAACATAGACGTGCCAAAAAGTTGGTCAAATGTAAAGTCCAACAAAATGTAAATATAAAATAAAAATGTAAATAACTCATAAAATAAGCCGTTTTGACCGGTCGCAGGCCCAAAATGGAGACTTGTAGCCCAAGTTATGACCATTTCAATTAAGCCTCTTTAGTTAATTAACTACGTTACAATTCTTTTATATATTTCTTGCTTTATAAATTATATAATTTCTATACTTCAAAAGTTCTATACATTCATACGTATCTTTATCCTTTCACTTTGGTTTTATATACATGTTATCTTTCAATAATGGTTTATAAATAACTTTTTAATGAAAATAACATTTTTCTTTTTAAGTTCACCCATTCTAGCACTAGATTTTTGTGATACACTAATACCTGAAATAAAAATAAAAATGATAATAAATTTAAAAAATAAGAAAATAATAAGAAATTGAAAGAACAATATAAGTCAATAAACTAAAGGCCCACTTATATGCCCACATAAATTAAGCATCAGACTTCGTGGACCTTGTGTCCAACCCGAATCACTGCTTGACCCATGAACTTCATCTGATCTTCATCTTCTAGGTTGAAGATATGGTTTTTCAAAACTAACTCCCCCTTTTATCAAAATACCAAGATAAATGGCTACTCTAAAGAGTCATTTCTACATGATGCAAACGTTGTTTAATACATCTCAAATCCTCTGTTTACCCTCACCAAAACCCCCAATCACACGACCCTCTGTTCGACCGATTACCGGCGAAGAATCACCAAATTTGGTCATTGTGAGACCGATTGAAGCCATCAAGCAATACCACGACAATCTTGTGTTGCTCGATAGCTCCGATTCACTTCTTATTACTTTTCTAAATTGCTTTGAAGTCTCCTGTTAAGGTAACCATTCTAATCAAATATTTTGTTTATTTTACTTTGATTTTGTTCTCACCATTTAACCTACCAAAGCTAAAGTTATAAGGATCATTTGTGTGAAATGATTGCTTTGAAGCTTAGATTTGCAATGATTAAACTATAAATCGTATATAAGTGCTTGATTGTGTGAACTAATCTATACTCAACAATACATGAAAGTAAACCAAATTAGGATCATTTGCTATAGCTATCGGTTTATTACATTTGTGGTAATCATGCCAATTGTTTCACTGAACCTATCGAAGCCAAAGTTATAAAGAGGTGCTGTTAATTGAGAACAAATTGAAGCTAAGTATTAAACTGATATGTGCCAGCCTAGGATGTTGCGTGACTTTTGTTAACTTTTTTAAAGGCTAGTGTTTTTGTGGATATGCCAAACAATATTGTTTGCCATAGAGTTTGTTAGCTGCTTTGATCATTTACCTAGAAAAGGCCAAAGAGAAGATTTAAGTGCCAAACAAAATCTGTTTGGGTTGAATTAAATAAACATATTTGACATTCCTTTTTAGTTGAAGTAATAAGCATAGTTGAAGTAAACCACTGATACTTTGTAGTAAACCAGTTTTAGTAACCACAAATACTTTTTGAATCATAGATATCTAAAAACCATTCTTGTATACTACATTTGAAGCACCATTGTGGTCACACCCTCAAAATCCACTTGCAGAGTTTTACCGCGAGGCGTGTGAACAAACGAGAATCACAGTCAATAGTTACTCAGAACGACTCTATATGCCATAATTTAAATGAAATCAACCCAAGTAAATAAATTAAACAGTGCGGAAGCATTTTGAAAACAACCCAAAGTAATAAAAGTATAATTGTGGCAAAACACGTGCCAATTCCAAAAGAGAAATCAATAACTACTAAAATGATAAAATCGTCTTGAAGACCGTGTCACAGAATGCAGTGGACCATGCAGTGCTCCTATGGCAAGCAAGCTAATGACCTGAGAATAGCATACTAAAATGTCAACACGATCGTTGGTGAGTTCAAGAGATATTCAAATATAACAGTTTAATAATAGAGATGCACAAGTAGCGTATTGTAACAGATAGCTAGTCCATTAACATAATATATTATTCATAGTGATTTCGCAATTGAAGCTGACTGTGTTACGTTGTTGCCTCCTGCCACGACTTAACAGGTCGTGACAAGTTTCATTAGGACAACTTGCACCCGGTTGACCTCGAGTCACATAGGTGGGGCTCGTCAGACCCAGTAGTACTACCCAATTTCCCCGCTAATCAATATTAACAATTCGAAAGTGTGAGGACTTTTCCATGATATCAACACTACATAATATGTACAGAACTTAAATACATAAAGCGTTTGTGATTTACCAGTATGCTATCTCCCCCAAAGAGAGTAAATAAAAAGTGGGGCATGAACTCACCTGGTATGCATTTAGATACACAGAGTTTGACTTGTCAAACAGAATAGACAACAACCTTCAGAGGTTACCTAGATCATATAAGTGCATGACCTAGTTGACCCGTTTGACCGTTGGTGACTTTATGTTTTTTTAAACCATTCAAGTAATCATACACGTATATCATACATAGTTAACATTCAAACAGATCATATGTATGCTATATCATCCACGTGTAACACTTAGATCATCATACAACCACGTATCATACAAGTCATGCGAATCTAGAACATTAACATATTCACTAGTTATAACACAACTAACATGTCACACAAAGATCAAACCCCTCACTACATGCCATGTGAAGCCACTCACGACTTCACATCCTAACCCTGCCCTATCCTACTAGGGGCCTCAGATTCGCATGCGTGTATGATGATCATAACCTATCATTAAACCATATGCATTGCATTCAACAATCAATCACCAATCCCAAACATGTTGTCCTACTACTAATCACCATCCAAATCATACATGATCATAAATGTCCAAATATCATTCATGATTACCCAAAACATCCCATACAACTAATTCAACATGTTTCATCACCTTAGAATTTATCCATGATCATACTAACATGCTCCTAACATCCCAAACATGTTCAAGCTATCATTTTTCAGACGTTATGCAAATAAAGTTTCCCTTTTAGGAAAGTACATCCCAACATCCATCAACCTCCAATGTATTCATGAATTCAACATATTTATACTATCTCAAGCTCCATACAATATCTAGACATGATCAACATCACCTTATCACCATAATCTAACAATCTTGATAAACAAAAGTTTCTACTTTTGGCAAGCTATGAATCAATAACCTCCATTCAAATTTCTATCATTCATAACAACAATCTAGCATCCAATCATCATCATGAACACATCCATAACATCAATCCATCACTAGATCATCATTACATGCAAAATAAAGTTACTATTATTAGTAACCTATGAAAACCAACTTCAATTCACCAATTTCTTGCAAAATCAATGTATCCTAACATTCATACAACCTACTAATCATCATACATTCATCAAACAATCATCCATCATGCATGATCATAGCATTTTTGAACTAGGGTTTGTTTCATACATAAGGTTCATGATCAATCCACTAAAAACATAGAATTCTTGCATAATCGACGTTAACTAACATGTATACAATCTAACTAACATGTTAACATCATCAATTGATTAAAACTCAACACCAAGAACATCAATTTCGCAACTAGGGTTTCGGCCATATCCAATTTCATGCAAACAAAACACCAACTAACCTCTAATTCGTGAAAAGTAACAAAATTGAGACTTCTAATGTGTTGTATGCGTTCAAATCGACAAAAATCCAATGCTTGATGCTTGTTCCAAGTTGAAATCGCAAAGGGGGGGGTTTGGGAAGGAGGTCGGGGCCGATGGGGGGGTGAATTAGGGTTTGGGTTTGTTTTGTTTAGTTTAATTTACACATTTACCCTTTTAACCCTTGTAATTTGTATTTTATAAAAAAACTAAGCTTTAAACTCATTGTAAAGTGTTTTTAAATTCATAATATAAAGATATAAACTTATGAAAATCATTATATATCTTATCTTTATAAAAACACAAGACATAGGAATAAATAGGCACGTTTCCGCGTTACGCGATTAATTTTCTAATTAACCTTTTAAAAATGTGTAAACACATAAACATAACCCAATACTCATATAATCAATTAGATTCACATCAAACTAACATTATCCATTATTATAAGGTCACCAACGTTAAACGATAACTAGTGTGTGCTCACGACACGTGTATACAAGACTTAACGGAACTAACGGAGTTTGGTAACGGAAATTTACGGGATGTCACAATTGGTATGTTTGTTATCAATACTTAAATAACATTTTTAATTAGTCTCTACTCTTAACTCTTGATAATATGATATAAGTTGACCGTGTAATCAATTAGTAGCTCCAAATTAAGATTCCAGCAACTAAATAACATTTCTTCAATTTTGGAGCATACACATTGGGAACAAACATCGTTTAGATAGTGTTGCTCAGAATGTTTAGTGGCCTGAGTTGATCCATACACCAATACCTAATAATAAAGATTTACAAATAATAATCTATCATGTAAAGTTTAAAAGAAAGTTCCTATCATGCAAATCATCAAATTATATCATAATAGAACAACATATTAAAGACCTTAAATTTTAAATTAGTATGCCTATTATCGTACTTTAGAACTTAAACAAAATCATGTGAACATGTAATGTTTGAAAAGATGTTATCTTGCGTTTTAAATACTTATGAGAGTTGAGAAACGAAGAATATATTTTTTTATACTTCAAAAGATTGCCAACAATAGCTTGAGATTTTTTGATGATAGCTTACCTTAATTGGAGTTTTTACCTCGTTAGGTACATAATATGGGTCATCAGTGGGTGAGGAATCAGAATCGGTTTCAACCATGTATGTAGACGGGGTAAAGGAGTTTCTAAATGTTGCCCGACAAAGTTTAAACTCTAACGAGTTAACTTTATGCTCTTGTGCTTATAGGTGTCATTGCTGCCCATTTGATTAATATAGGAATTGATAAGTCATATGGATAATGGGTTTACCATGGTGATGATGACGTCCATGAAAAAGATGTCGAGCCTGATGATGTGACATCCGGTAAATTTCCGTTACCAAACTCCGTTAGTTCCGTTAAGTCTTGCATACACGTGTCGTGAACACACACTAGTTGTCGTTTAACGTTGGTGACCTAATAATAATGAATAATGTTAAATTAATGAGAATCTAATTGATTGTGTGATTATTGTATTATGTTTATGTGTTTGCATGTTTTTAAAAGGTTAATTAGAAAATTAATCGCGTAACGCGGAAACGTGCCTATTTATTCGTATGTCTTGTGTGTTTATAAAGATAAGATATATAATGATTTTCATTAGTTTATATCTTTATATTATTAAGTTAAATACAGTTTATGAAGAGTTTAAAGCCTAGTTTTTATAAAATACAAATTACAAGGGTTTAAATGGTAATTATGCAAAATTAAAAAAAATAAAACAACCCAAACCCTAGAAACCCCCCCATCGGCTGCGACCTCATCTCCCACTCCCCTACCATTCCGATTTCGACCTAGAACAAGCAAGTGGCTGCGATTTTGGATCGATTTCAAGGCATACAACTTGTTGGAATCATCAATTGCAAGCTATAACACGTTTAAAGGTTAGATTTTTCATGTTTTTGTGGGTTCTTGTTGAGGGCCAAACCCTAATGCGACTTTGGGTCTTCATGGAATCGAAATTGATGTTAGTTGTTGGTGTTAACACGTTAGTTTGATTGATTACATGTTGTTTAACGTTGATTATGCATGATTGTATGTTTTTAGTGGATTGATCATGAACTTTGATTATAAGCAAACCCTAATTCGAAAATTGGTAGGATTATGGATGAATTATGATTGTTTGATGAATGTCTGATGATTAATAGGTTGTATGAATGCTAGGTTACATTGATTTTGCAAGAAATTGATGAATTGATGTTGATGTTCATAGCTTACTAATAATAGTAACTTTATTTTGCATGTAATGTTGAATTATTGATGAATTGATGTTATGGATGTGTTCATGATGATGATTAGATACTAGATTGTTGTTATGAATGCTAGAAATCTTTGAAATGGATGTTGTTGTTCATAGCTTGCCAAAAGTAGAAACTTTTGTTCATGAAGATTGTTAGATTATGGTGATTAGGTATTGTTGATCGTGTCTAGATATTGTTTTGAGCTTGAGATGGTATAATTATGATGAATTCATGAATACATTGGGTGGTTGATGGATGTTGGGATGTACTTTCCCAAAAGGGAAACTTTAATTGCATAAAGTCTGAAAAATGACAGTTTGAACATGTTTGGGATGTTAGGATCATGTTAGTATAATCATGGATGAATTCTAATGTGGTAGAACATGGTAATTTGGTTGTATGTGATGTTGGGGTAGTCATGAATGATATTTGGACATTTATGATCATGTATGATTTGGATGTTGATTAGTAGTAGGACCTCATGTTTGGGACTGGAAATTGATTGTTGTGATGTTGTTGAATGCAATGCACATGGCTAATGAATATGATTATGATCATCATACATGCGTGCGAATCTGAGGCCCCTACATAGTAGGATTGGCAGGGTTTAGGATGTGAAGTCGTGAGTGGCTTCACATGGCATGTGGTGAGTGGTTTGATCTTTGTGTGACATGTTAGTTGTGTTATAACTAGTGGATATATTAATGTTCTAGATTCGTATGACTTGTATGATACTTGGTTGTATGATGATCTAAGTGATACACCTGAATGATATAGCATACATATGATCTATTTTTAAATGTTAACTATGTATGCTATGTGTGTATGATTACTGGAATGGCTTACAACATATAAAGTCACCAACGGGTCAAACGGGTCAACTGGGTCAAACATGTCTGTTTTGTTTGAAATCTTGAGTCCTTGGTTGTAGTGTACTTAGGGTTTCACATGTTCTTTGCTTACACGTACTCATGTACTTATATGACCTTGGTAACCTCTGAAGGTTGTCTGTCTATTCTGTTTGTCAAGTCAAACTCTAAGTATCTATACGCATATTAGGTGAGTTCATGCCCCACTCTTTGTTTAATCTCTTTTGGGGGAGATAGTATACTGGTAAATCACAAATGCTTTATATATTCATGTTGTGTATAATATTATATAGTGTTGATATCTTGGAAAAGTCCTCACACTTTTGAATTGTTAATATTGAATAGCGGGGAAATTTGGGTAGTACTACTGGGTCTGACGAGCCCCACCTGTGTGACTCGAGGTCAACCGGTGCAATTTGTCCTAATGAACATTGTCACGACTTGTTAAGTCGTGACAGGAGGCAACAACGTAACACAGTCAGCTTCAATTGCGAAATCACTATGAAATAATATTTATTGTTAATGGACTAGCTATCTGTTACAATGCACTACTTTTATATCTCTATTATTAAACTGTTTATGTTTGAATATCTCTTGAACTCACCAACCAATGTGTTGACATTTTAGTATGCTATTCTCAGGTCATTAGCTTGCTTGCCATAGGAGCACTGCATGGTTCACTTGCATTCTAAGACTCGGTCTTCAAGACATTTTTTTAGCATTTTAATGATTATTGTTTACTCTTTTGGGTTGGCACATGTTTTGCCATAGTTATACTTTTATTTTTTTGGGTTGTTTTCAAAACGCTTCCGCACAGTTTAAAGTTTGTACTTTGGTTGATTTTTATTTAAATTATGGCATATAGAGTCGTTCTGGGTAACTATTGACTGTGATCCTGGTTTGTTCACGCGCCTCGCGGTGAAACCCCACAGGTGGATTTTGAGGGTGCGACAGATTGGTATGAGAGCCATTGGTTATAGGGAACTAGGTTGCATACACACTAGACTATAACCGCACACAGTTAATTAGTTACCTGTTCCTTATTCTCATCTACTGTATAGTCATTGGCATACACGTCACACTCTCTACAACATGGCATCGTCATTGAGAGCTCTGGGTAAACGACCTGAATCACCTTCCCGATCTGAATCCCCACCTCCCGCACCTGTACCTGATGATGGTGATCCTCGAGCAACTGATGATTTGTACACGTTGTCACAATCACCTGATGATCGTTATAGTAGTTGGCAAACTTGAATCATCCATGGTGTTAGATTTCGTTGCAAAGAGTGTGATGATAAGTTCACAACACAATGTAGTGGAGTTTGTGTAGGGGACGAGGATGTAGCAATGATTTATTATGGTGTTCTACATGAAGATTTAGAGTTGGATTTCATACTCGGTAGGAAGGTATTCATGTTTCGTTGCAAGTGGTATAATACCGATCTAAAGGGAGAAAGGATGGTAGTTGATCACAAATTGACATCAATTGACATTACATCTAAGTGGTATGAAGAAGAACCATTTATTTTGGCTAATCAAGCTCAACAATTTTTTTATTTAAAAGATTTAGCATGAGGAAAATTTTCATTTAAAGGATTTAGCACGCGGAAAGAACTGGATGGTGGTACAAATAGTTAACCATCGCAACATTTATGATATACTTGAGCATGATGAAGACGAAGTATCGATTAATGATATATTTCAAGAAGAGGAATCTAGTGAATTTCCATCTTTTCAACTTACCGAAGAATTACCTAACACGTCTTTAATACTTTGAAGTGATGTAGAACCAGAAACATTACCTTACTAGGCCGTTGTATCAATACGTAATGCAAATCCTCCTGTGGATGACTTAGAAGATATTGATGATGAATATGATGATGAAGGTGTTATATTTTTTAACTAGGAATCCATACTTCATTCTAAAACTAACCATGATTCTCATGATCCAAATCCTAATAGTGATAACGATGACTCTTTTGCATGATTTTCTTGATAATTTTTGGTTAGTTTTGAGTAACAATATTTTTATTGATAAATTTAGTATTATATGTTAGACTTATAAAATGCTTAATTTTTTTATATTTTTAAAGAGCATAATGACAAGACGAGGTGGGCGAGGTAGACAAGGTGGACAATGTATTGAAGAAGGACGACGTTCTGGTATGCTCATCCTCATTTCCTTTTGTTAAGTTTTTTTTATCAAGTATATTGTTTAATTTGTTTGTGATATGATAACTAATAGGTTAGTAATTAAAAAATTAGTAAAGGAATTATAAGGACTTAGACTATGATTAAAAGGTTATGATTTGCTGCATTACACATATAGAAGCAACAAATACAATTTGATAAATAGCAACAACAAAAGCTATCTGATAAATAGCAAGCATTTATGTTTGTGTTGGTTTATTCATATTTTTCAGATATACTTTTGTTAATTGATTCTTGACCATTTGCTGTTAGTTTATTGATTCTTGACCATTTGTTGTTAGTTTATTCATATTTGTCTGATATTCTTTTGTTAATTTCATTAGTTATTTTGATTGTTGAAAGTCTAAATATGTTTGTGTTGCAAGTTGTTTTTGTCTGATGTTGTTGAACGTGTCGATGAAAAAGGTAGGTTAGGATAGGTTTGGGTTGGAATGAGTTTGGGTCAAAATAGATTCGGGTTAGAATGGGTCGAGTCAAATTGTTAAAATTCTTAGTTTTTTAAATAAAACTCTTGATATGATTGATTGGTAAAATAATATGTTATTACTTTATATCTATGACTAAATTCATGAACATGTTTAGGGATGTCACAAGCAACAAATTTAATCGCTTCACTTGAAAGTCATGAAATTGTTGCTTTTAATCAATCAAATGACATAAAGTTCTATTTAAACTCCCTAGAAGAAACTAAGAAAGAAAAAGCAGTTTTGGAAGTCGAAGTAAATTCATTAAGACAAAAACTGCACAATTGAACCAGTTCTTCTCACATAGTCCAGCACTTAGTGAAAGAACGCAACAACGACGTGGGTTTGGGTTACAAAGTGGTTCCACCACCACATGAGACCTTGTTGAATGCTAAATGTAAACCAATTGATAACAACCCAATCAAGGATCATGTGGTGTCCACTTCTCTAGTTAGTGATCTAGATTCCACGAGTAAATCCGAGGAATCTGTCGCTAAACAGAAGGAGGCCATTTTAAAATCTAAAGGTAAAATGTCTATTGTTAATTTGGATGAACAATTTGAAAAGGTTAAGGTAAAGTCAGGTTCAAACATGTCTAATTCTGAACCCAAAAAGACCAAACAAGTTAACCAACCTCATGCACCATGTCTTAGTCCAATTAAACAAAAAGGTAAAGATGTTAAAAATGTTCAAACAATGAATTTTGTTAAAGAAGCTAAAACATCTAAACAACAAGTGTCAAAACCAAAACAGACTAAAGTCACTCCTGTGTCACACACTTTCCCATAGAAACCGTTCCACCGACATGTTAAAAGTAGATCATGCTACAATTATGGAAAGTATGGATACATTGCTTCGAACTGTCCTTATTATCAAACACCATGAAAGAAAATTAAACTTCATGATCCTAAACCAAGTTCTTCTAAAAGGAGTTCTATCACTCCACCAAAAAGAATTAGTGAACATAAAGTTCAAATCGTAAGTTAGTCGTCTATTTATCACAAACAGGCCTTACACAAAACTGGCCTATGGAAAGAAAAATTAAGTACAGTGTGTAATAATGAGAACAACAAGAAGAATGATTTGCCCTCACCCTAGAATGGACAGTGGGTAGAATTCATGATGTGTGATGCCTCTGGGTCACCCAAGCCAGTTAAGGCTTGGGTCCCTAACCTAAACTAATCATTTCCTTTGAATATGCAGGGTGTCAGCTATAGTGCTTCTACAAATACCTGGATCGTTGAGAGTAGGGCATCAAGGCACATGACTAGAAACCTCTCTCTC
Source organism: Flaveria trinervia (assembly GCA_025506515.1). Lineage (NCBI taxonomy): Eukaryota > Viridiplantae > Streptophyta > Magnoliopsida > Asterales > Asteraceae > Flaveria > Flaveria trinervia. The sequence continues at coordinate 84,331,076 of CM046447.1, forward strand.
TTGTCAAATGTCAAACAAATTAAAGGAGGACACATTTCGTTTGCTGGAAATAAAGGAGGTTATATTACTGCACAAGGGGAAGTGGGAAACACGAAAGTGGAATTTGATAAGGTAAACTATGTTCAACAACTTCAAAATAAGTTACTTTCTGTATCCTAGATTTATGACAAAGGATTCAAGGTAGTCTTTGACAACAAGTGCTATGTGTTGAAGAAGGAGCATGTGATACCAGTGGATCAAGTCATAATGTCAGCTTCAAGATATAATGATTTATATGTCTTGGACCTATCAAAGGCCTCCACAACCGATCATCACGTACAATTACTCTTGTCAAAGCAACTAAGATAGAGTCCATCTCCTAGAATAGGAGAATAGGACACATTAATCCGCGAAAGATGAATCACTTGATCCAGAATATAGTGCGTGGAGTAAATGTCAAGAACTTCAAATTACCAGATTTTTGTGTCGCATGTAAGAAAGGCAAAGAGATGAAGAAGTCTCATAAGGCAAAGAAATTTCACTCAATTGACCTGCCTATTAAGCTCCTTCACATGGATCTATTTGGCCCAGTTAGTACAAAGAGCATTGCTGGTGATTTGTACTCCTATGTAGTTACGAATGATTACTTAAGATTTTCTTGGGTGATGTTTCTGAAATCGAAATCAGAGACATTTGAATCATTCAAGGAGCTGGTAATTACATTGGAGTCACTCTACAAGCTTAAGGTAAGGCAAGTTCGCTCAGACAATGGTACCGAGTTCAAGAACCAGTGGATGGAGGCATTCTGCAAAGAAAAAGGAATTATGCACTAGTTCACATATGCCTACACTCCTCAAATGAATGGAGTTGCTGAGAGAAAGAATCAAAGCTTGATAGAGACAGCCCAAACGATGCTAGCAGACACGAAACTGCCTATCCAATTTTGGAACGAGGCAATAGCTAACACATGTTAACCCTCAATCGAGTCTTAGTGGTAAAACGTCACGGTAAAATGTGCTATAAGTTGCTCCAACAACGTAAACCAAATCTGGAGTACATCGAGCCATTTGGCGCGCCATGTACGTTGCTGAAGAAAACCCAGTCAGGGAAGTTCAGTGAGAAGGCCGAAGAAGGAATTTTCTTAGGATACAACATACCGAATAAGAGAGTTTACAACAACTCAACGGGTCAAGTAGAAGAATGGTGCAACGTGGATATACAGAGATACACCACCCCCCTTGCTGGAAAAGGACCCTCATTTTTTTTCTACTATGATGGAATTTTGAAGTCCTTCAACATCCCTCTCCCCCCTACTGAAGATAAGGTATCGACCAGAATAATGTACGAGGTGTTAAATACACCATCACTAAGCCCGAAGACCTCAGCATCACAAGGTGAGTCTTCCGGTTCTTCAGGGGGAGCACTTAAGGTAAGTGACTCCTCCTCTGATGACGAAGACATGGAAAATGATGGATCAGGAGGAACAGGTTCCCACTACTACAAGTACACAAGCATCAGATGTTGATGCCTATGACACTTCGAAACTTCAATCTCCCACTGCCTCAGATACTGAACCTGCTATTCACAATATGGACAATGAGGTAGCTGTGACCACCACTACTGGATCTCGACTAAAAGTTTATCATCCATTGGATAATGTCATTGGAGATGTTTGATCAGGAGTATAGACAAGAAATTAGCTATACTCACCTAGTTATGCCTTAGTGATGGAAAAGGAATATCTTCACGATGGCGCGTATTGATGTTTTGTGTCTCTGTTTGAGCCAAAATATGTTAGTGAAGCCCTAAATGATGATACATGGGTGAGTTCCATGCAAGAAGAACTTCTTCAATTCAAGAAGTTAGGTGTATGGACACTGGTGGATAGACCTAAAGGTGCTAAGGTCATTGGTACCAAATGGGTCTTGAAATGGAAGAAAGATGACCAAGGGGTCATAATAAGAAACAAGGCTCGACTTGTAGTTCAACGATTTCGACAAGTTGAGGGTATTGATTATAATGAAGTATTTGCACCTGTGGCTAGAATGGAGGCAATCCGTATCTTCCTAGCCTATGCATCTTACATGACGATTAAAGTTTATCAACTAGATGTAAAGAGTGCATTTCTTCATGGTGAAATCCAGGAGATAGTGTATGTTAGTCAACCCGAAGGATTTGAGGATCCATATCATTGGGATAGAGTTTACAAGCTGGATAAGGCTCTCTACGGGCTCCACCAAGCCCCTAGAGCATGGTATGAAAAACTCTCCACTCATCTTGTAAAACACGGCTTTCGCAGAGGAGTGATTGACTTTACACTTTTCATCAAAGAAAAGGATGGTGACTTACTGCTAGTTCAGATCTATGTTGATGATATAATCTACAGTTCCAAAAATGAAGCATTATGCAAAGAATTTGAAGTAGTAATGAAAGCTGAATTTAAAATGAGTGCCATGGGTGGAAATGAAGTTTTTCTCGCGTTACAGATGGATGAGACACCAAAGGGGATATTTCTACATCAGACCAAGTATGTAGGTGATATTTTCAATTGGTTAGATATGGAAAATGCTTTGACAGCTGGAACTCCACTTGCTACAAACCACGATATGGCACCCGACGAAAATGGTGATCTGGTGGATACCACCATGTACCGAGGAATGATCGGATCACTCATGTACCTCACTGCCTCACAACCTGATATCATGTACGTGACGTGTCTCTGGTCCAGATATCAGGTGAAACCAAAAGTCAACCATCTCATACGTGTCAAAAGGATATTTTGTTATCTGAAGGGTACTCCAACACTTGGGTTGTGGTATCCTCGTGACGATGAATTTGAGCTTATAGCGTATAGCGATTTGGATTATGGCGGCTGCAAAATGAACTAAAGGTCAACTTCAGCAGGATGTCAATTCTTTGGGAGAAGATTAGTCACGTGGCATTGTAAGAAGCAGACATCGGTTGCTCTGTCAACATGTGAAGCTGAAAATGTTGTTGCTGCAAGCTGCTGTTCACAAATAATCTAGATTCAACAGCAAATGCGGGACTACAGTTTGAAATTCTCTAACACTATTATATTTGTTCATAATTCTACTGCTATAGCCATAACTAAAAATCCGGTCCAACATCCTAAGACCAAACACATCGGAATTAAATATTACTTTATACGTGATTGGTTTGAAAAGAATTTAATCGGTGTTGTTAAAATTAATACGAACTTTCAACGTGCTGACCTCTACACAAAAGCTTTTGATACACCAAGATTTTATATCTATTAGTGGTTAATGGCGTGAAAAAGAAAAGTGATGTGATCACAGAGGATGAAAATGTTAGTCCGACATCTTTTGTTTTTATTTTCTTTAATTTTTCTTTTTTTAATTTCCTGTTTTTATAAAATCTAAAAACTCAAAAAAGATATTTTCGGTTTTAGAATTTTAGGGGGAGAATAGGTTAACTTAGTATTAAATTAGTTGTTTTAATTTAGTAGTTTAAAAAACGAGGGAGGAGGACAATCTAGCAATAGAAATGAGAACATATTTGTGATACTGATTCAATGTTTATAGAAAATGATAGTACACGGAAACAAAGAGTTTGGGAATTTAAAAGAATTTAACTGATTAAGATGCAAAATTCGAAGTATAAGTCTCAGAAGTCTAAGCAAAATAAAAGGAAAGATGATAGGTAAACTACTACGCTACTATGGTAACATATAGAAAGTATACCTAGAGGTTGCTCGCTCATTAGATGATGTGTCGGTAGATTCAACACAATAAATAAGTACACCTCATTGGTGATTTCAAGCTCAAACTAAGTTCTTCAACAAGCTGTGGGTTATCATCTTATCACTGGTTAACACAATCAATGAAGTTCCAACAAGGGGTGACAAGCAAAATAAACGCCACAAATGTGTGCGGATGACCATAAAAATGAGCAAAGCACATCAAAAATGTAAAAAGCAATCAAGCTAATAACTTATGTTGTTGGTGCGATCTATGCAAAAAGAATTTAATTGCTCTAACAAGAAGATAGGTTGTGTGCCTCTCTGCTGTGCGGTGGTACTAACCTAAGGATAAGCATATCCTAAATATTCTAGAATTCATTGTGTTTGCGCCTCTCTACTATGCGGTGGCACTGACCTGAGGCTTAGCATCTCTTTGAAAGCTTTAGAATAGTTTCTTCTTGTATATACCTGTAGACTGCTCAAAAATCTCCTAAGGAACATTGGTTACCATATAAGTGTGTCAAAAATCTGTGTGTCAAAAATCTATGTATGGATTTAAGAGGACAAGTATGCTGATAATCATCATGAGCTGCAACTCTTGAAATTCAAAATCACTATGTGCATCTTGTAGCTCTAGTATGATTTCCTAAACTTCCTAATGACTCTCGATGAAAACAAGAATCCAGCATCAAAAGGCTTTGGTAAAATGTCCCAAATGATTTGATAAATCTGTATGATTCCATAAGGAATCATTTCAGTTATGATCAAAGTAACTTGATGCTATACTGTCCATGAAGAAAATTTTGGTAGATACTTATCTTAGGATTTCAAACTCACACAAAAATACAAAAATATGTTTTAACTTTGTTTTATGTCTAGTTGTTTAATTTAGTTAATTTCATTTAATTTAGTAGTTAAATGTTGGACTACACATCGAAATTCAATGTGGGATTCACTCACTAAAAAGGTCACGTTTGAGGTGACAATTGTTTTGCTGTTAAAAGGATCACGTCTGAGGTGATCAACAGTTTTTAAGTTAAAATGGTCATGTCTGAGTAGATCAAGGGTCAAAATGTCTTATCAATAAGTAAAAGGACTAAGTGTATGAATGGTCATAAGGTCAAACTCATAAGTATGAGCCATTCGCATGACTGGACCATGAGTATGGACTAGTCCTATGATTGGACCATACATATGAGCCCAATCGAATGACTAAACCACACGTATGGACCAGATGTGCGATTGGATCATAAGCATGGTCAATCCATATGATTGGATCATCAGAATGAACCAATCGCACGAATGGAGGTGATCGAATGAGACAGTCGCACGACTGAAACCTCGTTGCACGAGTGAAGGTGACCTACTGAGCCAGTCGCACGACTGAGATTCAATCGCACAAATCAATAGTGCTATTAGGTTTAGTCGTACGACTGAAAGCAACCCTAGTATAAATCAGGGGGAGTCGGTCGCAGACACTCATCACCCCCCAATCGCTCTCTCTTCGCTCGATTGTACCTTTACGCTGGCAAAATTCTGATTGAGTGTTCTAGATTGATTATTGTTGCTTCTAACAATTTCTCTTAATCATACAGGTAATGTGTGATGTTATCCAATCAAATGTTCATAAAATCGTGCCCTAAATCGACTTAATTTGAACCCTAACAACAACCGACACTTAATTCACAAAATAAACCCATAAAACTAAGTAAATGCTAACTTAAATTGTGTTAGATGTTAGTTGAAATGATTGCGAGTCTAATGAGCCAAATGACAACGTCTAACATCAAGTTTTGCTCAAGATTTGAATTTGAATGGAAAAAACAGACTGTCATGTGAATGGGCATATTGATGAACCCCAATCGCATGACTGAGTTGGGCGAATGACATAATCGCACGACTGAACCATGCGTACGAGTTCAGTCGCACGACTGGTTCAACCGTATGGGATAGCATAGGACTAAGCCGAGTCACATGGTCAATCCCACGAATGAGCTCTATCGCACGACTCAGACTCAGTCGCACTATCCATTCGCATGACAGAACAAAAGGATTCAAGTCCAATAAAATCAAATATCATTCATTTACACACGCTCTAACGTTTATCTATCTTGTGTTAAAGCAGCATGGTGCGTCGGTGGATGATGAACACAAAGCATAACAGATGTGCTCATTTAGACATTACGTCCCGGAATGTTTCTGAGTTCGCGGGCATTATTACATTTCTACGGAGATCGAGGATCTTCGAAGCTATCTCCACTCAGTGCACACCATACAGATCGATACAACAGGCTTTTTGGGAAAGCGCTGTTATAGATAGGTCCTCAGAGCCTCACCGTATTAGGAGTTCCATCTTTCGTCAGGATATTGAGATCAGTGAGGAGGATCTGAGGACAGTCTTAGGGTTGGGAGATGATGCTCATTGCCCTACCAAACTGCATCCATTGACAGTTCGAGGATGTTTTCTTCAGGCTAAGTACTCGGGGGACATAAACGTAGGTGTGCTCAACAAGAGCAACCTGTGCCCCCAGTTCAAATACTTAGCCCATGTGCTGCTGTAGTGTATTGCCTTGAGAAAGGGAGGATTTGATGAGTTGTCTGATTAGATCTAGAACGCGTATGTAGCTCTGGTGCCGAACCACCCATTCTGCTTTTCGAGGATGATATTTACCTACTTGGTGGAGAACATAGTGGCCAAAGACAAGGAAGGCTTCTGCATGTACCCACATTTCATTCAGATGATCATCGATCAGAAGCTTCCTTCGATGCCCAAAGAGAGAGACGATGCAGTTACACTAGAGGTGATGGATGATACTACCCTAGGGCCGATGAAGTTTTACCGGGGCAAGCAGGTGAAGCCCCCGGTAAGGAGATTGTTTGGACATTTGGACCAAGAGGATTATATGGCGCCAGCTAGGAGGAAATGGCATCACGATAAAATGACTTAGATTATGAGCCGATTGTGCTCCCATCCGACCATTCTAATGATGATGATAGTGGTGATGGTGGAGATACTGGACCCACCCAATCTAGGGCCACTACCACAGATGCTACATCTCCATCATCCACCCACAGAGGAGCTGAGATGGCATGATTCCATTAGAACTTCCGTCCTAATGATGAGGAGGAGTCTAATGAGGAGCCATTAGTTTGGACGGTGGGCAGCATGGTGGTTGCCACTGAGCGAGGGATTAGGGCGGTAGGTGGATGCCAGGGTTAGTCTGGGGAGGCTGATACCGATCCATCTTACACCCAGACTAGCCCAACAGCCAAGGGGGAGCATCCTCCTTGAAGGGATCGAGGAAAAAGTGGATGGCTCGGCCGCACGAGATGAAGAGTAAGAGACGGAGATTCACTTTGATCACCACCTCTACCACCACCACCACCACAACTACCACCACCACTACCATACCCTCCACCACTACTACCACACCACCCACCATTACTACCACACCCTCCACCACACTACCACACCACCCACCATTACTACCACACCTCCACACTCCACTACTATAGCCATACCTCCACTGGTTATACCTATACCACCACCCATCTTTACCACAACTACCACCACTACCACCACCCAACGAGCCAGGACTTCATCTCAGGTCCAACTGAGCTTTGGATCCTCTCTGCCCTCCATTGGGTTAGAGGAGCAGCTGTCCAATCTAAACCGGATTATGCATAAGCTGCTTGCTACTGATGAGAAATGAGCTACACCGCTAAACCAGCTGATGGAGCACAATGCTGGTCACGCTTAGCACATAGCAGCTCAGAGTCACGAGATTGCTGAGTTTCGTGAGCTGCAGACTTCTTCAGTACAGAGGATAGATGATCTTGAGGTGAAGAACAAGAAGATGATGCTACGACTCAAAGGCTCCAAAGATGAGCCCCTCAAGATCAGAGAAGGAGATGATGATGGTGATGATGACGATGATGAGGATGATGAGGATGATGATGAGACTGATGAAAAGGTGATAGAGCGGAAGGAGAGAAGAATAGAGGAGATGAGGATGAAGGTGATGATGCTGCTGCATCAACATCCACATAGGCTAGAGAGTGACGGTCAAAGAAGGCTCAGGATCAGAGAGTCTCATCCTCAGCCCCTCTGGCTGACGAGCCTGCTATTCAGGGCAAAAGTAATGATTAGATATTTATGTATTAGAAATCTTTTGTACTTGAATCATGTATTAAAATTTTGTACTTAATGATTTTATATATTTAATGTTTAACTATCTTGATTATTGACAAATGATTGATGTGTTACATGTTTAAATCAAGCAGATCAAACATCTTAGCAAGATGAATGTGATGTTGCTCCCCTTTAGCAAATCAGTCTCAACTCACAGTGATTCTTGATTTGCAAGGGATTGTCAGAAGGTCAGTGAGCTATACTCCTGAAGAAGGAGAAATCATTCATGACTAGACTGATGAGCAACTTGCTGAGATGTTCAGGCTGAACCTAGACGACATTGTCAACGATGCTCCTACTTTTTAGGTTACAAGTAATGATGAGCTCACGACATAGATGAAATTGAGATAGAGGATGTCACTGCTGACCACTATCCAGAGTACACTGACCGAGAGGGAAATGTAGTCCTTAACTTGGGTGATACTCTCGGCAGTGATACATTTGACAAGCTGGATCAGATGGAAAAAGAGACCGAGAAGAGCGAGGGTCAAGCCCAAGCCTCAAACGCCGATGTTGACATCAAAAAAGGTTGAATGGGCGGCCTATTTTGATGAGATCCAATCCATGCATACCGCACAAAAGCCCAATGTTTACACCAAGCTGTACAAAGTCAAGAAACATATAAGGTGTGAGGCAAGATCATTGTATGGGCATATTTTAAAGATCTGAATATGCATACAGTTAAGAGAGAAAAAGGCATAAAGTACTTTAGATTTCCACATGATCTAAAGACTATCCCTGGTTTTGAGCTCAACCAGCTGTCACGCCTGAAGTTGTTATATGCTGACCCGAGAAAAATGTCAGGCTGGTTTGAGGTTGCTTTAAGGAAAGAGTACCATACCAGGTGGGTTAACTTCAGACCTTAACAACCAAAGAGGTACATCAGACGGTCTGAAGTTGATCCTATTACCAGAAAGCCTAAGGTAGTGTTGAAGTGGAGTGCTCCGAATACAATCTCCAAAATCCATATAAGGGAAATGCCACAGGACTTCACTCCACACTTCAAGCGGTGGTACTATGATTGGAGAACAGGTGAAGCAGTCATAGTCTTACAAAAGGAGCGCCAAATGGATACTATCCGGTGTTTGACCCTATGTGGCTGACCAACTTGTCTGCTAACGATGTATATACCTTATACAAGTGGCCACTATTCTATGACTCGCAGGATATCGTACAAGCCCTCAAGTTTCAGAACATGATAAGACTATGTTTTTGCATTCGAGATACATGCCAGAGTTAGAAAAGAGGAAAAGTACAAGAAATTCAAAGAGCTAATGAAGAATGTTAGACAATGATGTAAACTACATCAAAGGGGGAGTTTGTTGATACATATGTACCTAGTTTAGGAGCTTAATGTAAAATGTCTATCATGTCTTATATATATGTAATTGAATGGGTATGAATGAAATACAATGTGTGGTTGATGCTTATAATGTTTAATATTTCATTGTTTATTATATGATAACTTATAGTGAACTAACTATATAGGTTTGTGGTTGTTGACCATAATTCTTAGTCAATAATGATTGAGAAACATGTTTAAAATTAATCATGTGAAGTTCTCATGCAAATGGACCATGTTATTGGAGCATATGCATGAATACTTAATGCTAATGGACCAGAAGCATGACTGAACCAGGAGACTGGATCAGTCGCCCGATTGAGACATAATAATAACTAAGTCGCACGACTAGACCTTCAGTCATGCGGATGGATCAATCGCATGATTCAGTCGCACGACTAAACCATGCTAATGGTTCAGTCGTACGATTGAGAAACCCTAACCTATTAATATCACCTAATTCGTAAAAAAAACATAACAATTCGAATACCTACGCACATAATCGTACCCTATTCGTCCAGAGACTCAAGAATACTTGTTCCAAGTTCATAGATCACAGTTGATCGTGTTCTAATTATTCATAATGTTTCATTAATCGATAGATTATTCTAAACTGTGTTCTCCTAATTGGATCGCCAATCAAATAGGATTCCACACTATTTCAGTTGGTATACACACAGAATTAGTTAGTACTCCATACGTAAATGATCCTAACATTTACTACTCATTACAAGTTCTTAATCGCACCATTAAGGACCGATAATGCTAAAACCTAGAACCGATACTAAATCTTAAGAATAGACCACTTAAATAAACACTAATGTTGATTTAAATGACACAAAGTGTTGTTTCGAGTCTGTACGGTCCAAATTACTATAAACACGAAATATAATGTCATGTTTTTGACAAAGATTCAAATCCATGGTCCTTAACAGTGAAGGATGCGAATGGACATGCTTATGAACTTCAGTCGCACGATTGAGCTGGGCGTATGACTCAATCACATGAATGAATCATGCGTATGGGTTCAGTCGCATGACTGATGGCATAGCATACGACTAAGCTCTGACACGGGCTCAATTGTATGACTCAACTCAATGGTACGACTAAAACTCAGTCGTATGGTTCAATCGCATGACTGAACCAGTTGATTAAAACAGTTTAAGTTCCAACTGTCATCTCTTATGCACAAAGCTAATGTATATGTTTCTTGTGTTGCAGCAACATGGTTGATAGATGGACTATGGGCACGAAGCACAACATCTATGCTCATTTATATGCTACTTCTCGAAACGCTTCCAAGTTCGCTGTGATTATAGCCTTTCTGCGGAGATCGAGAATCTACAAGGCCATATCTACACCATGCACTCCATACATATTAATACAGTAGGCCTTGTGGGAAAGTGCCTCAGTTGACTGGTCGGTGGAACCTCACTGAATCCGGAGCTCCATTTTCGGATAAGAAATTGAGATCCGTGATGAAGACCTAAGGAGAGTCCTAGACTTGGGGATACACGGAGCCTATCCTACTAAGCTACATCCACTGATTGTGCGTGGATGCTTTCTATGGATAAAGTACAGGTGTGCTCAACAAGAGCAACATATGCCTCTAATTCAAGTACTAGGCTCATGTTATCCTAAAGTGCATAGCTTCAAGGCGGGGAGGATTTGATGAAATGTCAGACCAAATCCAGAATGCATATGTTGCACTAGTACTGAACCACCCGTTCAGTTTCTCCCACATGGTGTTTTCCTACATATTTGAGATCATTGAAGCCAAAGGCAAGGAAGGCTTCTACATGTATCCACGGTTGTTACAAATGATCATAGATGAGAAGCTTCCTATGCTGCCAAAAGAGAAAGATGATGTTGTTTTTCTAAAAGTGATGGATGACAATACTTTGGGAAGAACGAAGGTATACCGGGGGAAGCAGGTGAAGCCCCCCGGTCAGGAGATTTTTTGGGCATCTAGCCAATGAAGACTATGTGGCGCCTTCTCACAAGGAATGGTGTCACGATGATAGTGATTCCGATGTTGAACCTATTGTGGTACCCACCGATGAAAACGACGACGATGATGATGATCATGATGACAGTCAAGGTGGTGGAGATGCTGGTCCAAGTCAATCAAGGGCCATGGGCACTTCTACTATATTGCCACCATCTCCACAAGGTACCTTTGATGCTTTAGGTGGATCTGAGCAGACGGCTATCCATCCTAACATTCTGTTAGATTAAGAAGAAGAGTCAGATGATGAGCTTCTTCTTAGGCAAGCCGACAGCCAGGTTGTTGCTACAAAGAAAGGAAAAGAGGCGGTTGGTGGATGCTAAGCAGGTACTATAGGTGTTGTTAGGATCAGTGATCTACGTTTGATTGATTAGAGAGTATTGCAGCCGAAATCGAACAATGAATTAGCCAATTCACAAGAATACAATGATATTCAAAGTAAGAGCAAACGGTTATTGAAAGAATTCTGCAAATCAAATATTTCGTTCAATACGCGCTTTCGTGGTGGAAAAATGTCACACCTACATTAGGTCAATCATCCCTTATATAAGAGATGTCGTGGTGGAACATTCCTTATAGAGGAGATGTGACGTCTGCTAATGTCATTTGATAGTGACATCTAACAGGATTATTCAAACTACTGAAAGTTACACAACTACTGAAGATGTCAAAACAATTGACATCTTCTTACAAAAATACTAAGTGTTAACTATCACTACATCTACAAAAAAAAAGAAACTACTGAAACTACAACGACTGAAGAACATGCTCTTCAGTTGTTTTACAATTACTGAAGCAGAAAAGAAAACTACTAAAAGGAAACCATCACAACAACTGAAGAATGCTTCTTCAGCTGTTGTGACAAACTCTGAAGGCTTCAGTACTTGGACTTTGAACTTCAGTTGTTGTCATTAGCTCATGTCTTCAGATGTTGTCTTCAGTCTTTGTACTTTAGCTGTTGATCTTCAGTACTTTAGTCTTCAGCTGTTGAAGTCTTCAGTACTTTAGTCTTTAGGTGTTGGTCTTCAGTACTTTAGTCTTCAGCTGTTGAAGTCTTCAGAATTTTAGTCTTCAACTGTTGATCTTTAGTACTTTAGTCTTCAGCTGTTGAAGTCTTCAATACTTTAGTCTTCAGCTGTTGATCTTCAGACTTTGTCAAACAGCTGATTAAGTCTTTAGCAGTTGTTGTGATGTCTTGTGAGACTTAGAGGTTTTTCTGATCTGGCTCATTGGTTCTTTTGGTCCAACAAACTCCCCCTGAACCAATGCAGCTAAAACCTCTAAACTTATTGAAGATGTCCCACTTATTATGGCAGAAAGATTTGGTCTTTTTGTGTTCTAGATCAGCTCAGAAGTGACCCTTGTAAGCACAGGCCTGGGAAGAAGTCTCAATGATCTGTATGGCAAAGGATGAATGGGAACTCTGTCTTGGGGAACTGGACACAGAGCTGTTACCCCATCCATGAGATCTACTTCCCAAATATGAGTGTGTAAGACTCCCTTGTATAGGCCTCAATGAATGTTACTTGTTCCTCCATAGTAGGCTCTTCTGCTTCTCCATCAAAGAGTGATTCAGGCCCATAGTACTCAGATAGGTATTTGACCTGCTTCCCATTTTTTTAGCTCCATAGTTGTTATGATTCTATAAGCAAATTCATCTGGGTGAATACCTTCTAAAAACAACTGGAGCTCATTCTTTCTAACTTCCTCAAGCCTCCTATATACTAACCCCTTTTTTACCACTTTATTCTCCAACATCTTTTGTGGGGTCAGTTTAGCTTTATAGGCTTTCTTGAAGTCAACTAGGATCTCCCAAGGTGATACTACAAAGGCCAGAGATATCACTTCATCTACAATCTTCTTTACTTGGCCAATGTATCTTTGTGGAATATTTTTCTTTTGAATCCTATAAGACACCCTGGGATCAGGCCAAATCCTCACTCTCTCTTTTTGATATTGAAATGTGTGTCTTAAAGTGTATAACCTTTGAGCATGTTTCTTCATGTTGATGATTAAAGATGTGGCAGCATATGCTTTGTCGACCCTTCTCAATAGTTCCTCATCATGTTGTTTGTGAAGCCCTTCTTCTTCTAACTTCACTTTCATAGTTTGTCTTTGAGATTCAGGAGTAATTGTTGGAGGATGACTTGTGGCCTTAGGCAACTGTATAACAGCTGAGATTGGCAGCCTATCTTCATCTTCATCAGTATCTTCTTCTTCCTCTTCTAGCCTCACTACCCTTCTCTTCTTCTTCTGGGGTACATCATCGCTATTGGTTTTGTGGGTAAAGGAATTGGTTTAGTGGGTTGTGGTTTTGGTGGTTTTGGTGTGGGAATTTTGACAGGCTGTGCTAGCATTTTGGATGTAAGTAAGGCTTTAGATTGTTTAACCAGTTCAGTCCTGCTCCCAGCACCAGCTTCATTCAAGGCTTCAATGACCAGCCCTTTGGTGTATACTTCAGACGAACAGATCTTCGTGGTTATTGCCAAGATGATGTCCCTGGACCATGACTTGACTTCAATCAATGATCTTCCAAGATACTTAGCTATGAACCTGATCATGATTTCCAGCCTTTCCCTTTCCAACACGTCATAACTTGCCCATCTTGCTTGGATTTCTTCAATCTCCAATCTTCTAATTTCTGAGTCAAGTTTTTCAGTTTCATGACCTTGCCTAAACAACTGATCAATGATGTTATCCATTGATCGGCTATGTTGGTCATCAGCCTCCTTCACCATCTTCTCCAACTCATTTTCCTCCTTCTTTTCACTCTTCCTTTTCTTGTATGTGACATGAAAGTCTTTAGTACTTTCAGTCACTTTCTCCGTTTCAGATTCCTTCTCCTTCTCCATCTCGGTCTCTACACCCAACTCCTCCTTATTTTCCACCTCTATCTCTTTTTCTTTCTCCTTCCCATCTTCACTCCTCTTTCGTTTTGCTTTCACTGACTTAATCTCCCCCTTTTTGGTTGCATTGGTTGCAAGGGTTTGATTGTCAGAAAGCCTTTTGCCCAAAACATCTTCGATCAGGGGTTGGATAACCGAGGGAAGCCTCTCATCAAGGGTTTTAATCACTATATCAGTGATAATTGGGGTGATGAGAGGTAAGGAATTTTGAAAGATAGTAGCTATTTACTCAGGGGGGTTCTGTCCCTGAGAGATAGTTCCAGAGGTTGAGGCAGGTGGCTGAGTGTTTTGGAGTGGCTCTGTGTATGGGAGACCTTCAGAGGAAGGTGCCATCTGTGGGGTTTGAGGGGTAGATGGTCTTTGATCTTGAGAAATGTTGGCAAGCAGCTCTTTGAGTCTGCTCACCTCATCCTCTAGGATGGTGTTTTGGGCTAAAACATCATAAAAGAAGCCCAGGTCATCATCAGTGGTTACTGAATTACCTGACCTCCTGATAGGATAAGGATGAACATGTGCTGAGTGTAGATTAGTAGTAGCATGTGCCCTTGTTCTTGGTACTGGGGACTTCCTGCCTCAGGACGATGTCCTTCATCGGCAGTTGCCTCTCGTGAGGTCTTATGAATGGTACCAACTTCATCCTCATCATATGCTGAAGCAGGAGAAGTGGCAGCCTGACCAGAAGTTTGAATCTCCTTTTCTACACTTGGAGATGGAACATGGTAACCCCTGTGTTGTGGGTTATCAGAAGCACTTTGTTCCTCCCCCTCAATGGTTGAGGCTATCCCAGTTTTGATTGGTATCTGGGGAAGGGGTGAGGAATGCAACTGTGTCAGCACCTTTGCAACTAGTATGGTAGGACTTTAGGTGGCGGTTGCAGTGGGAGATGGGGTGAAGGCAGTATGCACTCGGGGAGAGTGGTGCGTTTCAATGGCAACCTCCTCAAGTGAGGAAGGTTCCAGATGTATAGGTGCCCCATAGGTGGTTGCTACAGGCTGCTATTGAGAGGAAACCTGAGCGGTTGAGGGTGGGTGAGTACGTGTATCTACTGGGGGGTTATGACCAGTAGATATATCCTGCGTTTGTGTTGCAGGGGCATCCTCAGGGGACTCATTTCCCTGAGTAGCCTTTTTGGCTTTCTTGTGTTTGGGGTTGGTGGGGACTTTGGATTTGGAGGTGGTGGCTGTGGGTTCCAGCTGCGTGGGTTTTCGCAGTTTGGCAGCCTGTTTGAGTGACTGGTCTGAGTTGTGCCTGGAGTATACTTCAGGCAATACAGCCATGGCAGGGACTCCAAGGCCAACAAGTCCCTCAGCTTTCAGCTGGTTCTCTATAATGGCCATTATGAACCGAGGATATAATATCCATCGGCTAGCAATAGGTTTTGAGACCATATCCTTGAGTTCAAGAAATATTATTTCAGAAAAATTTAAGTTTTGTTGCTCAAGGCTAGAGAATAATACCTGCTGCCACCTCATCAACATTTGATCCCAATAAGAAGTCTTAGGAGCTAAGCATACATTCACCATATGAAAAATAAGGCGTTCGCCGTCATGAAAATGCCTCTTTAAGATGGTAGAAGTGCTGAGGTTACCCTGATATCCATGTTGGGCAAAGGATAGATCAGTGATGCCCTTTGAATATCCAGCAGGGAAAGTGGCATCATCCAGTTGTAGGGTTTGGCGAAGGATTGCCAGAGTGATGACCACCTGACGGTTGTTGACGAACGACTGGAGAGACTCGGTGTTATTCTCCCCAGTGATAAGGGTGACGTTCGTCCAAAACTGGTTTAGGGATTCGGCATGAATGGTAGGATTTAGAAGGAAGGCCGTTTTGTATGGAGAGGAGACCATTAGATCAATGGCATTATCAAACTTTGTCTAGAAGGGTGATTTGGTAAGGTAAGCAACACAGTTGTGTCTTGGTTTAAGCTTCATGGTCGCCATTAATGTGAGAGAAGGTCGGAGGTTTTGAACGTTAGATTTGAGATGATGAAGCTCTGTAGGATTAGGTATTTATAGGGTAAGGGTTATAAAGCAACTGAAGGGTTTGGTGTTAATCATTAGTAGTTTTAAACGACTGATGACATGGTATTAACCTTTCAGAGGTTGAAACAACTGAAGCTTTGGTTTTAGGCATCAGCAATTATATAACGACTGAAAACCATGGTTTTGGCTTCAGATGTTTGAAAACAACTAAAGACTTGGTTTTAGTCATCAGTAGTTGTGAAACTAGTGAAAACCTTGGTTTTGTCTTCAGGTGTTGTAAACAACTGACAACTTGGTGTTAGTCATCAGTAGTTGTGAAACTACTGAAGACATGGGTTTGTCATCAGTTGTTGTAAACAACTGAGGACTTGGTGTTAGTCATCAGTAGTTGTGAAACTTCTGAAGACATGGTTTTGTCATCAACTATTTAGGGTGAAACAGCAGTTGTAGAAACAACTGAAGAGAAAATTCTCATGAGTAGTTTTCGTCAATTCATAGCTTTTCAGCAGTTTCATACTGTCCTCAACACTTACTCCTCAGTCTTTTTGGCTGTTTTTCAGTTGTTTCATAGGACATCAATACTTGTCTGTTTTTACTGATATCAGTAGTTATAACTACATCAGTAGTTGTAACTATATCAGTTCTTTTAACAGAATCAGTACTTATTTGTTATATGGTTACAAATGATCATCAGTACTTATTTACTGAGATCATCAGTAGTTATCACTTATTCTAGCTGCAGCATACCAAGCCTTAACACTAGGTTTTGGAAAGTTGAACTGTCCTTAGTAAAAATGTCTGCAAGCTCATCAGCACTAGGTTCAAACTTTGGATCAATCAGACCTTTTCCAAAACAATCCCTAATAAAATGATGTCTCATCTCTGTATGTTTGGTCCTAGAGTGCTGGACTGGATTTTTGACAATGCATAGAGCTGAAGCACTATCCATTAATAATGGAGTCTTAGTCTCTTGAATGCCATAATCCAATAGTTGGTTCTGAAGCCAGAGTACCTGAGAAGTACAACTTGCAGCTGCAATGTACTCTGCTTCAGCAGTGGATGTAGCAAGAGATGTTTGTTTCTTACTCTGCCAAGAAATCAAACAGTTGCCTAGAAATTGACATCCATCAGAAGTTAACTTTCTGGTTAACTTACACCCTGCATAGTCACTATCAGAAAAAGCAACTAATTTGCAAGAGTGTCCAGTGGAATACCATAAACCTAGAGATTGTGTACTTTGTAGATATCTAAAGATCCTCTTGACTGCAATCAAGTGAGACTCTTTAGGAGCAGCCTGAAATCTAGCACAAACACAAGTTGCAAACATGATATCTGGTCTAGAAGCTGTTATGTACATTAAGGACCCAATCATACATCTGTAAAGTGTTTCATCAATAGCTTTACCTTTTGATCTGCATCCAGTTGTGTGGTGTTGCACATGGGAGTAGAACAGGGCTTACAATTTTGTAAATCAAACTTATTCAAAAGATCTTTTGTATATTTCGACTCATGAATAAAGGTTCCATCAGCCTTTTGTTTGATTTGCTATCCTAGAAAGAACTGTAATTCTCCCATTGCACTCATTTCAAACCTTTGTTTCATTAAACATGTAAAATCATCACACAACTGGGGATGAGAGGATGCAAAAATAATATCATCAACATAAATTTGAACAAGTAGCTTATGCTGATCCACCTCCTTAATAAACAAAGTTTATCTATGAAGCCTCTGGTGAAATTATTTTTAAGAAGAAAATTTGAAAGTGTTTCATACCAGGCTCTAGGAGCTTGCTTCAACCCATAAAGAGCCTTATCAAGTTTATACACCCAATCAGGATGTTTATTATCCTCAAAACCTGGTGGTTGACACACATAAACCTCTTCTTTTATTTTACCATATAAAAATGCACTTTTAACATCCATTTGAAAAACTTTAAGATTATGGAATGCAGCATAGGCTAAGAACAATCTAATTGCCTCTAGTCTGGCTACAGGGGCAAAGGTTTCATTATAATCGATACCTTCTTCTTGTGAAAACCCTTGTACAACCTGTCTAGCCTTGTTCTTGACAATACGCCCATTTTCATCAGTTTTATTCCTAAACACCCATTTAGTGCCTATTGCACACTTACCTGGGGGTAGAGGAACCAGTTCCCACACTTGCTGTTTCTTGAACTGAAGTAGCTCAAGCTGGATGGCTTCAACCCATCCATTGTCTTTCAAAGCTACATGATAGTTCTTTGGCTCTTGCTGACTGATGAAGAGAGCATAGAAGCAGAAGTTAGACAATTGACTTCTGGTTGAGACGGCAGCATTGATACCACCAATGATTTGAGACATGGGGTGATTCTTTAGCTCTTGGTGCATGATAAGATCAGTGCAAGTGTTTGTAGCCGGTTCAACAGCAGCAGATGTTGAGTCAGATTCTTGAAACCAAGTACTAGATGGCAAATCAAACGATATAGAGGAATGAGAAATCTCATCAGCATTTGTTGGGGATGGAGCTACTCAAGCTACAGGATATCAACTTTAGCAGACTCAGGCTGTTGGTCACTAAAACTGAAAAGGTGAGTACTGATATCATCATCATCTTCAGTACCACCAGGTGGAAGACTTGCTGCAGAAGATGATTTATCCACATGATCTGCAACAGCTGGAGGTTGATAAGGAACATATTGCAGTATGTCTAGATCAAACAACTCCACAAGGTTTTGTGGAATTTTATCCTTAGGAGATTCATTGAATTTCACATGTAAGGTTTCTTCAACTATCTTTGTTCTGCAGTTGAAGACTCTGTAAGTCTTGCAAGTGGATGAATAACCTACAAAATACCCTGCATCCACCTTAGGATCAAATTTGTGGAGTTGATCCTTTGTGTTGAGAATGAAACAAGGACACCCAAAGGCTCCGAAGAATGAAATCAAAGGAGCCAAATGATGTAGAGCTTCATATGGAGTCTTCATCAACTTCTGATTTACTAACACTTTATTCTGCACATAGCAAGCTGTATTGATAGCTTCAGCCCAAAACGTCAAAGGCAAACCAGAGTCAGCGAACATTGACCTTGCAGCTACAATTAATGTCCTGTTCTTTCTCTCCACTACTCCATTTTGTTCTGGAGTCCTTGGGATGCTAAACTGCCTTTTGATTCCTTTTCAAAGATAAAAATCATCAAGTGTATGGTTTATGAACTCAGTACCCTTATCACTCCTTATACACTTGACTGATAAGGAATACTGCTTCTCAACATACAACAAAAACTTTATAATCTTCCGAGCAACCTCATCCTTTGAATGCAGGAATAAAGTCCATACAAATCTGGAGTAATCATCCACAATTACCAGACAGTATTTCTTCTTTGCCATGCTCATCACTCTCACAGGACCAAATAGATCCATGTGCAGTAACTGCAAGCAGACAGTGGACTTAGGTTCTTCAATGTGAGGGAATGAGACTTGTGTTGTTTTCCTTTCAAACAAGCAGTGCAGGCTTCATCACAGTGGAACTCCTTTATTGATAAACCTCTCACTAAACTATTGTGGATCAGCTGATTCATGTTTTTGAGATTGACATGACCCAGCCTTCTATGCCACAGTTTAGATTCCTCAGGAGAGGCTTTGGAGAACAGGCATGGATGACCCTTCAAATCAATCTTCTTTGTCAAATCCAAGGCATATACTCTTCCAATCCTGTTGGCCTTTAGGAGAGTATGTTCATCCAATACCTTGTCAATCAGCCTCAGAAGTTGGGAAGACAGAATCCTACAGTTCTGGCTTGTGAAAAGTGTAACATGCCCTTTATCACACATCTGACTGACACTCAGCAGATTATACTTGAGATTCTCCACATGGTTGACATCATCAAACCGGATTTGTCCATTAGACACATATCCTTTCCCAATGATGTAACCTCTGGCATCATTTCCAAATGAAACAAATCCCATCTTTCCTTGAGAGTACTCATTAAGAAGAGAACTGCTCCTAGTCATATGCATAGATCCACCACTGTCCACATACCAGATGCTCTTTTGGCATGTTGAAGAACCCTGCATTTATAAAAAAACTAGTTAGATTTTGAGACCCAAACCTTTTTGGTTTTAGGTCTGTTTTCATCAACAGATGTAACCATAACTTGTTTCTTATGATTAACAGCTGATGAAGAAGGAGATGGTGCTGAAATGGATTCCTTGGATTTTGGCTTGGAATGCCTTTTCAGTGATTTGATCACAGGTGCATCTAGTTGGTTAACTCTCCCCAACAAATGTTGAACTATCATAACAAGTTGTGTCTGATTTGTAGCCAAAGCTTTCAGCTCTTGTGACATATTAGTACTTGTGTTTGATGAGTTCCTGTGATCCACCATTTCCTCCTTAAAATTAATAGACTTAGTCTGATGTTTAACATGAGGAGCACCATCAGCTGTTTTGTGATGAACCTTATCCTTCTTTTTGGATTTGGTTGAAGGCTTGGGTTTATCACAATAGGATGATTATGGTACAAACTTGGTTTCAAACTCAGTTTTCATTTCATCCATCTGGATTTTAATGAGCTTATCTTTGTTGAGTTTGGAACCCTTTCTGTACTAACATTCATCAAAAAGATGATTGAATTTACCACATATTTCACATGGCTTATTCATCATCTTGGATTGATCAACTGCTGATGTGGAAACTACTGAAGGTGTGCTCTTTAGTACTTTGCTCCTTTCAGTACTTTTGTTCAGTACTGAAGAATCTGTAACAACTGAAGACTTGTTCTTTAGCTGTTCTTTGTCAGCAGTTGTTAATCCATTTATTTCAGCTGATTTGAAATGCTTTTCAGTTGTTGTAACTTGCCCTTCAGTACTAGAGGTACTTTGAGGGAAAACATCTGAAGTACTCAGCTTCATGTGCTTATGAGTAGTTAACCCATCAGCCAATTGATTTGCTGAGGTATCAACCCTTATTTCATCTTATGATTTTGGGAGATCACTTGAGGATGATGAACATGATGATGTGGTTTGGAAATTGCTTTCACCTTCAGATTTTACTATTAGTTTTGGAGTAAAATCTGTTGGTGGTGCAATTTGGTTGTAACCAATTCCAAACTTCACATTCGAAGCAGATTGCTTACTGAGCAGCATTTCAAATCCCTTGCACGATGAAACCCAGCAGTCACACTCAACTTGGGTAACTACAAGTTTTTCTTTGAGTTCCTTATGGTTCTCAAGAATGACCTCTAGCTTAGCCTTTTCATCATTTAATTGGCATTTAAGCTTATAAATCTCATCATCTTTGTCCTTAAGGACAGACTCATATTCAAATTTTCTTTTGGAAATAGTTTGCTCAAGCTCTAGATTTTGATTAATTAAAGCTACATTTGCTTCTCTAATAGAGACAAATGCATCTATGCAAGATTCAGAACAAAGGTTGGCCTTAGCCTCAAAGGATACCTGGGTTACCTGTGAAGAAGATGCATTGGAGCATGAACTCTCAGTAGATTCTAGGGCCATGAGAGCTAGATTCCCAAAAGGATGTTCACCACCATGTTGACCATCACCAGCAAATAATTACTCAATACCAGAGAGATCATCTGGTAAACTGCTCCAGTCAACATTACCAGGGGTGAAGAAGCCGTGATGAGGTTGTGATTGAGATGGTAGAGGCTCAGGTAATGCTTGTGGTTGTTGTGAAGTAGGAACTTGAACTGGATTTGGCTGAGGCATGTAATAGCAGGGGTATGGATATGACATTGGACCCTGAGGGACAAAATATGCAGGAGATACAGGTTGTGAATGATGACCAGAACTAGCAGGATGTTGCCCTCTGTTTTGTGGACTAGTGCTTGGAAAAGTCACAAAGGGTGTAGAGGAGTTAGATCCAGATGATCTACACTCTCTAGCAAAGTGTCCAAGCCTTTGGCATTTGTGACACCTCAACTTACTCTTGCCAAAACCAACTTTGATTTTGCCAGAGAGTCCTGGAAATTTCCCGCCAGTCCTCTTGTAGAACTTCTGAGATCTGATATTAATCAAGGCCATTTGGCTCAGAATATCCATCTCTTCTAGATCATCATTAGCTATTCCTTTCAAATCATCCATGATAAAACACAAATTGTCACTATTACAGCCTGAGTGACTATCAACACCAACAAATGCATCATCTAATCTGTTTGAAGAGAAATCTATATGCTCATCAGAATTACTTTCAGATGCAGCATATTCTGACTCATGACCAACCAAGCCAGTGTTCCCTGGTACAAAGTCATCAGTGAGCTTTCCTGATAATGCCAGTTTCCTTTTCTGCTCTATATCTCTCTCAAATGTAAGTAGTTTCCCATGAAGTTGGGTGAGAGATAGTTTATCCAGATTTGCACTGGAGCGTAGGACAATAGTGTATGTGTCCCATCTCTCAGGCAGTGATCTGAGGAATCTGTTGTTCATCTGGCTATTGCTATATTCATGTTTGACCATTTTCAGCTCAGAGATCAAACAGGAAAAACGCTCAAACTGTTGAGTCAGTGTCTCACCCTTCCTATGAAAGAATGTCTCATATTGTTGGGCAAGGATTTCTCTGTTGTTTGCTAAGACCTTATCAGTTCCACTGAATTGTTCCTTGAGTGCATTCCAGAGGTCATGAGCAGTTTCATGATGCATAAGCCCTGAATAGATTTCATTAGGCAAAGCCATGGCCAGAATACCATGCGCTTTAGCATCAATCTCAAACAGTTTCCGATCTTCATCTGAGTATTGTTCCTTCTTCTTCGGAACCATTTGATTGGTTTCCGGATTGTTCACCATAGGCTTATATGGACCATGTACCACAGATGTCCAACAACATGAAGTGTTAACAGACAAGTGATAAAGCATTCTTCGTTGCCATATGTTATAGTCAGTCCTAACCAGCATCAGAGGCTTTGTTGGGGAACCGGTATTGTGAGGGTCATTAGAAGGAGTAGTCATTCTCAGATTCAACCAAAATCAATTAAATTTTAACAGATTTAAAACAAAACACAACAAACCAAGTTGAACCAAGAGAAAACACAAAGCGATTAAACAAAAGCAACAGAAATTCAATTGATCTATGACCAATTCTTGCAAATTGCTAATTCAATCAAACACATATATCGAATAGCAGTTTCAATGACCAGTTGTTAGATCGATCAATGATTAACCTGCTCTGATACCAATTGTTAGGATCAGTGATCTACGTTTGATTGATTAGAGAGTATTGCAGCGGAAATCGAACAATGAATTAGCCAATTCACAAGAATACAATTGATATTCAAAGTAAGAGAAAACGGTTATAGAAAGAATTATGCAAATCAAATATTTCATTCAATACGCGCTTTCATGGTGGCAAAATGTCACACCTACAATTAGGTCAATCATCCCTTATATAAGAGATGTCGTGGTGGAACATTCCTTATATAGGAGATGTGACGTCCACTGATGTCATTTGATAGTGACATCTAACAGAATTATTCAAACTACTGAGAGTTAACACAACTACTAAAGATGTCAAAACAGCTGACATCTTCTTACAAAAATACTAAGTGTTCACTATCACTACAACTACAAAAAAAGAAACTACTGAAACTACAACGACTGAAGAACATGCTCTTCAGTCATTTTACAATTAATGAAGTAGAAAAGAAAACTACTGAAAGGAAACCATTACAACAACTGAAGAATGCTTCTTCATCTGTTGTGACAAACTCTGAACGCTTCAGTACTTGGACTTTGAACTTCAGCTGTTGTCATCAGCTGTTGTCATCAGCTGATGTCTCCAGATGTTGTCTTTAGTCTTTGTACTTCAGCTGTTGATCTTTAGTACTTTAGTCTTCAGCTGTTGAAGTCTTCAGTACTTTAGTCTTTAGCTGTTGGTCTTCAATACTTTATTCTTCAGCTTTTGAAGTCTTCAGTATTTTAGTCTTCAGCTGTTGATCTTCAGTACTTTAGTCTTCAGCTGTTGAAGTCTTCAATACTTTAGTCTTCAGCTGTTGATCTTCAGACTTTGTCAAACAGCTGATCAAATCTTCAGCAGTTGTTGTGATGTCTTGTGGGACATAGAGGTTTTTCTGATCAGGCTCATTGGTTCTTTTGGTCCAACAGTGATGATCCCGAGGTCACTGATCCCACTTACACACCTAACCAGCCTATCAGTTCAGGCGGAGCTCCTATTGCCAAAGGCTCTACGAAGAAAAGGATGGCCTAACCCCATGTCAAAAAGAGCAAAAGGCAAAGGATCACACTAATCACTATAGCCACCACCACTACGTCGACCAGTGCCACTACCACCACTACTACCACCTCACCCACTCTCACTCCAAGAGCCACTCATACTCCCTCCACCACTCATACACCTACCTACACCTCACCCACAATACCCAACACAATTCCACCACTATCCATTCCCATACCTCCTCCCATCTTCACCACATCCACCACCAGAACCACCACTCAACAAGCCGGTACATCTACCCAATCCGGAATGACACATGGCTCTCTCTACCATGGTGTGGTTAGAGAAACAGTTGGCAAGCCTAAACCGCATTGTGCTAAAGCTGATGATAACTGATGATCTGAGAGCTACTCAGATAAACCAGCTGATGGTGGTAAATGCAGCTCAAGCCAAGCAAATAGCTCAGCTCAGTGAGAAGAATGCACAGTATGAGAGAGCTTTAGCACGAGCCCACCATGCACTAAAGAGCCAAAACGAGTTGGTGTTGGCATTGTTCAAAAGGATTGAGGGACTGGGGAAAAAGAACAAGAAGATTATGCTAAGGCTGAAGGGATCCAAGGGTGAGCCTTTAAAGATTAAAGATGGTGATGATGAGGATGATGAAGATGAGCTCATTAAAGATGGATCTAAAGAAGAAGAAGAAGATGATGATGAGCAACAAGGTGATGGTGCTGCATCAGCCTGAAATCCATCAGCAAAGGAGAGGCTCACCAAGCGAAATCAGGGTCAAAGAGCCACATTCTCAGGTCCCCAAGTTGAAGAGACACCTTATCAAGGCAAAAGTAATGATTAGATGTTTATGTATTTGAAACTTTTGTGCGTGAATTGTGTATTACATTAATGTAATTAATGATTATTTATGTTTCAATGTCATGATTACTCATTTATGTGTGATGTGTTGAATGTTTAATCAAACATATGAAGCTCAACAACCAGATGAATATGATGCCGTCCCTTTTCAGAAAATCAAGTCTTAACTCACTATGATTCTTGATTTTCAAGGGATTGTAAGACGATTTGTGAGCTAAACTCTTGAGGAAGGAGAGATCATCCACGACCTCACTAACGAGTAGCTAACTGATATGTTTAGACTGAATCCAAATGAGCTATTCAAAGATGCTCCCGAAGTCAATGTTCTAACTGTTGAGGAGCTACAGGATGTCAATGAAATAGAGATTGAAGATGTGATAGCACATCATTATCCTGAGTACACTAACCCTAAGGGCATATTATCCCCAACTTGGGTGAAACTTTTGGCAGTGCTAATTTTGATAAGCTAAATGAAATTGAGAAGAAAACAAGAAAGATGAAAGTCAAGCCCAAGCTTCTCATGCGAATGTTGATCTTAAGAAAGCTGAATAGGCCGCGTGTTTTACTGAAATGAAATCCCAGCGCGCACCTCCAAAGCAGAATGCCTACACCAAACCGTGCAGAGTCAAGAAACATCAGAAAATTCTGGCAAAATCATCGCATGGGCTTATTTTGAAGACCTAAATGTTTATGCTGTAAAGAGAGAGAAAGGGATTGAGTACTTTAGATATCCACATATTTGAAGAATCTTCCTGGTTTTGAGCTTAATAGATTGGCTAATTTAGATCTTTTGTATACCAACCCAAGGAAGATGTTGGTATGGTTTGACACAGCTTTGAAGAAAGAATACCACACCAGTTGGGTTAACTTTAAGCCTCAACAACCTAAATGTTTTATTCATAAGACTGATGTTGATCCTATCTCTGGAAGACCAGAGGTAGTGTTGTAGTGGAGTCCCCCATGCACAATGTCAAAGATTCCTTTACGGGAGATGCCTCAGGACTTCACTCCACACTTCAAATGGTGGTACTATGATTGGAGGATGGGAGAAACGGTCATAGTGTTGAACAAAGAAGGGAAGATAGAGACTATGAGGGTATTTGACCCAATCTGGCTTACCAACTTGTCTGCAGAAGATGTCTACACTGTATACAAGTGGCTACTGTTCTATGACATGTAGGACATTGTAAAAAAAACTCTTCAATTCCAACATGTTATACGGCTCTGCTTCGCGTTTGAG
Organism: Flaveria trinervia; assembly: GCA_025506515.1. NCBI lineage: Eukaryota > Viridiplantae > Streptophyta > Magnoliopsida > Asterales > Asteraceae > Flaveria > Flaveria trinervia. The sequence goes on from CM046447.1 coordinate 84,357,476, forward strand.
ATACACGCAGGAGTTAGCAGAGAAGAGAAGTACAAGAAGTTTCAAGAGCATATGAAGAATGTTAGACAATAGGGTAAACTAGGTAAAATGGGGAGTTTGTTGATACATGTGTTCCTAGTTTATGTGCTTAAATGTGAAAGTCTATCATGTCTTACATCTGTGTAATGTGATGATGTAAGCCTTTCATGTCTTACATAAGTGTAATGTGATGATGTAATGATATATGATATATGGCTTGATGTTTATTTATTTTTGATTCATATGTTTGAACTTCTTATATAGGTTTGAGGTTGTTGTACATAGTTCTTAGTCAATAATGATTAAGTAATGTGTTCCACCTAGTTTGGTGATTATTCATGCTAATGGATCATACATATGGACGATACGCATGAATATATCATGCTTATGGACCAGTTGCACAGCTGACTTGGTTTTAAAAAGCGAGAAGCGCACCAAAGCGACAAGGTCTAAAACTGAAGCGCAAAGCGCGAAGCGCAAAAGAAAAGGGCTTTTCATACGCAAGGGGCCCAAGTTAAAAAATGTACATTATAAGTTATAACTTATAATACATTAACACATAAAACACATTATATAACAAACAAACACCATCATATATAAACTTAAAATACTACCTTCATTAGCATAAAACAGTCGAGCAAGTAACTAATAATGAAATGAAATTGTGGAAAGTGTAAACAAATCAAAAAACATTGTTCAAGACTTAAAGTGTTTCCAAAAGATCAAGGAACTAATAATAAAAAACTAGAAACCCACATCACTATCTTCATCATCAACATCAACACCAAGTACCACATCATTTCCATCATCTTCACTCACTCCAATTTCCTCTACCATCTCTTCATTTTCATCGTCTTCATCAATTAACTCATGTAATTTAGGAGATTGAATTTTGGGAGTAGCGGTGGTGGAAAGTGTAACACCCTTTCCTTTAGATTGGTTCATTGTATTTGTTCTAGTATAATAAATTGGTTCAGATGCCCTGGAAGCTTTATCTACAACATGCCATGTTAAATCATCATCATCATCAAACACAATCTCTATATGTTCTTCATGTTCACCATCATCATCCATAACACCCATGACCCACTCATTAATTTCATCTATTTCTATTAAAAATATAGGATCGGTGGTGTCATTTCTTTGATGTCGACGCTTCAATGCACGATTAAACTTAACATACACCAAGTTATTTAATATTTTTTGGGCTAATCGATTTCTTCTCATTGTATAAAGCTGTTAAATTCACTAACATTAGTTAATTTATAAAGGGTACCTTTGTAAAATAGTAACCAACTTTCAAAAGTGTTCCTATTAAGTAACTCAAGTTTTAAAAATGTTCCAATTAGATCATTCATTTTTATATTTTTATACAAATTAAAAGTCAACATATTTTTTAGCATGCTATACTTTTGGATTCAGTTAGAAAATATTTTTTTCTATCTTTTGATACTGATATAGAATGTTGACGTAAATTTTAGGCAGTTTTTTTATTTTATTTATAATTAAGATGTTTTTTTATTTTTTAATATAATTTTATATATTGAAAATTCTAACTTCAATGTCTTTTCTATCATTACTTTCTTGTCATAATAAAATTTGGTAATAAAATTCTATGACATTTTCCCATTTATATACTAAATGTAAGCTTATTAGTACTTAGTAGGATCTTTTAATTGTCAACTTACTTGTTGGAACACACTACAATTTCTCTCACAACCCGTTGCACTACACGTGAGACTAAGAATTCGAATAGCAGACTTTTATAACTCTGGAGCATCGCCTCCAAAGCTAGACCGCCAATCCGCTATTAACAAATAAACATCAAAAAATGAATGCAAAAAGTATAATAGTTTGGTAGTATTATTAATGTTAGAAATTAGAATTTATTTTTAGCCGAAGATCTTTTCTTCTTTTGTCTTATGGCCATTGGATTCCCAAAAAGACCTATTGGATTTTTATATAAATCCAAGTGCCCACTGATTATGTCTTGACTATTTTCATGAGGAACTAATCTTCCAATGCAATCAATCAAACCCCCCATAATATCTCCAGTCTTTGCTATCTCTTCATTGTCATAATACATTTCAGGATTCAAAAAGAAACCCGCAGCATGCAAAGGCCTACGAAGCTGGCATTCCCACCTTTTGTCAATAATTTCAATTGCTTTTGCATACTCTTCTTTTTTTTTCAAAAAACTAGTTGCAATAACATCCTTAGACCTTTTCATAGATTCATATATATCCCATGGTTGGCTTTTTATCTCCATCAACAATACTAAGAACTTTTACAACTGGTCCACTCAACTTGAGAGCATATACAATATTCCTCCAAAATCTTTCTTGAAGAAAAGTACATGCTACTTTCTTCCCACCTGCTTGGTTTGCCCACTTGCTATCTTCCCAATCATCAGAGACAATCATCTTTCACAATTTATTTTTTTGTTTCTGCATTTGTGCTAGAGTGATGAATGATGTTGCGAAACGAGTCACCACGGGTCTATGTAAATTTCTTTGATTTGTGAACCTTCTCATCATGTTCACAAGACCAACGTGGTTATATATATAGGCATTCACAAACATCGCACTATTCAAACATTCCTTGATCTTTGGAATCTTGCCCATATCTTCTAACATGAGATGAACACAATGAGCAGCACAAGGCATCCAATATAAGTGGCGTCTTCAAGCTTCCAAGTATCTACCTATATAGAACAACTAGAATATTAACATCATACTAGTATAACATACTAAATTTTATCATATGCTTAATAAGTTACTTACCTGCCTTCTTGTAATTTGATGCATTATCTGTCACCACTTGCACCACATTATCCTCTCCTATTTCATCAACCATTTCTTCAAGCATTTTAAGCAATGCATGAGCATCCTTTGTAATCTCTGATGCATCTATTGACTTTACAAACACCGAGTCCTTTGTAGAATTGACCAAAATGTTTATAATGTCTTTCTGAAAAGTGGAATCACACCAACCATCAAATAAAATAGAACATCCTTTGATAGCCCATTCTTTTTTGTGATCATCCATCTCCATCTTGGTATCATCCACTTCTTTTGTAAGTAATGGCACCTCAATTCGTGCATAGATGGTGCTTGGAATCCCAGATCAAATTGGGCGACCGCTTCTAACATAATCATAAAGCTATCATACGTGGCGGCATGGAAAGGAATACCCACATCATAGAACCACCTACCTATCTCCCTACAAGCCTTGCCTCTTAATTCTTTTTTACAAACTTCATTGATCGTTTGTTGTCTTCCTCCTTTTCTACCTTTAAGTATATCTTCAGGTTTAGGAGCAAAAAACATATCAATAGGCCCTTTTTGTCTTGCCTTTTTAGATGAACATACTTGACTTGAACCACTTGTTCTCTTAACCTTCGTTACCACACACTCCTCATCCTCCTCCTCATCGCCCAGATCAAAATCATCAGTCGTAGGGTCCATTTCTTGTTTATTTTTGGCCTTTTTTAACATATAATTTTTCATTTCTTCACGCACATATTCGGGACACTTGAGACATCTAAGGACATTTCTAAATCCACCAATTAAGTGTTGCTTTAACCAGTATACCCCTCCGGTTGTTGGTTTTCCACAAAAGTTGCACGTGCATCGATTTTTGTTTATGAGATCAACCGTTCCATATTTTCTACTCGGGTCACCGGTATAAGTTGCGTTTATAGTATCGACACCTGCTTCACTTCCATCGGTGTCCATTTAACTAGAATTGAAAAAAAACTTAATACTAAAATAGTTCAACAAAGCCAAAACTCAAATGAAAACATAGAAGACTATCCAAACAAGAATCTAACAAATGAAAAAAGAATGAACAATTGAACATAACTAACAATCTAAAAAAACTATAAACTAACAATTTAACAACATTTCAACAATACTATATGTCACACCCTTAAAATCCACGTTCGGAGTTTTACCACGAGGCGTGTGAACAAACCAGGATCACAGCCAATAGTTACACCAAACGACTCAATATGCCAAAATTAAATTAAAATCAACCAAAGTATAAACTTTAAACTGTGCGGAAGCATTTTGTAAAACAACCCAAAGAAATAAAAATGTACTATGGCAAAACATGCGCCAACCCAAAAGAGTAAACATTAACCAATTAATACTAAAAATGTCTTGAAGACCGAGTCTTAGAATGCAGGTGAACCATGTAGTGCTCCTATGGCAAGCGAGCTAATGACCTGAGAATAGCATACTAAAATGTCAACACAATGGTTGGTGAGTTCAAGAGTGATATTAAAACATAAGCAGTTTAAAAGCATAGAGATAAAAGTAGTGCATTGTAACAGATAGCTAGTCCATTAACAATAAATATTAACTCATAGTGATTTCGCAATTGAAGCTGACTGTGTTACGTTGCTGCCTCCTGTCACGACTTAACAAGTTATGACAATGTTCAATAGGACAAATTGCACCCGGTTGACCTCGAGTCACACAGTTGGGGCTCGTCAGACCCAGTAGTACTACCCAAATTTCCCCGCTATTCAATATTAACAATTCGAAAGTGTGAGGACTTTTCCATGATATGAACATTATATTAATATTATACAGAACTTGAATATATAAAGCGTTTGTGATTTACCAGTATTCTATCTCCCCCAAAAGAGATCAAATGAAGAGTGGGGCATGAACTCACCTGATATGCGTGATAGACACTTAGAGTTTTACTTGACAGACAGAATGGACAGACAACCTTCAGAGGTTACCTAGATCATATAAGTACGTGAGTACGTGTAAATATAGAACATGTGAAACCCTAAGTACACTACAACCAAGGACTCAAGATTTCAGAAAAATAGACACGTTTGACCCAGTTGACCCGTTTGCCCCGTTGGTGACTTTATGTGTTGTATACCATTCAAGTAATCATACACATATATCCTATATGGTTAACATTCAAATAGATCATATGTATGCTATATTATCCAGGTGTATCACTTAGATCATCATACAAGTCATGCGAATCTAGAACATTAACATGTCCACTAGTTATAACACAACTAACATGCCACACAAATATCAAATCACTCACCACATGCCATGTGAAGCCACTCACGACTTCATATCCTAAACCCTGCCAATTCATTAATAATATACCAATTCAAGTTCATATCAACATCTAAGCATGATCAAAAACATCCAAACATCATAAGTCATCAATTGAATAATATACAATCTAAAATCTAATCATCACCATGAACACATCCATAACATCAAGTCATCAATAATTCAACATTACATGCAAAATAAAGTTACTATTCTTAGTAACCTACGAACAATGCATCAAAATCCCAACTTTATTGCATAATCGACGTTAACTAACATGTATACAATCTAACTAACATGTTAACATCATCAATTGATCAAAACTCAACACCAAGAACATCAATTTTGCAACTAGGTTTTCGGCCACATCAAGTTTCATGCAAACAAAACACCAACTAACCTTTAATCTGTGAAAAGTAACAAAATCGAGACTTCTAAGGTGTTGTATGCCTTGAAATCGATCCAAACCAAAGGTTTCTTGCTTGATCTTGATTGAATTCGAATGGGAGAGGGGAAGAGAGGGGAGGTTGCGGCCGAAATTGAGGGTGGGGGGTTAGGGTTTTGTTTTAATTAAATTAATTTTGCATAATTACCCTTTAAACCCTTGTGTTTTGCGTTTTATAAAAAGGCACTCCTTTAAACACTTTTTAAATGGTTTTTAACTACAATAATAAACATATAAACTCATGGTAACAATTATATATTTTTTCTTTATAAAACACAAACATACGAATTAATACACACGTTTCCACGTTACGCAATTAATTCCCAATTAATATATAAAATACACAAGCAAATAAGCATAATACAATAATTACATAATTAGTTAAATTATCAATAATTTAACATTGCTAATTATTATTAGGCCACCAACGTTAAACCACAACTACTATGTGTTTACGACACGTGAATGCAAGACTTTAGCGGAACTAACGGAGTTTGATAACGGAAATTTACCAGATGTCACAGTATAGTGAATGACACACAATACAAGTCACACGACTCACACAACATGTAAATCAAAATTATAAAACCAAAGATGAGTTGATCATAATGAAATTGCAACCTAAGTCACACAACTGTAAATCTAAGTAGCTAAGTAACAAACATATCAAAATTCTAAGTAACTAACAAGTAACAACAAACATATAATAACAAGTCAACACAAGTAACAAGTAACAAATAATTAACTAATAATAAACATATCATAATTCTAGTAAAGAAGATCAAACAAATTGTCATAAAATTCAGGACAACGTACTGTAGCAATCGAGCGGGCCAGCCAGGCCCTTAATAGGCCGAGGGGGTTGCGAGAAGGGGGGTTCGCCCCTTGGTGGTCGCGTTGGTCACTTGATCCTTAACCGTCGGTGGTCCTTGACTCCTTGGTGGTCGCGGATGGAGTTGGAGAGCGGGAGGGTCACAAGATTTTGATTTAGGGTTAAAGTAAATTCCCAATGTAAAAGTTTTTACAGCTATGGGGTGGGTTTTTTACAGCAATTAGGCTTATTTCTTCAATGATGGGCCATTGGAAAAGCAATTATAGCCCAATTTAACCTAAAAATTTGTCTCGCCCAACAGCCGTTGGTTGTGTACAAGAAGCTAGTGCTTCAGAGCTTCGGAGCTTCAAGAAAAAGCGCAAAAAGCCCTCGCTTTTTGCACAACCCTCGCCTTGTGTGACGAAAAGCTCAGACCATTGCGCCTAAGTTCGCTTTGCGCCTAGGTGCGCCTAGAGCATGCTTTTTAAAACCAAGACGACTGAACCAGGAGACTGGATGAGTCGTATGATTGAGAGATAAGATTGACTCAGTCGCACGACTGAACCGTCATTCGTGCGTATGAATCAATCGCATGAGTCAGTCGCTCGACTGAACAATGCTAATGGTTCAGTCGTACGAATGGAAACTACTAACCTATAAATACCACTTAATACGTGGAAAAACAGATTACTTTGAGAGATACTTCGGATATACATAAACCCTAGCCATCTAGAGCGTCCAAGATAGCCAATCCTACATCATAGTTCGATCTTGATCGATTCCTACTCATTCTTAACGTTTAGTTCATTGTTATATCAATCCGGTTATCGTTCTCACCTATTGGATCGCCAATCAAATAGGATTCCGCACTAATTGATCTGGTTACACGAAAAATCCGTTAGTACTCCGTATGTACATGGTCCTAACAATTTATAGCTTCACCTGAACCCATGACAAAGGTTCTCCCTTTGGTGAACTTTTACGATTTATGATATTTTTAAAATTGTTGGAAAGATAAAAACATTCACAGCTTATATATATATATATATATATATGAGAACCACTCTTTTTAAGAGAGCTCTAAAACCTAATATGAGTCATATATATGCAAATCACATGTTGTTTCCGCCTTTTTTTAAAACATTCATAGCTTTTTATCACGACACCATCTTTTCAAAAAAATTAACGATAAAATTCAATATTTTTTATATTTCCAACGCTTACCATATTGATATAATTTTAGCAAATACACTATCACATGATATTTTCATATCATACAATTGACACGTGATATTTTATTAGCAATATGGTTCTAAAAATGTTTAAATAATATTTCATGTCTTTTTAAACAACATTTTAAAATTTAATAATTGAAACAAAAATTTAAAAACTTTAAAATTCAAATACAATTTGCAATTCAATTTTAGATTTTATCTAAAATAACTAAATAATAAGGAAAAAATTTAAAAATTAAAACTAAGAATTTGAATATTCAAATGGAGCATATGTAGTTCACAAATTGTAACTTCCAATACTAACAATCAATTCTAGCATTTTGGTTTGATAATTTAATAATTTCAAAATTTTCTTTATTTTTAACAATATCATATAATATTTTTTATATTATATAATATGATAATACTATTATTTTGTTATATATATACAATAATGTTTTTGTTTACTGTTCTTCTACTATCAAATATATGTCAAGCTTTTACAAAATAACTTACTCTATGATCAAAAAGGTATTCTAAATGAAGGACTTCTATTACTTCTCCCTTATTCACACAATTATTATCTTTGACTCATTTCATATTATATTCAATTATAATATAATGCTACTATCATTTGTACTAATCTCTCCTACATGCTAATTTATTTTTATACTTTTGGCTAAAATGACCCTTTTGGAGTTAATGCCTAAGGTTGATCACATTTCCTCCTTAGTCGTCCGTATTTGGTTAATGCGGATGGGCATCTTCATCCGGATTGGGTTCATGCATATGGGAATCTTTATCCGTATTGGGTTAATGCTCATGGGCGGTCTTCATCTGTATTGGGTTAATGCACATGGGCAATCATCATCCGCATTTGGTTAATGCGGAAGGGCAAACTTTCTGCCACATTTCACCTTGCCTTGACCCCTTTCGGACTTATGCTTTGTGATGATTTAGTAGGTTCAAGCCTTAGTTAGGGAATGTTAGTGTCCTGGGAAAGCTATTTGGTCACCCCTTGCAAAATTTAAATCATAGATGAAACAATTAAATTGTGTGTGCCTACACACTTAATTTTCAGTTAATGCATGTATGGTCATGCACGAGAGAAACCAACTAACTAAACCTTACCACCAAAATACTACATAATGTTATTACCATAAAAATTTAAACCTGATGACCCACAAGAGGCCAAAATCGGGCGCCCCACTCTCCATCAATCTTTACCCTTCTACACCACCACCCCCTTCCAACCACTACCATTTCATGCAATTTTCCTCACCTCCATACACTCCATCTGTCTTCTCTTAAATTTGAATTCTGTTCAGAAAACACACACACACAACTGAAATTCTATCAATTTCTACCTTGTTCTTGAAGAAACACAACAACACACAATCGGCCAAGCTCAAAACACAACAAAGTGAAGTTTTTGTGCATCTAGGTGCATAGTTCCTTCGAGTTTGACCTACTCTAGCCTCGTTTGAGATTCACCAGCTTTGTCTTGTAGGCCATCCTCGACTAGCTACACACTCCAAACCACGGGTTACACCAAGTGTAAACTTCATGTCACCCGGTTTGCTCTTTTCATGTCTTTGTCTTCGTTGTTCATTTAAAATCTTACCATTTTCATATCTAACAGAAACTTGCTGCTATCACCTTGTTCCTAAAGAGTTTTTCACGTTCTTAAGGTATCTCACTTGCAATATATGTCATTCTATAGGTGTAACACGGTTTACACCTAGAAAACCCTCTTTTGTGTGTTTTACACCATCCGACTTGCACATCTTGTAAACTTCTTAAGCTAAACATGTAACCTTCTCAAAACCTGTTTTCTAACATTCTAATAACCTGCTTTTAAAGTTACAAAAGGTTTGGGTAATGTTTAATCACACGTTATAGTGTTTAACATATGTGTAATGGATGAAATTGGTGTATCTCAAAGTTTCCACCTTGCTCCTTATGTTTGATGAACCCATGAGTTGAACATGATATTTCAGTAGGTTTAGGATGATTTTAGGTGTATAATGAGATGTTAATGGCTGAAAATAATAATGTCATAGACTTATAAGCAATTTGGTTACATTTGGGGACCTGAAATGTGGTAAAATGACTTAAAAACAAGAAAAACATGGATTTTAAACATCTTAAAAAGTATTCCAGACTCTAAAAAGCTTAACAAAGTACTTGTCTTGGTTTGTTGAACAAGTGGTCAAGAAAGGATTAATGGGATTTTTAGTTTGGGGACTTAACTTTAATGAATCTAAGACTAATACTATGGAAATCAAACTTTTTGGTAAAAGGTGTAAATTTTGGAAACTTGGGGGACTAAAGTGTAAGTTATTCTAGACTTCAATAAACCGACCCCTTGACTATGAATCATTTTTTTATGGACTCAAACTAACTTATATAGGTGATTTAACCTCGTAAATAATGTATTCTTTCCCAAAGAAACCCTAAGTTACTATAAAAGAAAACTTTTTATATAAAGACTTAGCAATTCAAAGGCTACTAAGACATTAACCTGATGACACACCTAATTCATCTCTATAGCCCTAAAATTAGTGGATTAACACTTAAGTCTTAATGTTAGGGTACTAGACTTGATACTCTTTCCCGGTACACTAAGAATCCTTTGCTTGAATCTTAAGGTGACTTTAAGTGTTTCCCTTTTTACTATTGTTATGAGATGAAGCATGCTCCGTTTACATTAAACTATTTTGATGCTATCTGTTGTGGTTATGTTGACACCTACTGATAATTGTATCACGATCACTAATTCTTTTGTGAACCGCTTGCTTATATGGGTAGATCTACTTGGGGAATCCCCCACACACAGCGCCTTCTGTGATGAACGGGAAAGGTACCACACACAGATCCTGCGGGGTCGTTTGTGGCATGTAACAGGTTTTATAAGATACTACGGTGGACCGGTAGGTACGGTCCATTGGTTTGTGGCTCAATTCTCCCTAAGGGGATTAAACCGGTAACATTACTTTTGAAGAGGCTAGCCGGGGCTGAGTGCAGGGTTGATTGTGATCCCCACAACGATGATACTATGACTTTTAAATAAGTGTGAATTCTAATGAATCCTTGTTTTTAAACTTTAAGCACTTGAACTCACCAACTTTTTAGTTGAAGACCGTGACCTAGCACCATTATTGTTGAAGATCGTGACCTAGCACCGTTACCATGTCATTGGCTTGTGTAATTTCTAAAACATTTGGACCAATTTTTAATTATTGTTAATCTTTACATTTTGTCATTATGTTTGATGTACAATTTTATTTGAGGGCTAAATCTATTTCTACCCCAGGATTAATTTAAACTTTTAATACCATGTGATATTCTCTCCTTTTGTGCTCTTATGATGGTTTGTTTACGCTACCATATGTATTGCTAGTCTGTGACGTCCCACACTACCTGGGCCCAGGGTGTGACAGATTGGTATCAAAGCTAAAGGTTGAAGAGAAGTCGGAATACCATAGTAGACCCTAGGCTACAACCCTGACAACTTAGGACCACCCTTATGGAAAGTGTTGGGATGATCGGGTTGGGTAAATTGATGATTACACTTAGATCAACGTAATCAAGAACTTACCGGACATGTAAATTCCAGCATGGACCTTAGGTCATGTTTGGACCCTTCTTTGTTTAAAACTTATATTTTAGTTTTTTTTCTTTGTGTGGTCTAAGAGTTTTATGTAAAAGAACATTTTATCAGTTGTCATTTGACGAGACTATTAATGCATGATACTATTATTGACGTTATTGATCGTTGATACTACTACTATCACTATTATAGGTACTTTTACTACTAGCTTTACTGTTACTAGCATGAGCTATGAGAAACCAAATTACTCATGATAATATTACAGGTTATCCGAGACTATGGCAGGAAAAGGTAAGGCACTAGCTCACCCAGTCCACAAGACTACTTCGATCGGGAGCAGCTTAAGGATCGCTCCTTAGACAGAATAGGAGCCTTACCTCAAGAGGTGTGGACACCGTGGGTTTTTATCTGCGACTTTGGAAGACTTGGAGCCATCGGTAGACTCCGTTTCAACATCCCCAGCCAGGAGCCGAATGCCCTCCAACTCACCACAGGTCATCACACCCACTCACTCACCTCTCCCTCCTATCGGGGATAGGGGTGCACGGACTGTTACCCGCCCATGAAAAAATGTTAGGTCGGGAACTTCAGTTTCTTTCAGGATGCCTCCTCCTCCACCTCCACTAGTTAAGAGACCGATTCCAGCCCCACAACCATTTGACCTACTCCAACACCACCCACGTGACGAGCACTGGTAGCCTCTGAGGCACAACATGTATGATGGCCCTAGAGTACTGACTGGTGACCACTACTCCAAGTCTGGACGCTGGGCAAGTGATGCAGGTCCCTCCGACACTACACTGGACGAGATTTGGGGGACCGTCCGTCGTTAGGAGGTGACTCTTCGGCACGCTACTCGGACCTCACAATCTGCCTAGTTTCAGGCCATGATGGCCACACATGGGGTACAACGACTAGATCAAGTGCATAAAAAAAGAATGTAGGTTGGCTTGGATGGTTGAAAAAGAAATGGATGTGAGAGCCTGGTAGGAAATGGGATTATCTTTCTGTGAGACAGTTGAAGGAAACAATTTCTATTATTAACTAATACTATTATTATTATTTTTATGGGGGTAATGGTACCTTCCAAGTTGTGAACCATGACATATACTTTATCTTAAATCTGTTTAATGAATGATATTATGGCTGTTAAGAAACTATTGCTATCCGATACTAACCTTGCAGGGTGAATTGATATGGATTATGTAACCCCACAAGCTTGAGGTAAACAATTTGGTTGCTCAGGAATAAACTTCCCAACCATGCTTAATGAAACTATCTATTATGTCATGTCTGTTTATACTATGATTTTTGGTGCAACTATTGACGTGACCTTTATGGTAATCAATGTGTTGGGACAATCAAAAGCTATTATGTGATGCTAAATGAGTTGCTTGTCTTGAAATTAGAATGCTACCTAGAAAAGGAGCCCATGTGGGTAGGAGGGAAACAGGCAGACGCTCCCGCGAGGACCTGGACGAGAAAAAAATTGACCACCTACCCCGCCAATAATGAATAACCCGAGAAGTGATGAAAGAATTGCAAACATTGTGGCGCAAGAAATCGCTAACGCCATACCCACCATCATTGCCTAGATCAATACGAATTGGGACAACGCCACTTGAAACGGGGAAGATCAGCAAGATGATACCGATGGAATCCAGACCGGGTACTCATTCAAGACGTTTATGGCTTGCAAACCCAAAGATTTCCATGGCACTGAGGGTGCTATCGAGACTTACCGCTGGATGGACGAAATCGAGGAGGTACTGGACATAAGCGAACGCAAGATGGAGCACATGGTGTGATTCGCCTCCCAATCTCTGAAGGGATTAGTGCTTGAATGGTGGAAAACCATCATTTAGCACCGAGGAAGAACTGCTGCAGGCCAGATGGGTTGGGCCGAGTTCAAAGAATTGATAATCAAGAAGTATTATCTGATCAACTAGCTGGAGAAATTGGAATCTAAGTTCTTAGGCCTAGAGATGAACGGGCCAAACTACACTGAGTACATCAACCGGTTTCTAGTATGGACTCCACCTAGTGACACTAGAAGCCAAAGGTGTTGCCCGTTTTATTTGGAGGTTACACCCTAGGGTTCGAGGGATGGTCCGATCTTCCAGGCTTATGACCCTACAATCCGTGGTGGATCTCCCCAGCAGCCTAACTGATGACCTGGTTAGAGTTGGATGGACAGACCAGGGAAGAGCTGAGGAAAGGAAGAGAAAATGGGTTGAGGCCAAGAAGGTGATGGGTAGCAGTAGTGGGTCGAGCAGGAAAGCAGGTGATGGTATGAGGCGCGACGATCAAGGTGAAAGGGGACGAAGGTTGTATGCGGGCACAAACCCTTATTACAACAAGTGCAAATTGCACCATCAAGGGGAGTGCAACCCGATGCCTTGTTTTACGTGCAAGCGAACCAGCCACCTCATCAAGGATTTCACTTTCACGCCGGATAAGCAGTGTTATGAATGTGGACACTCATGGCAAATGAGGAATAAGTTCCCCAAGCTTTCATGGGACAAGGATGCGAGACCTAAGAAGCCTAAGGGACGAGCTTTTGTGATGGGACCAGCTGATGTTCGCAAGGAACCCGATGTGGTCAATGGTACGTTCCATATAAACAACCATCCTACTACCATACTCTTTCATACTAGATCAACTGCTAGTTTTGTCTCTTGTGCTTTTAGGCCTTTGATTAACTTGAATGCATGTTGCCTAACAGATCTGTTTACCATAGAATTAGTCGAAGGTAACATTATAAAAGCTAACGAAGTCATCAAGGACTGTTCAATGAATCTAAAAGGTAGTACATTTAAGATAAATATGATACCTACTAAGCTAGTAGGATTCGATGTGGTTGTTGGTATAGACTGGCTGGCTAAGTATAGAGTCGAAATCGTTTGTGAGGAACGCCTGCATAGGATACCATTGAGTGACGGGAGAGTACTAGTGATTCGTGGCGAAGGAAGCGACACACTATGCCCTATCATATCCCATCTGAAAGTTACCAAGAGCCTTGAGAAGGGACGTCCAGCATTCAAGGTTTACGTAATGAAAGAAAAAGAGGAGAAGAAGATTTAGGATATTCCAATAGTTTGTGAATATCCAGACGTGTTTCCTGAAGATCTACTAGGACTCCCTCCAAACCGACAAGTCGAGTTTCAGATTGACCTATTGCCCGATGCTGCACCAACAACTAGGTACCATATCGACTCGCCCCTCCCGAGATAAAGGAACTAATGCTACAGATCCAAGAACTACTCGACAAGGGATTTATTCGACCGAGTGTTTCTCCATGGGGTGCACCGGTCCTATTCGTGAAGTAGAAGGATAGAACCCTACGATTGTGCATTGATTACCGATATCTAAACAAGCGAACGGTAAAGATTAGTTATCCTCTTTTGAGGATTGGCGACCTATTCGATCAATTGCAAAGAGCTAGCTACTTTTCTAAAATAGATCTCAGATTGGGTTACCATCAGTTGATGATAAGGGAAGAAGACATACCCAAAACGGCTTTTAGGACAAGATACGGACATTATGAGTATCTAGTCATGGCCTTTGGACAGAATAACACACCAGTGGCGTTTATGGATCTCATGAATCATGTATGTCGCCCGTACCTTGATAAGTTCGTGATCGTGTTTATTGATGACATGCTGATCTACTCCCGTAGTAAAAGGGAGCACGAGAAACACCTCAGGTTAACTCTCGAGCTGCTAAAAAATGCACTATATGCCAAGTTCTCCAAATGTGAACTTTGGATGCGAGAAATCCAAATTTATGGCATGTAGTAAATGAGAATGGAATTCAAGTTGACCCTTCTAAGATTGTGGTGATTAAGGAACAGAAAATTTCTGAAACTCCTACCGAGATAAGGCAATTCCTTGGATTGGCCGGATGCTACCAAAGGTTTATCAAACACTTCTCGCGCATTGTGCAACCATTGACTGCTCTGTCAAAGAATAACACAACCTTTGTGTGGGAACGAGAGCATAATGACGCGTTCGAAACACTAAAAGTTGTGTAGTGCACCTATCATCGCTCTCCCTGAAGGAATTAAGGATTTCATGGTCTATTGTAACACTTCACAGCAAGGACTAGGATGTGTGCTAATGCAACACAACAAAGTAATCGCTTATTCATCAAGACTACTAATGATCATGAGAAGAACTATACAACGCATGATCTAGAATTGGGTACCATGGTGTTTGTACTCAAAATGTAGAGGCATTATTTACACTGACCATTGGAGTTTGCAGCACATTTTGGTCAAAAGATGCTGAACATGCGCCAACAAAGATAGGGCGGGTTACTGAGTGACTATGAATGCGAGATACGCTACCATCCTCATAAGGCCAATGTACTGGTCGATGCCTTGAGCCGGAAAGAAAGGGAAAAACCTTTATGCGCCCGTGCCTTAAGGATGAGTGTGTACACCGACCTTATCACAAGACTAAAGAAAGCACAAAGTAAAGTGCTAAAGGAGGATAAGCTAGTGGGGGGAAATGTTAACAGGAATGGAGAAGTGATTGGAGCTGAAAGGCGATGGTATATATCAATGTGAAGGGGGAAATTGGGTACCAAAGCATGAGGGGATTAG
Source organism: Flaveria trinervia (assembly GCA_025506515.1). NCBI lineage: Eukaryota > Viridiplantae > Streptophyta > Magnoliopsida > Asterales > Asteraceae > Flaveria > Flaveria trinervia. The sequence continues at coordinate 84,373,276 of CM046447.1, forward strand.
AGTGGTGATCCTCGACGAAGCCCACAAGTCTAGGTACTCAGTTCACCCTCGAAGTGACAAGATGTACCATGATTTGAAGGCCCTTTTCTGGTGGCCTGGGATGAAGAAGTCCATTTCCATTTATGTGAGCAAGTGTTTGACGTGTGCCATGGTGAAGGCTGAAAACCAGAAACCGTTAGGGACGTTGCAACATCCTGAAATTCCAGAGTGGAAGTGAGATAACGTCACAACAGATTTCGGCACAAAGCTACCCAGAACTTTTAAAGGTCATGACGCCATTTGGGTAATAGTGGAAAGGTTAACAAAATTAGCACACTTCTTGTCGAATAGGGAAGACTACGACCTCACGAAACTGGCTCAGTTGTATATTGATGAAATAGTGACTAGGCATGGTGTGCCTTTGTCAATTATCTCCGACCGTGATAGCCGTTTCACCTCACGTTTCTGGAGATCACTCCAGCAAGCGTTAGGGACTCGTTAGATTTAAGCACTGCATACCACCCACAAACCGATGACCAGAGTGAAAGAACTATTCAGAACCTGGAAGATACGCTAAGAGCTTACGTGATTGACTTTTGAGGCAAATGGGACAACCATCTCCCTTTCGTAGAGTTCTCCTATAATAATAGATACCACGCAAGTATAAAAGCAGCATCGTATGTGCCCTATATGGTAGGAAATGCCGATCACCATTGAATTGGAATGAGATTGGTGACCGCCAAGTAATGGGACCCGATATCGTGTTAGAAACCATCCAAAAGGTATTTAAAATTAAGGAGCGTTTGATAGCAGCAAGGGATCGTCAAAAGAAAGACGCTGACAAAAGAGGAAAACCTTTAGAGTTTCAAGTGGGTGACAAAGTAATGTTGAAAGTGGCACCATGGAAAGGTACCGTGAGGTTTAGAAAGGGAGGAAACCTTAGCCCAAGGTAGATTGGACCATTCGAGATAGTAGCAAGAGTTGGACTCGTAGCATATAAATTAAAACTGCCACAGGAGTTGAGTTACATACATGACACCTTCCATGTGTCAAACCTTAAAAAGTGCTTGGTGGACAAGACCTTGGGGATACCATTGAGGAAGTTAGGATAAATGATAAGTTGAACTTCATGGAAGAACCCAAAGAGATCACTAACCGGCTGGTCATGAAACTCATACGATGTGGCATACCCATGGTCAAAGTAAGATGGAATTCTAGGCGAGCACCTGAGTTCACTTGAGAATGAGAGGATGAAATGAGGAAGAGTTACCCGCATCTCTTCAAACCCACCCATACCGAATCTGAGCGAAGCTAAAATTTTGGGATGAAATTTCCTAAATGGTGGGAAAATGTAACAACCAGCCTCCAAGTCAAAGTTCTAACCTTACCGACTTGCATCTTTTCTCATTCTACTAATATTAATGCTACTATCATTTGTACTAATCTCTTTTACATGCTAATTTATTTTTATACTTTTGACTAAAATGACCCTTTTTGGAGTTAATGCCTAAGGTTGACCGCATTTCCTCCTGAGTCGTCCGCATTTGGTTAATGCGGATGGGCATCTTCATCCACATGGGTTAATGCGGATGGGCATCTTTATCCTCATTGGGTTAATGTGATGGGCAGTCTTCATCTGCATTGGTTAATGCGGATAGGTAATCATCATCCGCATTTGGTTAATGCGGGTGGGCAAACTTTCTACCGCATTTCACCTTGCCTTGACCCCTTTCCGAATTATGTTTTGTGATGATTTAGTAGGTTCAAGCCTTAGTTAGGGAATCTTATTGTCCTGGGAAAGCTATTTCATCACCCATTGCAAAATTTAAAGCATAGATGAAACAATTAAATTGCGTGTGCCTACACACTTAATTTTCGGATAATGCATGTATGGTCATGCACGAGAGACACCAACTAACTAAACCTTACCACCAAAATACAACATAATATTATTAGAAATTTCAATCTGATGAGCTAGAAGAGGCCAAAATCGGTCGCCTCACTTTCCACCAATCCTTACCCTTCTACACCACCACCCCCTTCCAACCACTACCATTTCATGCAATTTTCCTCAACTCTATACACTCCATCTCTCTTCTCTTAATTTCAAATTCTCTCGAGAAAACACACACACACACAACCGAAATTCTCTCCATTTTTAGCTTGTTCTCGAAGAAACACAACAACACACAATCGGCCAAGCTCAAAAACCACAAGAACGTGAAGTTTGTGGGCATGTGGGTGCATGGTTCCTTCGAGTTCGACCTACTCCAGCCTCGTTCGAGATTCACCAGCTTTGTCCAAGGGATACATGCTCCAAACCACAGGGTACACCATGTTTAAGCTTCATGTCACCCGGTTTGGTCTTTTCTTGTGTTTGTCTTCGTTGTTCATTTAAAATCTTACCATTTTCATATCTAACAGAAACTTGCTGCCATCACCTTGTTCCTAAAGAGCTTTTCACGTGTAACATCCGGTTATTTATTTATTTTGAAGTCAACGAAAGAAGAAAATAAATAAAGTCCAAAGTCGAGGGACCAAACTCACCAACGAGAGAAAGCTGGATAAGTGGGGGGTATATAAAAGGAGAGGGCAGCCATTACCTTCTCCCCACACCCACATTTTCTGCCAAAGAAGGAGGAGAAGAGAGAAAGAAGAGAAAAAGGGAGAAAAGTTGGTTCGGGTTGGTTCGAGTGAGCCAAACTCGTTGAGAAGCGAGTCAAATGGAAGCTCTTCTCGTTATGGTCGTTTGTGTGAGTTCTAGGACCCCTCCTTTAAACATTTTTGAATGATTTGGGGCTGGAACACATCTGAAAATCGGGTTTTTGAGTGTGTGCATGTTTGACCCGTTTGTGTTTGTGTATGTGTGTGTATGATTCGTTTGAGCCTTGCTTATGAGCTTGTGCATGCTTGAATGGTGTTGTGGTATGCATTCCTAAGGTTTAGGACGGTTGATTTGGGCTTAGAATGGGTTTGGATGAGCTTGGAGGTCGAAAATGGCACATTATGTGACATCCGTCACCACAAGGTCCGTTAATTAACGCGGTTTTTGTTAACTTTCCCTTGATTGTTCATTCCTCATCGTTATTAACTGTTTGTGTGGATATCATACTTGCTTTATCATCCTTATTCTTGTGTTCTTATGATTAACGTATGATACGCTTAAAACTTTTACAAATTCCTTCACCGTTATCACTAAATATACCGATTTAAAATATTATTGTCATTAATTAAACCATTTTTAAGTTACCAATTATCATTAAATACATTTTTAGCTTCAATATAACTAACCTATTAATGCCGTTTTTAACCGAAACAAATTTGGGAAACTCGAGGGCTAAGTGTAGGGACCAAGTGTGTCAATTTGCAAACTAGGGTTGGGTATATAAACCCCATTTCCAGCCCTAGCCTTCATTCTCCATCTTCTTCTTCTTCATTCTTCTTCTTCACTTTACATCTTCTTCGTTGCACCTAAATCGCCCCGTTTGGTCTCGTTTTCTTTGTCTAGACTTCAACTACAACCAAGTCTACTCCACCCTTGCAGGTAGACGACCTTGGTTGTCCCTTTCTTGCTCATTTTTCTGCTGTCTATTTTAGGGTTTCGGGTGTTCGGGTCCAACCCGAACACATGTGGTCGCGTGGGTGTGTGTGATGTCTTTTTGCGTGTTCTTCTTGTTTGTGTATGTTTGTTTTGTGTTTCTGGAAGTCCTCGTGGTGTGAAACCCATGCACAGAGCAGCCGGAGGCTGCTCTGCATTTCTGCAGTCGCAATTCTGTTGTTTGGGCAACTGGGTCGATCATGCTACTGAGCCGTGCGACTGGGTGAGTTGTGCGACTAAGTCGTGTGACTGTGTGTATGTGTGCGATTGAGTCATGCGGATGAACGATGTGTGCGATGGACTCAATGTGGATAAATGATGTATGCGATCGAGTCAATTCAGATGAATGATGTATGCAATTGTGCGTGTGTCGCACGATTGAAATGCCAGTTGCACAAATGGAGGTCCAGTCGTACGAATGAAGTTTATTCGTACGAATGAAGTTTATTCGTACGAATGAAGGTTTATTCGTGCTTATAGAGGTTGAGTTGTGCGATTGGGTGCTGTCTGGTACGACTGAATGGCAGTCGTGCGAATGAAGGTTCAATCGTAGGAATGAAGCTGATTCGTACGAATGAAGGTTGATTCGTGCGAATGGAGTGTTGAGTCGAGCGTCCGGTCCTGTCGTGTGATTGAAGATGCTATGTGTGTGAATTTCCTTCTTCAATGTCGTGTGATGATTAGGTAACATCAACACAAGTGTCATTGCTCGACCACACAGATTAAAGTCAACGTTATCAAGGCCATAATACTAATCCAAATCAAATCAACCTAACATTGTACAATTATCAACAACCGGTTTGTGACTACTAATATTTAAAAAATATTTCTCTTATAACAATGGATCTTTTACCCAATATGACTGCCAATGGCGACAGTTTCTACTACTTGGATCTACATAAGATCTAATACGTGTGTTAGCTTGTGTGTGTGTTACGCGCAACCGAACCGATACAACCCAAATCGACTGAACATTTCTATTTGCTTTAAACATATTATTAATGCTTAACGATAACTGTCAATAGGTGTTTCACCATTCTTTACATACAATATTCGGGGAACTTTGATCATTCATACATACCACTTAAAAAGTGAGTTTCGTGGCCCCTGTTTATGCCTATACAACTTTTCAATCATTTACAAACACAGGGGAAAAGTATGCTCACCCACTTTTCATGCTGTACAACTTACATACAATTTACATACTTGGAATCAACGTGATACTGTTTTGTGAGTACTTATCTGATACATGCTTTGGTCTGCTATGTGGTTCTTTCTTTACAACCATTTAATTCTAGTGTGGGAACCGACGGATATGTATTTGGTAGTACTAATGGGTTGACACCCCACCCTTGTTGTCGGTATACTAGTTAGTACCAACAGTAGCCAGGAACGGGCCTTGGGTGAATATATTCCGACAAGATTCTGTGTGTAGGTCGTTAGGTTTGGTTGTAAAGCTCATGTCATGTGATTTTTCTTACTTATAACTGTATTCACGGTATTCCACCACAATTATTATACCGCATCAAATAATTATTTATATTTAAACCTGCAAGCTCACTAACAATTTTGTTAACCTTTTTGAGCATATTTTTTCAGGTGATCATGCTAATTGAAGATCTAGGTGTGCTGCCTTAGTGTAGACCCTAGGATGCATTTTGAGACTAAACATTGTCTTTTGGAACATTGTTGTAGTTTTCTTTAAACAACATTAACCTTCGATACTTGTTTCGGGTTGTCGGAAATACATTACAATGTTATCATCCTTGTTTATGTGAATCATGTATTATATTATGCTTATGGCTATCTTGTCGTGAATATTGCCTAAACACGACACAAGTCTTCTTTGTGTCGGCTGTCGTCATGAAACGCTTTGTCATCATGTTAGTGCTCTAAGAAAGATTAACATGTTGTCTTTAGTTGTCTTTTAGCATCTTGTAATAGTATAGGGACTATTTTTGTAATTGTTAGTTCCTTTGTGTTTCATTATAAATAGCTTAGACTGTTAGTTAGTAGTAGAGTTTCGAAGATAGTGAACGAACTACTGCTCATTACTTGTAATTGTCTATGCATGATATTAATAAAACTGTGAATTTGTTAATATCTTGTTTGAATTCGATTACTTCGTATGTGTTTTCTTTGAATCGTGTTGAGATATCATCACATATTAGCTCAAATGATCCTAATCACATCATTTATTATATTGCATCTCTATTGCTTACCATGTGCTATGACGATCTCGTCTCATTACATCCCCGTGTTTCCACTTTCAGCAGGGATGTGACAGACTATTATCAGAGCCATTGGGTATACAGAATTAGGCAATTCATTTGACCTAGACTATAACCTAGGAACCTTCATGTAGAATTGCATGCTAGGATCTGTGTGCATTTTATATCTCATGTATGTGTTCCTCTTTGCTTGATTTGTTTATCTATCTGGCTTGTGATCTTTTCACCCTATGAGAGAGCCCTCGTGCTCACTACTTATGGGATGCTTCTATTGGATCTTCTGTTTCCTCTATGCGCCGAGTTCGTTTATCAAACCCAGGTATTAAACCCGAATAGATCTTCACAGATCATGCTATTGTGCTTGACCTTGGACATTGAGATTTACCCTGAGGAGGTTATGTCTGAAACCTCGAAAGAGGAGGAGATTGACAACCTTCGCTAGACTAACATGATTATATGCATGGGTTCGCTATTATTAAGATGGATTACTGTTGGAACATTACCTATACATGGTGTGAGAACTACATGGCTTGTATGTGATGTGTGGTAACAACAAGTGTGATATTAACTTGGAATTGTGGACTTTGGGGAGTGGTATGATTAATATACTTTGAAATGGATAAAGCTTACGTGTTTACTACTTCCATGGTCAGAAAATGCCGCCTCGAAGAGTTACCCGCAACAACAGTGGCGGAAGTGAAGCTCGAGGGGCAGTGGCAGAGGCAGAGCTAGAACACCAAGAACAAATGATTGCCCTAACAGCAACAATTAGGGGACAAGAAACACTGACGTGGCAACTCTAATCACTCAACAGCTAGCTGCCCTGATCCCGACTTTGTGGCCAAGTGAGCGATGTTTTTCAAAATCACCACCCTTACGGGGATGGTGGCAATAGTAATTAGGATAATGGGAACCCAACTGGGAACAAGAGTAACCAGGAGACCGGGAATGGTGGTACAACTGGTAATGAGACTGGGGTTGCTAATGCTACAAAGGGGGTGTTTGTACAAGGAGTTTGTGGCCTGCAAACCGAAAGAGTTGGATGGAAAAGGTGGAGAGATAGCTCTGAGCAGGTGGCTTGAGAAAATGGAGGCAGTGATCGATATCAGTGAACGCCTTGACAGCCAGAAAATCAAGTATGCCACGTGCTCACTACAGGGCAAGGCACTAACTTGGTGGAACACTCCAATACAAGCTAGGGGAAGAGAATCAGCGATGCAGATGTCATGGGATGAGTTTAAGGCCTTGATCACTGAGGAATACTACCCCCCATACTGGAGAATGAATTCTGGAATCATGCTATGGTGGGGACCGGATACGCAGCCTACACTGACCGTTTTCATCAGTTGGCAAGATTGGCTCCACATCTAGTCACTCCAGAATCAAAGAGGATCAAGAGGTACATTTGGGGACTAGCGCCTCAAATCCGAGTGATGGTAACAGCAGTTGCTCCTCCTATGATTCATAGCGCAATTCTGAAGGCTGGCGCTCTAACTGATGAGATGGTGAGAACATGGGTATTGGGAAGGGAGCAGAGAAAAGAAGGGATGTTGGGGAAATGAGCCGGTCGAGTGCCGAGAAATTTGTTAAAAGGGCCTAGACAACCAGGAATTTTGTGGTTGTGACCCAAGGCAGGAGAGAGTATGTTGGCTCGCACCCCAAATGTGATAGATGCAACTTCCATCATCCCCCAGCAATGCCGTTCCGGGTGTGCGTGAACTGTAGACGCCCGAGGCATCTGGCAAAAAACTGCAAAATGGCGTCGAATCTGGTGGCACTAGTCAACGCGGTTAACCCCGCTGAGAATGCCAGGGGCTGTTATGAGTGTGGAAGGCCTAATCACTACAGAAACATGTGCCCACGCTGAATAGGGCACGGGTCAACAAGAGAACAACCAGCAACCGGTGATGGCCATAGAAGGAAATCAAGGTTCGGCGAATCAAGGAAATACAGCTTGGCGACATGCATTTGTCATTGACACCAAGGATGCCTGTCCGGACCCGAATGTTGTCACAAGTACGCACTTACTCAATAATCACTTCGCATCTATACAATTTGATACCGGAGCAGACAATAGTTTTATATCTTCCGAGTTTGTGCATTTGGTTGATTTGAGTCCTAGTAGTCTAGAAACTAGCTACTCCATAGAAATGGCCAATGGTAGGGTTGTTCAGGCTGATGAAATCATTAGAAAGTGCTCGTTGATATTGGAGGACCATGCCTTTGATATAGACTTGATACCCTTTGAGTTAGGAAGTTTCGATGTGATTGTGGGAATGGATTGGTTATCGAAACATGGAGCTGAGATTGTTTGTTGGGACAAATTAGTACGAATCCCCATGCCGGATGGGGGGGGGGGTCAGGATTCAAGGAGAACGACCGGAAGAAACCTAAAGCTTATCTCGGCATGAAAGCACGCCGAAGTTTACGAAAACAGTGCTACGCTTTTCTGGCTCATGTGGTAGAAAAGACGGAAGAAGCGAGGAAATTGGTAGATATTCCAATAGTGCGGGACTACCAAGATGTACTTCCGATGACTTGTCTGGTTTGCCTCCTCCACGGCAGGTGGAATTTCATATAGAGTTGGTTCCTGGGCCTACACCGATAGCAAAGACACGATATCGGTTAGCACCGTCTGAAATGTACGAATTATCTAGTCAACTACAGGAACTAGTGGAGAAGGGTTTTATTCAGCCGACTCACTCACCATGGGGAGCACAAGTATTATTTGTCAAAAAGAAGGATGGGTCATTCCGCATGTGTATCGATTACTGTGAGTTGAACAAGTTAACCATGAAGAATCGGTATCCTCTCCCCAGGATTGACGATCTGTTCGACCAGCTGCAAGGAGCTTCGTATTTCTCGAAGATCGACCTTCGTTCTGGATATCATCAACTAAGGGTTTTCGAGGAGGACATACCGAAAACATCATTTAGAACTTGTTATGGGCACTATGAGTTCTTCGTCATACCATTTGGGTTGACTAACGCACCAGCTGTGCTCATGGACCTAATGAATCGGGTGTGTAAACCTTATCTGGATAAGTTCATGATCGTGTTCATAGACGATATACTTATGTACTCGCGATCGAAAGAGGATCATGAAGAACACCTTTGGACAATTTTGGAACTGTTACGTGAAGAGAAACTTTTCGCCATGTTCTCAAAGTGAGAATTCTGGTTGCGAGAAGTAAAGTTTTTGGGTCATGTGGTTAACGAGGATGGGATTCATGTGAATCCAGGCAATCTCAAAAAGGTGAAGAAATGGGATACACCCCAGACACCTTCCGATATACGGCAATTCTTAGGATTGGTCCGGTACTATCGCTGTTTCATCATGAATTTTTCAATGATCGCTAAACCGTTAACGCTGCTGACTCAGAAAGAGAAGAAGTTTGATTGGGGACATTCACAAGAACAAGCGCTCCAAACGTTGAAAGAGAAGTTATGCAACGCATCAATATTGTCCCTCCTAGACGGAACGGATGATATCGTAGTATACATCGATGCTTCACATCAAGGATTGGGATGTGTACTAATGCAGAAGGATAAGGTGATTGCCTATGCTTCACGACAACTTAAGGTGCACGAAAAGAACTATACAACTCATGATTTGGAGTTGGGCGTTGTAGTATTTGCACTAAAGATATTGAGGCATTACCTGTATGGAACCAAATGCATCATCTACACAGATCATAAGAGCATCCAACATATCCTGGATCAAAAGAAGGTTAATATGCATCAACAACGTTGGTAGATCTTCTTAGTGACTACGATTGTGAAATCCGGTATCATCCGGGGAAAGCTAACATGGTGGCTAAGGCTTTAGGCCGCAAAGAGCACGCGAAAGCAATATGTGCTTGAGCGTTGGGGTTGACAATTCAAACGAATTTGAAAGCTCAAATCTAAATTGCACAAAGCGAGGTGTTGAAAGAAGAAAACCTTGCGGGAGAAGAATTCTGAGGGTTGGATAAACAAATGATTTGCAAGGATGATGGTATACAGTACTTCATAGATCGTATATGAGTACCTAGATGGGGAGGTGTACGTATCCTGGTCATGGATGAAGCACCCAAAATGCGATATTCTATACATCCTGGTGTAGACAAGATGTACCATGATCTCAAGGATCTGTACCGGTGGCCAGGCATGAAGAAAGACATTGCTATGTACGTAAGCAGATGCTTGACATGCTCGAAAGTTAAAGCTGAACATCCGAAACCTTCGGATTATTACAACAACCTGAAATTCCCAAGTGGAAATGGGAGAACATAGCTATGGATTTTATTACCAAACATCCTAGAGCGAGCAGCAGGCATGACTCGATATGGGTCGTGGTGGATCATATGATGAAGTCAGCTCATTTCTTTCCGATCCGAGAAGACTACAAAATGGATAAATTGGCGAGATTGTACACAAAAGAGTTCGTGAAAAGACACGGAGTACTGGTGTCGATCATATCCGACCATGACAGCTGATTTACTTCATGATTTTGGCAGACACTGCAGAAAGCGATGGACACTCGATTAGAAATGAGTACCGCCTATCACCCACAGACAGACGACCAAAGTGAACGAACTATACAAACACTAGAAGACATGCTGAGAGCGTGTGTAATCGACTTTGGTGGTAGTTGGGACACTCATTTACCGCTGATTGAATTCTCTTACAACAACAGGTACCATATGAGCATTGGGTGTGCTCCATTTGAAGCGTTGTATGGAAGAAAATGCAGATCTCCTGTTTGTTGGGCCGAAAATTGTGAATGTCAGTTAATAGGCCCAGAGATCATTCAAGAAACAACTGACAAGATTTTCCAAATCAAAGACAGACTAAGAGCTACTAGAGATCGCCAAAAGAGCTATGCCGACAACCATCAGAAACCTCTAGAATTTCACATTGGAGATCACGTTTTACTCAAAGTCTCTCCTTGGAAAGGAATTGTTCAGTTTGGAATGAAAGGGAAATTAGCCCCAAGATACGTAGGACTATTCGAGATTACACAAGAATTGGTCCAGTGGCTTACCGATTACGGTTACCACAATAACTCAGCAGCGTACATGATACCTTCCACGTGTCCAACCATAAGAAGTGTTTGGCTAACGAATTACTTCACGTACCGATTAAGGACATCAAGATTGACAAAAAGCTTCATTTTGTTGAGGAACTAATTGAGATCATGGACCAAAAGGTTAAGCAATTGAAGCGCAGTAGAATACCAATTGTCCGTGTGAGGTGGAATTCAAAACGAGGGCTAGAGTTTACATGGGAACGGGAAGACCAGATGAAACTTAAATATCCACATCTATTCAAGGATGACACTTTTGGACCTAACTCCAGCTAAATTTCAGGACGAAATTCTCTCAACCAGGGATACTGTGACATCCGTCACCACAAGGTCCATCAATTAACACGTTTATCGTTAACTTTCCCTTGATCGTTCATTCCTCATATGTATTAACTGTTCGTGTGGATATCATACTTTTTTATGGTCTTTATTCTTGTGTTCTTATCGTTAACGTATGATAAGCTTAAAACTTTTACAAATTCCATCACCGTTATCACTAAATATACCGATTTTAAATAATATTATTGTCATTAATAAAACAATTTTTAAGTTACCAATTATCATTAAATACATTTTTAGCATCAATATAACTAACCTATTAACGACGTTTTCAACCGAAACAAATTTAGGAAACTCAGGGGCTAAGTGCAGGGACCAGTGTGTCAATTTGCAAACTAGGGCTGGGTATATAAACCCAGTTTCCAGCCTAGTCTTGTTTTCTTCGTCTAGACTTCGACTACAACCTAGTCTACTCCACCCTTCCTGGTAGACGACCTTGGTTATCCTTTTCTTGCTTGTTTTTCTGCTGTCCATTTTAGGGTTTCGGGTGTTCGGGTCCAACCCGAACACATGTGGTTGTGTGGGTGCGTGTGATGTCTTTCTGTGTGTTCTTCTTGTTGTGTATGTTTGTTGTGTGTTTCTGGAAGTCCTCGTGGTGTAAAACCTACGTACGGAGCAGCCGGCCGGAGGCTACTCTGCACTTCTGCAGTCGCGATTCTACTGTTTGGGCGACTGGGTCGATCATGCGACTGGGTGAGTCGTGCCACTGTGTGTATGTGTACGATTGAGTCATTCGGATGAATGATGTTGGCAATTAAGTCAATGCGGATGAATGATGTGTGCAATTTAGTGAATGTGGATGAAGGATGTGTGCGATTGTGTGTATGTCGCACGACTGAAATGCCAGTCGCACGAATGGAGGTTCAGTCATACGAATGAAGCTGATTCGTATGAATGAAGGTTGATTTGTGCATATGGAGGTTGAGTCTTGCGATTGGGTGCTATGTGGTACGACTGAATGCCAGTTGTGCGAATGAAGGTTGAATTGTACAAATGAAGCTGATTCGTACGAATGAAGGTTGATTCGTGCGAATGGAGTGTTGAGTCGAGTGTCCTGTCTTGTCATGTGATTGAAGATGTTGTGTGTGTGAATTTTCTTCTTCAATGTCGTGTGATGAAAAGGTAACATCAACACAATTGTCATTGCTTGACCACAAAGATTAAAGTCAACGTTGTCAAGGCTATAATACTAATCCAAATCAAATCAACCTAACATTTGACAATTATCAACAACCGATTTGTGACTCCTAATATTTAACAAATATTTCTCTTATAACAATGGATCTTTTACCCAATATCATCGGCAACAACGACGGTTTCTAGTACTTGGATCTACATAAGATCTAATAACTGTCAACAAGTGTTTGACCGTTCTTTACATACAACATTCAAGAAACTTTGATCATTCATACTTACCACTTAACAAGTGAGTTTCATGGCCCCTTTTTATGCCTATACAACTTTTCAATAATTTACAAACTTGGGGGAAAAGTATGCTCACCCACTTTTCATGTTGTACAACTTACATACAATTTACATACTTGGAATCAACGTGATACGTTTCGTGAGTACTTATCTGATATATGCTTGGGTTTGCTGTGTGTTCTTTCTTTAAACCCATTTAATTCCAGTGTGGGAACCGACGGATAAGTATTAGTAGTACTTCTGGGTTGACACCTCAACCCTTGTTGTTGGTATACTAGTTAGTACGAACAGTAGCCAGGAATAGGCCTTGGGTGAATATATTCTGACAAGATTCTGGGTGTACGTTGTTAGGATTGGTTGTAAAGCTCATGTCATGTGATTTTGCTTACTTATAGCTATATTCACGGTATTCCGCCACAATTATTATACAACATCAATTACTTATTTACATTTAAACCTGTAAGATCACCAATAATTTTGTTGACCTTTTTGAGCATATCTTTTCAGGTGATCATGCTAATTGAAGATCTAGGTGTGCTGCCGTAGTGAAGACCCTAGGATGCATTTTGAGACTAAACATTGTCTTTTGGAACATTGTTGTAGTTTGCTTTAAATAACATTAACCTTTCGATACTTGTTCATGGGTTGTGGGAAATACATTACAATGTTATCAACCTTGTTTATGTGAATCATGTATTATGTTATGCTTATGGCTATGTTGTCGTGAATACTGACTAAACATGAAACAAGTCTCCTTTGTGTCGGGTGTCGTCATGAAACGCTTTGTCATCATTTATTATATTGCATCTCTATTCCTTACCATGTGTTATGACGATCACGTCTCATTACATCCCCGTGTTCCGCTCTCAACGGGGGTGTGACAGATTAGGTTTGGGATGAACTGCATTCTGCACCAGCTAGGGCTAGGCTACCGAATGAAGGCCATACGGCCGAATGAGGTGCGATTGGGGTCCATTCGCACGATTGTGAGCTCATTCGCATGATTGGGGATAGTCACATAGGGAGTCATACGACAGGGGTCCAGTCGCATAAGTTCTCATCCGCATTAGTTCCATGCGCTTGTGTGTTCATCCACATTGGTGTTCATCCGCATGAGGTCCATTCGCATGAGGTTTAGTCGAATGGAGGCCAGGGGACTCAAGGGTGTCCATACGCCCGAATAGGGCTGTTGCACCTGAGGAGAAGTGTAGTTTAACTTCTTAGTTCGGGGGAAAGTGTAGATGTAAGTTTCGACGTACAAGTTCCCGTAAATTCATGTAAGATGACTGTTGGGGCCTTAGAGAACTTGTTGGGCATGATGATAATGTTACATGATTATGCATGTTACGTATGTATGATGTTGCCCTGGATGATGTAATGACTGTGTATGTTTATCTTTCCCGTGGCTTTACGTGTTATGTTAATGAATGAAGTGAAAGTATTATGTAACATAAAGTGGAAGCTAATGAAAAGTGGAACATGATGAATGTGTGCATTAATGAATGATGAAAGTAATAAAAGTCTTGCCAGCATTAGATATTGAGAAAAGCCAATTATAAGGTGTTAGCCTAACGGTGTGTGGGTTCGCTACCCCGAGAGGATGCACATCAAGGTCTTTTTTTATGGTCGACCATTTGTATAGAACCTCCACCGCTTACCCCTGGTACTACGGCACCATGTTAGATGTCTATATATAGACTTCGGCCCAGTAGCCATATTGTTCGGGGTGTAGCACATGGTATTGGTACAGAAGATATCAGATGCACAAGAAAAGATGTAAAGAGGAATGAAGAAGATAATAATGAAATTATCTATGTGTACGTATGATGTGTGATCATGCCGAAGTAACAGAAGGTTTTTAATGAAAGTAAAGTATGTTTTATTTTATAAAACTAGAACTCACTCAGGAACGCTGACTTTGATAAGTTTCCACTTGGCAGGTAATGTTGTTGAGGAAGGCACGGGGCGGCTACTAAGCTATTTTGGAAGGCATTCTTTTGTTAATGTTTTTGCATTGTAATGCGAACGAACGATTTTTGAAATGAACGCTTGTATTAACATTCAAAAGCAGTTGTAATGATATGAAAAGTTATTTTTATGTTTCCGTTGCAACGTTTTATGAATGATTAAATGTAAGCTCTATGGTTTATGTGCAATGATTTACCAGCTGTAAGCGTCCTGGGAATGGGGCCTTACAAGTTGGTATAAGAGCCAAAGTTTAAGTGAAATTGGTAAATTTTCAAAATAAACCTTAAGTTAAATTGAGAATGGGACGGAAAGGGAATGGATGCCAATCTGAGTAGCTGCGTGCCATCATGTATTTTTGTAAAGTTAACTGGTATTATGTGCACATATGATGTGTTATGTGTTGTTTGTGGATTTAATTACTCATGTAGTGAGGATAGGTAATCCTCGGGGTGTGAAGAGTAAAGTAAGTGGCTACTCATAAGTGGCCACTGTAATTAGGGACTTACTATACTTGATATAAACTGAGTTGTTCCCTTGAATGACGGTGTTGGTGTTTGAATCTTTTAGTGTGCGTGTGAATGGCCAGTGGTGTTCGAAAGCCTCTTGTTGTGGAGGTCATGGTGCTGAACCGCAACCCAAGAGTGGGAGACCCAGAGTTAAGAAGGTGGTTCATGAAGAAAATGAAACCCTTAATCCGGAGGGTGGCGACAAGAGCGCCAATAAAGGAGGCTGTTGTTGATGAAATTCATGAGGTCATGCAGACAATCTTACCGTCTGTGGTAACCGAAGTGATCAAGGTAGTACGGGAAGGGGAAAGAAAGGAGAGGAACAGGTCCTGGGAGGACGGGAGCAACCGGAGCCTGAAACGGTTCTCTCGGATGATGATGAGGAAGTGGAAGAAGAAGAGCCTGCGCCGAAGGCAACATGAGGTTGTAACTACGGGGCATTTATGAGATTCAAGCCCCCGACCTTCGATGGTAATAGCACTGCTGTTGCCGCTGACCGGTGGGTGAGGGAAATGTAGGCTATTCTTGATATCAGCGAGTGTGAGGAGGACCAGAAGGTGAATTTTGTTACCTATTCTTTTGTGGACTCGGCTTTGTGCTGGTAGGACAACATAGTCCATGTCGAGGGTAGCTGGGCGATAGGAAGGATGAGGTGGGAGGAACTGAAAAAGTTGGTGATAAGTTGTTCTACCCTCATAGGGAGATGGATAAGATAAAGAGAGAGTTCCTACAGCTCGAGGCGGGAACCATCACACACCAGCAGTACACCACCAAATTCAATGAAATGGCACGGCTCTTGTTGGATGAGGTGACCCCTCTGTCTCGGAAGATCAAGAGGTACATTTAGGGTTTACTGGTGGATGTACGCAGGCATATGATCATTGCCCGACCAAGCACGTTTAGGTCGGTGGGGATTTGGCAGGGAGGCTATATGATGAGCGGGAGGTGGTGGTGACTGAAGCGAACAAGAAGGGTGGTGGTGATCGGAACTGGAACAGGAAAAGGATTGGTCGGGGTGATGCCTCGACGGGTAACAAAAAGGCACGTGTGGATGACCGTCATGGGGCCACATCGAGTGTGGGGTCAAAGAGGTGTGGCAAGTGTGGAAGGGAGCATGCGGGAGAATGTAGGATGGGATTGAATGTGTGCTTCAAATGTGGGAAGATGGGGCACATCGCAAAGGATTTCCTTGCGGGCAAATGTTATAACTATTGGGAAAGTGGTCATATGTGCAAGGATTGTAAGAAGCCGAGGGTTGAGGGTTTCAGGGTGAAGAAGACGGGAGGTGAAGGACCAAGGGAGAGCGCTAGGGCATTCACTATGACACAGGAGGAAGCTAGAACGAACCTTGATGTCGTGTCCGGTACGTTTCTGGTGAACCAAACTTTAGCTTTTGTGTTGTTCGATTCTGGTTCGAGTAAATGTTTTTGTTGATACATATATGTACCTAGATCCTGATCTGAATGTAATATGTCTTACACTTCTGTAACTATTGGGTACTTAATGAAATACAAATGTTTGGTTGTGTTTATAATGTTTAATATTTCATTAATGAGTTGTTTAATGCATATTGACTTAATTATATAGGTTTGTGATTGTTTGAAGTGTTAAACTAATGTTGGAATATTGAATACACTCAAACTTGGTGAAGTGAAGTTCTCATGCGTCCGAATGGCCATGCGACTGAGTGTCAATGCACCTAGATAGTTCATACGTCTGAACAACTTCATGCGTCTGACTTAGTCGCACGACTGAACACTCAGACGTGCGAATGGATCAACCGCACATCTCAATCGCACGAATCAACCATGCTAATGGTTCAGTCACCCGAATGAGCAATCCTAACCTCTAAATACAACCTAATTCGTGGAAAAACATAAGCATTCAATCCACTTGGACTACAGACGTACCCTAGCCGTCCAGAAGCCTCCAAGTTCGTACTCCAAGTTCATAGAACGCTATAGATCGATTCTCAATCGATTCTTGATGTTAGTTACAATACGTTATTGTTTCTACGTGCGTTCTCACTGATTGGATCGCCAATCAAATAGGATTCCGCACTATTTGGTTTTGTTTAACACGTTAATCAGTTGGTGTTTGGTCAAATACCAGATCCTAACAAGTGGTATTAGAGCAACAGGCTCTTGATTACGTGTTGATTCAATTGTTTTGATACAAAACTGTGTTTTTGCATCAAAAAACGCAATATTTTTGTGTCTAACGAAGTCTTGGATGGTTCCTAATTGAAAAGTGTAGTTTTTCCGGCTAGGGCTACTAGGGTTTGATAAAATTCGAGTTTTCACGGCCAAAACAAGTTTAACCTACGAATTATCAAACTTCAGCAAGTTCAGTCGCACGATTGGCTCAATCGCAAGACTGAGTTCATTCGCACTTTCCAGCCGCACGATTGGACTCATTTGTACCTTCATTCGTACGACAGAGAACTTCATTGGGTGTGTTCAGCCGCATTAGTTCATTCGGACAACTGACTCATCCACATCTGTTCAGTCGCACGATTGAACCATCCGCATTTGTTCTAACGCCCGATTAAGCCCAATCGCATACCTTCATTCGCATACATCAGCAGTGTGTTAAACCATAATGTTAAGTGAAATGAAGGATCAGTTTTCGGCATACACAGCTAGTAAAGATACTCCTATTCAGAATCTACTATTGTTGGAGAACGAAGTGGGAATACACAATAAACCCCTGAAGCTTATCACGTTAGACGACTATCCACAATGGAAGCAACGTTTCGAAATCTACTTAAAAGTAGTAAATACAAATTTGTGGGAGGCAATAGAGTCGGGGTACAGCATGCCAGTTGGAGCTGGCGGAGTAAAACTTACTCTAAGTGGCATATCGGATGCACAGAAGGTAAAACACAACGCTGAAAAGAAAGTCTACGCCTTGCTTACTCAGTCTATTCCGAAGGATATTTTCCATCAGTATTCAGAGTATACTCAAGCCAAGAAACTTTGGGATGCGTTGGAGAAGAGGTATGACGGGAATGCCTCTCTGAAGGCTATAAAGGCAAAAGCACTGAAGAAGGAGTTTGACAACTTCTCTTCAATGGGAAAAGAAGGCCTTGATGATGTGATCGATAGATTATACCACTTGATGAGTGAGATACACACTCATAGAGTGGTTACTTCGATGGAAGATAAGGTATCCAACTTTGCTGATGGATTACCACATAAATGGGGTCCGTTTGTTTCAAATCTCAGATAGAATGGAATGCTCTTGAAGTTAGACACAAATGACTTCATTCTGAAACTGAGAGAATAAGAGCTTAGGATGAAGTATCAAGCCCAAAAGGCAAACTATGATCAGAATTCTGCACTCTACAATGCTACTCCTTTAGTCAAGACATCTGGAGCACCATTGTAAACCGCCTTCATCTCAACCACAGGAGTTCGAGCACAACCCTGAACTTCAGGATCAGAAATGCCAGGGTCGTCTAGCACCCAATATATAGAACCTGAAGCAAATGACGCAAAGCTGAAAACCGACAACCTCTAGAATGTAACTGTAGAGGTGGCCAGAGAACATATGGACCTTTTAGCTTCGGTGGTTCACTCCTACGATGGATTAATTGCTGGAAAGATAGGTAATTGCCACCTGGAAGATGAAGATTATGAGCAGGTGGATGAAATGGAGTAGGCACGTATGGACATAATGTGGGCTCTGGCAAGTGCTGTTCGACGAGCTAAAAAGTTTGTCAAAAAGACCGGACAGAACCTGGTTGCAACAAAAGATACAACCATTGGGTTTGATAAGTCAAAGGTTACATGCTTCAACTGTGGTGAGAAGGGACACTTCAAGAGGGAGTATATAAAACCAAAGAAGACAGGAAATGGAAATCCCTTCGCGTCATTTAACCGTCAAGACAAGTCCACTGCTAGTAATGCTGACTTATCAAGTAAGGATCCGAAAGCCTTAACTGCCAACGAAGATGAAGGACAGGACTGGAGCTTTTGGTTCGTCTCACCGGGAGAGTCAAATATAGCTAGTGTGGAGGATATTGATGACGATTCTACAAGTGAAGGCGATGTAGCAATAGAGATCGCAATGTCAAATTCTGAAGATACTGCAAATGTGGTCAACTACCTACGTGAAGAAGAAAAATCAGCAAATGCATCATCATCTGAATCATCCGAACAAGAGAAAAGCGAGCTAGTACTCATGGCTGATTCTTCCTCTACATCTTAGGTAAGTTCTTCTGACTAACTGTTTAATAATCATGCTTGCTTAGAATGAAATAAATATAGAGAAAGCATAGATTCAAAATTTGCTAGGTTATTAGATCATAATGATAGCCTAGTAAAGGACCTAGAACTATGCACAAAAGCTAATAGAGTATTGAAACAAAACGAGCACAGTTACAAGGAAAAGATAGACCTATTAAATAAACAGCTTAAGGAAACTGAGGTAGTTGCCTTGAACCAAGCAAATGACATTAGGTACTATCTGAACTCTCTTGAGGACACTAAGAAGCAAAAAGCAGTTTTAGAAGTACAAGTCAATTCATTAAAACAGAAACTGCATAGTTGGACAAGCTTATCACAAATTGTCCAACACTTAGTAAGAGAGAGAAATAATAGGGAGGGACTGGGATACAAAGTGGTTCCACCACCACCTGAGACCTTGAAGAACACCAAATGTAAACCAATTAACAATAACCCCATCAAGGATCACGTAGTGTCCACACCTCTGGTGAGTGATCCAGATTCATTAAGAAAATCAATTAGATCAGACACTAAACAGAAGGAGGCCACTTCAAAGGCAATAGGAAAAATGCCTTGTGTTAATCTGGAACAAGAATTTGAAAAGATTAGTTTTAAGTCAGGGTCAAACAAAGTCAAACAAGAACCTAAAAAGACTGTAAAACCTAATCAATCACGTGCATCATGTCACAGTCCTAGTAAACAAGAGATCAAAGATGTAAAACAGGTAAAGCAATTAAGTTTGTAAGACCAAATCATACATCAAACAAAGAAGTGTCCCAATCCAAACATACTAAGGTCAACGGTGTGACATCTGCATCTCCACCAAAAAATAGAAACCATCAAGTTAAAAGCAGATCCTGCTATAATTGTGGAGAGTATGGTCACATAGCATCTTAATGTCCTTATTATCAGACACCGAGGAAGAAAGTTGAACTTTCTACATCTACATTAAGATCTTTTAAAAGGAACTCAGTGACGCGTTCTAAAAGAGATTGTGAACCCAAAATTCAATCCATCAGCCAGTCCTCTGTTTATCACAAACAGGCCTTACACAACTCTGGTCTATGGAAAGAAAAAATGACAGGATCAGCGATCACAAGTTTGATGTATTAGAGTTAAACGCAGCGGAATAAGAATAGGAATTAGACAAATTGTAGCAAGAAGTCGATGCTTGTATGCATTAAGAGCACATACGGTTATAGCGAGAGAATATATTTCTGATTCAAGGAATGTTTATAGATATGGAATGTTTCTAATCAACTCATTAATTCATTCACGACATTCACTTTGTTACAATAGGTTGTCACTCCTTATATAGAGTGCAACAATCACTGCTGTTATCACGGAAAGTGACAACTGGCAGATCTAATACAAAAATAACTAACTCTTAACAAACTACTGAAATGTTCACAACTACTGAGAACATAACAGAGTGTTAAGTACAAAATATAAAACTACTGATTAGAAACTACTGAAACTACAACGACTGAAGAACAAGCTCTTCAGTCGTTTTACAAAACTACTGAAACATAAAACTACTGAAACGAGAAATATAAAACTACTGATATCACAACTACTGAAGGAGTACTCTTCAGCAGTTGTGACAAACTACTGAGGCTTCAGTACTTGATCTTCAGACTTTGACGTTCAGATGTTTCATCAGCTGATGACTTGAGTAGATGTCATCAGCTGATGTCTTCAGTCTTTGTCTTGAGACTTTGTACATCAGTTGTTGATCTTCAGCACTTGTAAACTCTTCAGCTGTTGTACTTGAGTACTTTGGTCTTTCAGCTTCAGCACTTGTGTTCTTCAGCTGTTGTACTTCAGCACTTTAGTTCTTCAGCTGTTGAAGTCTTCAGCACTTGATCTTCAGCTGTTGAAGTCTTCAGCACTTGTCAAACTGCTGATGAGTCTTTCTGCAGTTGTTGTGATACCATGTGGGACTTAGAGGTTTTCTGATCTTGGCTCATTGGTTCTTTTGGTCCAACATCAGAGCAGGTTAATCATTGATCGATCTAATAATTGATCATTGAAACTGCTATTCAAGATCTAAGTTTGATTGAATTAGCTTTTGTTTTTGCAAGAAACGGTTATAGAGATTGAATTTTCTGTATTTCTGGTCATTCATCCTGAGATCTTTTCTTGGTTTTCATTGAGTTTGTTGTGGTCTGTGTAAAACTTTTAAAAGCTTGAACTAAATTGTTTCTGAACTAAAAATGACTACTCCTCCAATGATCCTCACAATACTCGTTCCTCAACCAAGCCACCAATGCTGGTTAGGAATGAGTATAACATATGGCAAAGACGAATGCTCCATCACCTGTCTGTTAACAGCGCAGGTTGTTGGACATCAGTGGTACATGGTTCACACAAGCCTATGGTGAATAACCCGGAAACCAATCAAATGGTTCCGAAGAGGAGGGAGCAATACTCAGATGAGGATAAGAAGTTGCTTGAAATTGATGCAAAAGCCCATGGAATTCTGGCCATGGCACTGCCAAATGAAATCTATTCTGGGCTAATGCATCATGAAACTGCCCATGACCTCTGGAATGCGTTGAAAGAACAATTTGGAGGAACAGATGAGGTCTTGGCAAATAATAGAGAAATCCTCGCCCAACAATATGAGACATTTTCTCATAGAAAGGGTGAGACACTGACTCAACAATATGAGCGGTTTTCTTGTTTGATCTCTGAATTAAAAATGGTCAAACTTGAGTACACTAATATCCAGATGAATAACAGATTTCTCAGATCACTGCCTGAGAGATGGGACACATATACTATTATCCTACGCTCCAGTGCAAGTTTGGACAAACTATCTCTCACCCAACTCCATGGGAAACTGCTCACGTTTGAGAGAGAGATAGAACAGAAGAGAAAGCGTCTTCATCTGGAAAGCTCACTGAAGACTTTGTACCAGGCAACACTGCCTTGGTGGGTCATGAGTCAGAATATGCTTCATCTGAATGCCAGTATGATGAGCATATTAATTTCTCTTCAAGCACTTCTGATTCTGCATTTGTGAGTGTTGATGGTCAGTTTACTGGGTGTAATAATGACAATCTATGCTTCATTACGGATGATCTCAAGGGGATTGCTGATGATGACTTAGAAGAGATGGATATTTTGAGCCAAATGGCCCTGATAAATATCAGATCTCAGAAGTTCTATAAAAGAACTGGAAGAGGTACTTCTAGAGAAGTACAAAGATCTCAAAGAAACCCTTGCAGTTACCCAGGTAGAGTGTGATAGATGGGTACAATCATGCAAAGGTTTTGAAATGCTTCTTAGTAAGCAATCTGCTTCAAATGTGAAGTTTGGAATTGGTTACAATCACACTGCTCCACCTACAGATTTTACCCAAGAGCAGAGGTAGAATCTGATGGTGAGAGTGATAACCAATCCATCACATCATGTGATCTACCTTCTGATACAGCATAATCAGAAGTAGCGGTCAGCATCAAGCCTCTTTGAACCTATCAGCTGATGTTGATGGTTCAAATGCTGACACTCACATGATTAATGAGTTGATCAACTCAGGAGTTAATTCTGAAGGTCCTGAAAGGACTAGAGAGCAGGATTTAACACCTAAAGTTCAAACTTCAACTGCTGTCAGTACTGAAGAGAAGAAAACTGCCAGTAGAAAGAGTTTGAAGTCTACTAAAGAGGCAGTCAAGAAAGCAAACAATGCTTCAAAAGCATTGAAGAACAAGTCTTCAGTTGCTTCACCCTCTTTAGTTGATGATCAACCTAAGATGAAGAAGAAACCATGTGAAGTATGTGGTTTGTTCAATCATCTTACAGATGATTGTTGGTACAAAAGAGGTTCCAAACTCAAACAAAAAGAAGAAATTAAAGAGAAAATGGTAAAAATGAAAACTGAGTTTGAGACCACATTTGTATCAGCAACATCAAATCCTGTAACCCTTAAGTCCTCAAAGAAATCCAAAAAGGAAGGGGTTAAACAGGTGACAGCTGAGAATGCTCAGAAGAAGACGGGGCAACATAGGAACTTATCAAACTCCACTGGCAATGTGTCTGATGAGCTGAAAGCTTTATCACAAAATCAGACACAGTTGGTTATGATGGTTCAACATCTGTTGGGTAGAGTTAACCAACTAGATGCTCCTATGTTGAAACCACAGAAAAGGAGAGCCAAGCCAAAGGACTCCTCTTCTACACCATCTTCTTCCTCTCAGCTGTTGTTTCAAATAAACCTGTTAGTTTACCATCTATTGATGAGACCAGGCCCAAAACCAAAAAGTTTTGGGTCTCTAAAACTAACTGATTGTTTATTTTTGCAGGGTTCTTCAACATGCCAAAGTAGCATCTGGTATGTAGACAGTGGGGGATCTATGCACATGACTGGGAACAGCTCTCTTCTTCATGACTACTCTCAAGGAAAGAAGGGATTTGTTTCTTTTGGCAATGATGCTAGGGGTTACATCATTGGTAAGGGTTTTGTTCTAATGGAGAAATCAATTTGATGATGTTAATCATGTGGAAAATCTCAAGTACAATCTCTTGAGTGTCAGTCAAATGTGTGATAAAGGCCATGTTGCTCTTTTCACCAGTCAAAACTGTAGGATTCTGTCATCCAAAGTTTTGCACTTGATTGACAAGGTGTTGGATGATCACACTCTCCTGAGAGCCAACAGGACAGGAAGAGTGTATGCCTTAGATATTTCTAAGAAAATAGATCTCAAAGGCAATCCTTGCCTATTTTCCAAAGGCTCTTCTCAAGAATCTAAACTGTGGCACAGAAGGCTTGGTCATGTTAATCTCAAAAACATGAATCAGCTTACCCACAATAGTTTAGTCAGAGGCTTACCAATAAAGGAGTTCCACTGTGATGAAACCTGCACTGCTTGTTTAAAAGGAAAACAGCACAAAGTCTCATTCCCTCCTATTGAAGTGCCTAAGTCCACTGCCTGCTTGCAATTACTGCATATGGATCTATTTGGTCCTGTGAGAGTAATGAGCATGGCAAAGAAGAAATACTGTCTGGTAATTGTGGATGATTACTCCAGATTTGTATGGAATTTCATTCTACATTCAAAGGATGAGGCTGCTCAGAAGATTATTCACTTTGTGTTGTATATTAAGAAGCAGTATTCCCTTCCAGTCAAGTGTATTAGGAGTGACAATGGAACTGAGTTCAGAAATCATACACTTGATGACTTCTATCTTTCAAAGGGGATCAAAAGGCAGTTTAGCATCCCAAGGACTCCAGAGCAAAATGGAGTAGTGGACAGAAAGAACAGGACCCTCATTGAAGCTGCAAGGTCCATGCTGGCTGACTCAGGTTTGCCACTGACTTTTTGGGCTGAAGCTATCAACACAGCTTGCTATGTGCAAAATAGAGTTTTAGTAAATCAGAGGTTGATGAAGACTCCATATGAAGTTCTCCATCATTTGGATCCTCTGATTTCATTTTTCAAAGCATTTGGGTGTCCCTGTTTTATTCTCAACACAAAGGATCAACTCCATAAATTTGATCCTAAGGTGGATGCAGGGTATTTTGTTGGTTATTCATCTACTCGCAAGGCATACAGAGTCTTCAACTGCAGAACAAAGATGGTTGAAGAAACTCTACATGTTAAGTTCAATGAATCTCCAAAGGACAAGATTCCACAAAGCCCTGTGGAGTTATTTGATTTGGACATACTGCAATATGTTCCTTATCAAACTCCTGCTGTTGCTCCTGTCAACAGTTCACCACCTGGTGGTACTGCTGATGATGATGATGATTGCAGTACTCACCTCTTCAGGTTTAGTGATCAGCTGCCTGATTCTGCTAGACCTGATGTTCCTGTAGCTCCAGTAGCACCATCCACAACAAATGCTGATGAGATCTCTTCGAATTCAACTTCCTTTGAATTACCATCCACTGATTGGTTTCAAGGAAATGATTCACCATCACCATCTGTTACTGCTGAGCCTGCTACAAACACTTGCACAGATCTCATTGTGTATCAAGATCTGAAGAATCACCCTATGTCTCAAATCATTGGTGATATCATTGCTGGAGTATCAACAAGAAGTCAATTGTCAAATTTCTGCTTCTATGCTCTCTTCATCAGTCAGCAAGAGCCAAAGAACTATCACATTGCTTTAAAGGACAATGGATGGGTTGATGCCATGCAGCTTGAGCTTCTTCAGTTCAAGAAACAGCAAGTGTGGGAACTAGTTCCTCTACCTCCAGGTAAATGTGCAATAGGCACTAAATGGGTGTTTAGGAACAAAACTGATGAAAATGGGCTTATTGTTAAGAACAAGGCCAGACTGGTTGTTCAGGGGTTTGCACAAGAAGAAGGTATTGATTATGATGAAACCTTTGCCCATGTAGCCAGACTGCAAGCAATTCGATTGTTTTTAGCTTATGCTGCTTATCAAAACTTAAAGTTTTTCAAATGGATGTCAAAAGTGCATTTTTGTATGGAAAAATTAAAGAAGAGGTTTATGTATGTCAACCTCCAGGCTTTGAGGACAATAAACATCCTAATTGGGTGTATAAGCTTGATAAGGCTCTTTATGGGTTAAAACAAGCTCCTAGAGCCTGGTATGAGACATTATCAAACTTTCTTCTGGAAAATAATTTCACTAGAGGCTCCATAGATAAGATTTTATTCATTAAGAAAGCTGGGCAGCATAATCTACTTGTTCAAATTTATGTAGATGATATCATTTTTGCATCTTCTGATCCAAAGTTGTGTGATGCCTTTACAAAGTTGATGCAACAGAAGTTTGAAATGAGTGCCATGGGAGAATTACAGTTCTTTCTGGGGTTGCAAATCAAACAAAATGCTGATGGAATTTTCATTCATCAGTCCAAATACACAAAAGATCTTTTGCAAAAGTTTGATTTACAAAACTGTAAGTCATGTTCTACCCCCATGTGCAGCACCACACAACTGGATACAGATCAGAAAGGTAAAGTGGTTGATGAAACACTTTACAGATGTATGATTGGGTCCTTGATGTATTTAACAGCTTCTAGACCAGATATTATGTTTGCTACATGTGTTTGTGCTAGATTTCAGGCTGCACCTAAAGAGTCTCATCTGATTGCAGTCAAGAGGATCTTTAGATATCTGCAAGGCACTCCATCTCTAGGTTTATGGTATTCTACTGGACATTCTGGTAAATTAGTTGCTTTTTCTGACAGTGACTATGCAGGGTGTAAGTTGACCAGGAAATCAACTTCTGGTGGATGTCAATTCCTAGGCAACTGCTTGATTTCTTGGCAGAGCAAGAAACAGACCTCAGTTGCTACATCAACTGCTGAAGCAGAGTACATTGCTGCTGCAAGTTGTACACCTCAGGTACTCTGGCTTCAAAACCAACTTTTGGATTATGGCATTACAGAGACTAAGACTCCATTGTTAATGGATAGTGCTTCAGCTCTTTGCATTGTCACAAATCCAGTCCAGCACTCTAGGACAAAACATATAGATATCAGACATCATTTTATAAGGGATTGTTTCGAAAAAGGTCTGATTGATCCTAAGTTTGTGCCTAGTGCTGATGAGCTTGCAGACATTTTTACTAAGCCTTTGGATAGTTCAACTTTCCAAAACCTGGTGTTAAGGCTTGGTATGCTGCAGCTAGAATAAGTGACAACTACTGATGATCTTAGTAATAAGTACTGATGATCATTAGTAACTATGTCACATATAAGTACTGATGAGCTCTTTTACCCTCAGCAGTTTTATAACTACTGAAGGCTAAATGTCTCACAAGTACTGAAGTACTTCATCTGTTATAAACTACTCATGTAGTTACAACTACTGATGCAGCTACAACTACTGCA
The DNA here is from genome assembly GCA_025506515.1 of Flaveria trinervia. Taxonomy (NCBI): domain Eukaryota; kingdom Viridiplantae; phylum Streptophyta; class Magnoliopsida; order Asterales; family Asteraceae; genus Flaveria; species Flaveria trinervia. The sequence continues at coordinate 84,400,434 of CM046447.1, forward strand.
GTCAGTAAAAACAGATAAGTACTGATGTCCTATGAAACAACTGAAGTCAGCCAAAAAGGCTGATGAATGTGTTGAGGACAGTATGAAACAGCTGACAAGCTAAGAATTGACGAAAACAACTGAAGAGAACTTTCTCTTCAGTCGTTTCTACAACTGCTGGTTCATTCTAAACAACTGAAGCAAAACCATGTCTTCAGTAGTTTTATAACTACTGATGACTAATACCAAGTCTTCAGTTGTTTACAACAGCTGATGACAAAACCACTGTCCTCAGTAGTTTCATAACTACTCATGACAAACACCAAGTCCTCAGTTGTTTCAATGATCTGAAGTCAAAACCACGGTCTTCAGTAGTTTTCTAACTTCTGATGCCTAACACCACGACTTCAGCTGTTTCAACGTCTGAAAGGATAATACCATGTCAACGGTCGTTTAAAACTACTGATGACTAACAACACATCCTTTAGTCGTTCTCTTACCCATACCCTATAAATATCCCTGACCTATGTCCTCAATGCTTCATCTTCTTCAAACCTAACGTTCCTTTCCAAAACTTCCCTCTTCTCAATGGCGTCCATGCAAATCAAACCGCGACACAACTGTGTTGCCTACCTCACTAAATCGCCTATCTGGACTAAGTTCGATACTGCTATCGATCTTATGGTTCAGTCCCAATACACTACGGCATTTCTTCTGAATCCCATACTACATGCCGAATCCCTTCAACAATTTTGGATGAACGTTACTATTACCACTGGGGAGAACAACATATCATCTCTCCAGTCGGTCGTCAATAACAAAGAAGTAGTCATCACTCCTGCAATAATCCGCTAAATTCTTCATCTGAATGATGCTAGTTCTCCTGCTGGATATCCGGAGGGCACCACAGATCTATCCTTTGCCCAACATGGATATCAAGGCGATCTCAGTGCCTCCACTATCATGAAGAAACACTTTCCTGACGCTGAACGCCTAATTTTTCACATGGTGAATGTATGTTTTTCCCCTAAGACGTCGTCTTGGGATCAAATGTCATCAAAATGGCAGTAGGTAATGTATTCTATTCTTGAGAAACAACCGCTAAACTTTTCAGAAATAATATTTTCGGAGCTCAAGGATATGGCTCAAAAACTAACTGCCAACCGTTGGATACTATATCCACGGTTCATAATGGCCATCATTACAAACCAGCTTAATGCTGAGGGACTTGTTGGCTTGGGAGTCCCTGCTACGGCTGTTCTGCCAGAAGTATACTCCCGGCACAACTCTGACCAGACACTAAAAATGGCTGCCAAGCTGCGAAAACCCAGCAGCTGGAACCCACAACCACCACCTCCAAATCAAAAGTCCCCACCAAAACCACCAAAAAGAAATCCAAAACGGCTACTCAGTGAATTGAGTCCCCTGAGGATGCCCCTGCAACACAAACGCAGGATATATCCACTAGTCAAAACCCCCTAGTGGATACAATGACTCTTCCAGCCATAGCCGCTTAGGCTTCCTCTCAACAGGAGCCTGCAGCAACCACACAAGGGGTACCTACATATCTGGGATCTTCCTCACTTGAGGGGATTGCCATTGAAGAGCACCAACCTCCCCAGGTGCACACTGCTTCTATCCCTTCACCCCAAACAACCGCCCCTCACAGCCCAACTTTAATAGTTGCACAAGTGCTGACTCAACTGCACTCCTCACCCCCTCCCCAGAAACCACTTACTAGGGAATACCTCTACAATTGAGGGGGAGGAACACAGTGCACTTGAGAACCCACAGCACAGGGGTTTACCACTTCTATCTCCTGGTGTAGACAAGGAGCTTAGAATATCTAGTGAGGCTGCCACCTCCTCTGACTCAGCACATGATCAGCATGAGGCTGGTAACATTGCTAAGACCTCACTAGAGGCAACAGCTGATGATGGACACTGTCCTGAGGCTGGAAGTCCCCAGTACCAAGCACAAGGGGCACATGCATCAACTGGTCTACACCCAGTGCATGTAAATCCTGCTCTAAGCAGGAGGTCAGATGATTCAGCTTCGGCTGATGATGACCTGGGCTTTTTCTACGATGTTCTTGCCCAGAACACAATCCTTGAAGAGAAAGTCAGTAGGCTGCAAAACCTACTTGATCAACTCTCACAAGGAGAAAGACCATCTGCCTCTACCCACCCAAAGATGGCACCTTCACTTGAAGGTTCCCTAAACACTGAGCCACTCCAAACTCAACCACCTGCCTCTGCTTCAGGCCCTACTTCTCAGGAACAGAACCCTCCTGAGCAAATAGGTGCTGTACTTCAAAATTCCCTCCCTCTCATCACACCATAATCACTGATATTGTGACTAAAGCCATTGATGAGAGGCTTTCCTCAACTTTACAGCCCTTGATTGATGCTGCTGTACAAAAGACTCTTCTGCGGTACAAACCCCTTCCTCCAATGCATCCAAAAAGGGGGAGAGTACTGCAGTGAAAGAAAAGAAGAGGAAAAGAACAGAGGAAAAGAAGGAAGAGAAGCAAGCCCAAGAGGAGGAGAAAGAACAACAACCACTGCTCACCTACAAGCGAAAGAAAGGTGCTGATGATATTTGCTGAAGATAAAGCCTTGGAGCTACTGATAAAAGAGGCTGATGCCGAACACAGCAGATCAATGGACAACATCATTGATTAGCTGTTTAGGCAAGGCCATGACACCAATAAACTTGACTCTGAGATTCGATGATTAGAGATTGAAGAAATCCAGAATAGATGGGCAAGTTATGAAGTGTTAGAAAGAGAAAGGCTTGAGATCATGATTAGATTTATTGCAAAATATCTTGGAAGATCAATGATCGAAATCAAAGCTTGGTCCAGGGACAGTATCTTGGCAATCACCACCAAGATCTGTTCGTCTGAAGCATATACTAAGGGGCTTGTTATTGAAGCTTTAAATGAAGCGGGTGCTGGGAGCAGGACTGAGCTAGCCAAGCAATCAAAAGCCACACTCACCTCAAGAATGCTAGAACAACCTGTCAACATTCCCACACCAAAACCACCCAAATCACAACCCACCAACCAACTCCCTTACCCTCAAAACCCATAGCCGATGATATACCCTTGAAGAAGAAGAGAAGGGTATTGAGGCTAGAAGATGATGAAGAAGATGATGAAGATAGGCTGCCGCTCTCAGCTGTGATTCAGTTGCCTAAGGCCACAAGTCACTCCTCAGCAATTACTCCTGAAGTCCAGAGACAAATGGTTAAAGTGAAGCTAGAAGAAGAAGAGCTTCATAAACAGCATGATGAGGAATTGCTGAAGAGAGTTGACAAAGCTTATGCAGCCACATCTTCTATCATCAATATGAAGGAGCAAGCCCTCAGACTTTACACTCTCAGGCATACCTTTCAATATCAAAAGGAAAGAGTGAGGATTTGGCCTGATCCCAGGGTTTCTCACAGAATTCATAAGAACAATATACCTCAGAGATACATTGGCCAGGTGAAAAAGATCGTAGATGAAGTGATCTCTCTGGTCTTTGTAGTTTCACCCTGGGAAATCCTAGAAGACTTCAAGAAGGCCTACAAAGCTAATCTAACCCCTCAGAAGATGCTGGAAAACAAAATAGTGAAAAAGGGGTTAGTTTACAAGAGGATTGAGGAAGTCAGGAAAAATGAGCTCCAGGTTCCTAGAGGGTAATCACCCGGATGAGTTTGCTTACAGAATAATAACAACTGTGGAGCTAAAGAATGGGAAACAGGCCAATACCTGTCTTGAGTATTATGGGCCTGAATCATTGTTTGAAGGAGGTGCTGAAGACCTAACCATGGAGGAACAAATCACCTTCCTTGAGGCCTACACAAGAGAGTCGTACAAACTCATTATGGGGAAGTGAATCTCATGAATGGGATAACAACTCTGTGTCCAGTTCCCCAAAACAGAGTTCCCATTCATACTCTGCCAAACAAATATTTGAAGTTTCTTCCCAGGCCGGAGCTTACATGGTCATCTTCGCTACTGATCAAGAAGGAAAAAGACCAACATTTTGCCATCAATAAGTGGGAGAATAAATAAGTTAGAGGTTTTGGCTGCATTGGTTCAGGGGGAGTTTGTTGGACCAAAAGAACCAATGAGCCAAGATCAGAAAACCTCTAAGTCCCACATGGTATCACAACAACTGCTGAAAGACTCATCAGTAGTTTGACAAGTGCTGAAGACTTCAACAGCTGAAGATCAAGTGCTGAAGACCTCAACAGCTGAAGAAATAAAGTGCTGAACTACAACAGCTGAAGAACACAAGTGCTGAAGCTGAAAGACCAAAGTACTGAAGTACAACAACTGAAGAGTTTACAAGTGCTGAAGATCAACAACTGATGTACAAAGTCTGAAGACATCAGCTGATGACATCTACTGAAGTCATCAGCTGATGAAACATCTGAAGGTCAAAGTCTGAAGATCACTACTGAAGCTCAGTAGTTGTCACAACTGCTGAAGAGTACTCCTTCAGTAGTTGTGATATCAGTAGTTTTATATTTATAGTTTCAGTAGTTTTATGTTTCAGTAGTTTTGTAAACGACTGAAGAGCTTGTTCTCAGCGTTGTAGTTTCAGTAGTTTCTATCAGTATTTTATATTTTGTACTTAACACTCTGTTATGTTCTCATAGTTGTGAACATTTCAGTAGTTTGTAAGAGTTAGTTATTTTTGTATTAGATCTGCCAGTTGTCACTTTCCGTTAACAGCAGTGATTGTTGCACTCTATATAAGGAGTGAAAACATTTGTAACAAAGTGAATGTCGTGAATGAATGAATGAGTTGATTAGAAACATTCCATATCTATAAACATTCCTTGAATCAGAAATATATTCTCTCGCTATAACCGTATGTGCTCTTAATGCATACAAGCATCGACTTCTTGCTACAATTGTCTAATTCCTATTCTTATTCCGCTGCCTTAACTCTAATACATCGAACTTGTGATCGCTGATCCTGTCAAAAACCTCCTTAGTGCCTCAAATAAGAACAAACAGAATTCTAATAAATCCTTAACCTCAATGGTCAGTGGGTGAGTTTGTGATATGTGATGCTCAGGAGACCAAGCCAGTAATCTTGGGTTCATGAAATGAATAAGTTTTCATTGACGTGAAGGGTGTCGCTACAGTCTGAAAACTACATGTGGTTACTTGTAGCGAAGCATCCAGGCACATGACAGGGAACATAGCTCTCTTATCAAATGTTGACAAATTAAAGGAGGGCATGTTTATTTGCTGGAAACAAAGGCGGTACATCACAACCCAAGGAGAAGTGGGAAATGAGAAAGTTAAGTTTGAAAGGTAAACTATGTCAACAATTACAAAAAAATTCCTTCTGTTCTCAAATCTGTGAATAAAATTCAAGGTAGTATTTGACAACAAGAAGTGTTACGTTCTCAAGAGGACTACGTGATTCCAGAGGATCAGATCTTATGTAGTTCTAGATATAATGATCTTTATGTTTTGGATCTCTCAAGGGCATCCACAATAGATAGTGAAGCCAATGTTTCTGTCCAAAGCTACTGAGAAGGAATCCATCTCCTCGCATAGGAGAATAGGAACCCAATAATCCGAGGAAAATGAAGTCACTTGTTCGAGAATGATCTTGTGAGAGGAGTGTTGGACCAAAAAACCAATGAGCCTGATCAGAGAAACCTCTAAGTCCCACAGGACATCACAACAGCTGAAGAAGACCTGATCAGCTGTTCTACAAAGTCTGAAGAATACAACTGCTGAAGTATTTCTGAAGTACTGAAGACAAAGACTGAGACAACAGCTGAAGATCTAAAGTCTGAAGACTTCAACAAGTACTGAAGACAAAGACTGAAGATCAACAGCTGAAAGACAAAGTCTGATGTTCAAGTACTGAAGACATCAGCTGATGCTAACAGCTGATGACAACAGCTGAAGAGGGCTTCTTCAGTTGTTGTGATGGTTTTTCTTCATCAGTAGTTTTCTTTTCCTTTCAGTACTTGTAAACAACTGAAGAGGTTGTTCTTCAGTTGTTGTAGTATCAGTAGTTTTATGTTTTTCAGTAGTTGTAAATAAGATGTTTAACACTTAGGAACATTGTGAAGATGTCAGTTGTTGACATCTTCAGTAGTTGTTAAACATCAGTAGTTATAAAACGGTTACATGTCACTTTCAAGTGACATCAGCCTACGTCATTCTTTCTTTATAAGGAAGGATGACTCACCTGTAATCGTGCCATTGAGGCCGACAATCTTAATGCAATATTCCTTTTGTCGGATATTTCTCTCTCTATAACAAAATTCTTTTATCGCTTTATATCGAATGTTCTTGCTTGAATTTGTCTAATTCTGAGCTATTCCGCTGCTATATCTGTTCAATCGATTAAACCAAGAGGCTGAGATCCTAACAAATGGTATCAGAGCAGGTTAATCATTGATCGATCTAACAATTGATCATTGAAACTGTTCAATCGCTCTAAGTTTGATCGAATTAGCAAATTCGCAAGGATCTGTTATAGAGATTGAGAGTGTATCGCTTCTGGCGTTTTATTTGAGGTTCTGTGTGGTTCTGAGCTAAATTTATTGTGATTTTACTTGAATCTGTCTGATTTTCCACAATGACTACTTCTTCGAATGATCCTTTCAATACTGGATCCTCTACCAAGCCTCCGATCTTGGTGAGGAATGAGTATAACATTTGGCAGAGAAGATTGCTCCATCACCTGTCTGTCAATAGCTCAGGTTGTTGGACATCTGTGGTACATGGACCACATAAGCCAATGGTGAATGATCCGGAAACAAACCAGTTGGTTCCAAAGAAGAAGGAGCAATACTCCGATGAGGACAAGAAGTTGTTTGAAATCGATGCAAAAGCCCATGGAATTTTGGCTATGGCTATTCCTAATGAGATTTACTCTGGGCTTCTGCATTGTGAGTCTGCTCATGACCTCTGAAAGCCATCAAAGAACAATTTGGTGGTACTGATGAGGTTTTAGCAAACAACAGGGAAATCCTCGCCCAACAATATGAGACTTTCTCTCATAGAAAGGGTGAGACTCTGACTCAACAATTTGAGCGGTTTTCATGTTTAATCTCTGAATTGAAAATGGTTAAACATGAATATACCAGGAGTCAGATGAACCATAGATTCCTAAGATCACTGCCTGAGAGATGGAACACATATACCATTGTTCTACGCTCAAATGCTGATGTTGATCGCCTATCTCTCACCCAACTTCATGGGAAACTGCTTACATTCGAGAGAGAGATAGAGCAGAAAAGGAAATTGGTTTCATCTGGCAAGCTTACTGAGGATTTTGTCCAAGGGAACACTGCCCTGATTGGACATCAAGAGTCAGAATATGCGTCATCTGAAAGCCAGTATGATGAGCATATTGATTTCTCTACAAACACTTCTGAGCCTGCCTTTGTGAGTGTTGATAGTTATTCTGCTGGTAGTAATAGTGACAATCTATGTTTCATCATGGATGATCTCAAGGGGATTGCTGATGATGACTTAGAAAGATGGATATTTTGAGCCAAATGGCCTTGATAAATATCAGATCTCAGAAGTTCTACAAAAGAACTGGAAGGAAATTCCCAGGACTCTCTGGCAAAACCAAAGTTGGTTTTGACAAGAGTAAGTTGAAGTGCCATAAATGCCACAGGCTTGGACACTTTGCAAGAGAATGTAGATCATCTGGATCTAACTCTCCTGCACCTTTTGTGACTTTCCCTGGCAATAGTCAACAAAACAGAGGGCAACAACCTGTCAATTCTGGTTATCATCATCAACCACAATCTCCTGCATATTTTGTTCCACAGGGGCCAATGCCATATCCATACCCCTGCTATTACATGCCACAACCAGGCCAGGTTCAAGCACCCACTGCTCAGCAACCACATGCACTCCCTGAGCCTCAACCATCCCAATCTCATCAACCTAATCAACTTCAACAACACAGCTTCTTCACACCAGGAGTTGTTGACTGGAGCAGCTTACCAGATGATGTGTCTGGTAATGAACAACTGTTCTCAGGTGCTGGTCAACATGGTGGTGAGCATCCTTTTGGAAATCTAGCTCTCATGACTTTGGAATCCTCTGATGGATCATCCTCAAGTACCTCTTCAACACAGGTATCACAGGTATCCTCTGAGGCTAAGGCCAAATTATGTTCTGAAACTTGCATAGCAGCATTTGCCTCTATTAGAGAAGCAAATGTGGCTTTAATCAATAAAAATGTAGAGCTAGAACAAATAATTTCCAAAAATAAAGCTGAGTTTGAGTCTGTGCTGAAAGAGAAAACTGATGAGATTTATAAATTAAAATGCCAAATCTCTGATGATAAGGCTAGGGAGGATGTACTCTTAGAGAAGTACAAAGACCTCAAAGATACTCTTGCTGTCACCCAAGTAGAGTGTGATCGATGGGTACAATCTTGCAAGGGCTTTGAAATGCTTCTTAGTAAGCAAACAGCTTCCAATGTGAAGTTTGGAATTGGTTATAATCACACTGCTCCTCCTACAGATTTTGCTTCAAGAGCAGGAGTAGAATCTGATGGAGAAAGTAATGACCAATCCACCTCATCATGTGATTCACTACTTGATAAAGCACCATCAGTAGTTGAAGTCAGTAGTAATCCCTCTGTGAACCTATCAGCTGATATTGATGGTTCAACTGCTGACACTCACATGATCAATGAGTTGATCAACCCAAGTGTTATCCCTAGAAGTACTGAGGGTACTGGAGAGCAGGGGATAACATCTGGAGTTCAAATCCAATAACTGACAGCACTAAAGAGAAGAAAACTGTCAGTAGGAAGGATTTGAAGCCTACTAAGGGAGTTGACAAGAAGGCAAAAAGTGCTTCTAAACTGCTGAAGAGCAAGTCTTCAGTAGTTTCATCTTCTTCAGTTGATGATCAACAGAAGATGAAGAAGAAACCATGTGAAATATGTGGTCTATTCAATCATCTCACAGATGATTGTTGGTACAAAAAGGGATCCAAACTCAAACAAAAGGAGAAAATTAAAGAAAACTTGGCTAAAATGAAAACTGAGTTTGAGTCCAAGTTTGTACCAGCAGCATCAAATCCTGTTACTCCTATGTCCAAAAAGAAATCTAAAAGGGAAGGTGCAACAGGCAACAGCTGAGGTTGCTCAAAAAGATGGTGCAACACAAGAACTCATCATCAAACACCAATACCAATGTGTCTGAAGAGCTGAAAGCTCTTTCCCAGAATCAGACACAGCTGGTAATGATGGTTCAACATCTGTTGGGAAGAGTTAACCAACTTGATGGCCCTGTGTTGAAACCCCAGAAAAGGAGATCCAAGCCAAAGGATTCCTCTTCTACACCATCTCCTTCACCTCAAGCTATTGTGCCCATAAACCTGTTAGTTTACCATCTATTGATGAGACCAGGCCCAAAACCAAAAAGGTTTGGGTCTCCAAAACTAACTGATTGTTTATTATGCAGGTTTCTTCAACATGCCAAAGTAGCATCTGGTATGTAGACAGTGGGGGATCTATGCATATGACTGGGAACAACTCACTTCTTAATGACTACTCTCCAGGAAGGAAGGGTTTTGTTTCCTTTGGCAATGATGCAAGAGGTTACATCATCGGGAAGGGCTTTGTTTCCAATGGGGAAATAAGGTTTGATGATGTCAACCATGTGGAAAATGTCAAGTATAACCTCTTGAGTGTCAGTCAATTGTGTGACAAAGGCCATGTTGCCCTTTTCACAAGCCAGAACTGCAGGATTCTGTCATCCAAAGTTCTGAGTTTGATTGACAAGGTATTGGATGCTCACTCTCCTGAAGGCCAACAGGACAGGAAGAGTGTATGCCTTAGATCTTTCCAAGAAAATAGATCTCAAAGGCCATCCTTGCCTATTCTCCAAGGCCTCTCCTCAAGAATCTAATCTATGGCATAGAAGGCTGGGACATGTTAACTTCAAGAACATGAATCAGCTGATACACCATAGTTTAGTAAGGGAATGCCTATGAAGGAGTTCAAGTGTGAAAACAACTGCACTGCTTGTTTGAAAGGAAAACAGCACAAGGTTTCATTCCCACCTATTGAAGAACCAAAGTCCACTGCCTGCTTACAACTTCTTCACATGGATCTCTTTGGTCCTGTGAGAGTGATGAGCATGGCAAGAAGAAATACTGTCTGGTAATTGTGGATGATTACTCCAGATTTGTATGGACTTTCTTTCTACATTCAAAGGATGAAGCTGCACAGAAGATCATAAACTTTGTGTGTATGCTGAGAAGCAGTATTCCCTCTCAGTCAAGTGTATTAGAAGTGACAATGGAACAGAATTCAGGAAAATACACTTGATGAGTTCTACCTTTCCAAGGGAATAAAGAGGCAGTTTAGTATTCCAAGAACTCCTGAACAGAATGGAGTTGTGGAGAGAAAGAACAGGACCCTCATTGAAGCTGCAAGGTCTATGTTGGCTGATTCTGGACTGCCATTGACCTTTTGGGCTGAAGCTGTCAACACAGCATGCTATGTGCAGAATAGAGTGCTAATAAATCAGAGGTTGATGAAGACTCCATATGAAGTTCTACATCATTTGGCCCCTCTCATTTCATTCTTTAGAGCATTTGGGTGTCCCTGTTTCATTCTCAACACAAAGGATCAGCTCCAGAAATTTGATCCTAAGGTGGATGCAGGGTACTTTGTTGGTTATTCATCAACTTGCAAGGCATACAGAGTCTTCAACTGCAGAACAAAGATGGTTGAAGAGACTCTACATGTCAAGTTCAATGAATCTCCAAAGGACAAGATTCCACAAAGCCCTGTGGAGCTCTTTGATTTGGACATACTGCAATATGTTCCTTATCAATCTCCTGCTGTTGCTCCTGTCAACAGTTCACCACCTGGTGTTACTGCTGAAGATGATGATGATAGTAGTAATCACCTCTTCAGGTTTAGTGACCAACTGCCTGAGTCCTCTAAACCTGATGCTCCTGTAGCTCCAGCAGCACCATCCACAACAAATGCTGATGAGATTTCTGCATCCTCAACTTCATTTGAGTTGCCACCATCTTCATGGTTTCAAGAATCTGCATCAACATCTGCTGCTGCTGAAGGTCCTACAAACACTTGCACAGATTTGATTGTTTACCAAGAGCTGAAAAATCACCCAATGTCTCAAATCCTTGGTGATATCAATGCTGGTGTTTCAACCAGAAGCCAGTTGTCCAATTTCTGCTTCTATGCTCTCTTCATCAGTCAGCTAGAGCCAAAGAACTATCATGTAGCTTTGAGAGACAATGGATGGGTTGAAGCCATGCAGCTTGAGCTTCTTCAGTTCAAAAAACAGCAAGTGTGGGAGCTTGTTCCTCTACCCCCAGGTAAGTGTGCAATAGGCACTAAATGGGTGTTTAGGAATAAAACTGATGAAAATGGGCTAATTGTTAAGAACAAGGCCAGACTGGTTGTGCAGGGGTTTGCACAAGAAGAAGGTATTGATTATGATGAAACCTTTGCCCCTGTAGCCAGACTGGAGGCAATTAGATTGTTTTTAGCCTATGCTGCACTCCACAATCTTAAAGTTTTTCAAATGGATGTCAAAAGTGCTTTTCTATATGGTAACATAAAAGAAGAAGTTTATGTGTGTCAACCACCAGGCTTTGAGGATAATAAGCACCCAGAATGGGTATATAAGCTTGATAAAGCTCTTTATGGGTTGAAACAAGCACCTAGAGCCTGGTATGAGACCTTATCAAACTTTCTCTACAGAATAATTTCACTAGAGGCTCCATAGATAAAACTTATTTATTAAGAAGGTGGATCAGCATAAGCTACTTGTTCAAATTTATGTTGATGATATTATATTTGCATCCTCTGATCCCCAATTGTGTGAGGAATTCCAAAACTTAATGCAACAGAAGTTTGAAATGAGTGCAATGGGAGAATTACAGTTCTTTCTAGGTTTGCAAATCAAACAAAAAGCTGATGGAATTTTCATTCATCAGTCTAAATACACAAAAGATCTTTTGAATAAGTTTGATTTACAAAACTGTAAACCCTGTTCTACTCCCATGTGCAACACCACACAATTGGATGTTGATCAGAAAGGTAAAGGTGTTGATGAAACTCTTTACAGATGTATGATTGGTTCCTTGATGTATTTAACAGCTTCTAGACCAGATATTATGTTTGCTACATGTGTTTGTGCTAGATTTCAGGCTGCACCTAAGGAGTCTCATCTGATTGCAGTCAAGAGGATCTTTAGATATCTGCAAGGTACACAATCTCTAGGCTTATGGTATTCCACTGGACATTCTTGCAAATTAGTTGCTTTCTCTGATAGTGACTATGCAGGGTGTAAGTTGACCAGGAAATCAACTTCTGGTGGATGTCAATTCCTAGGCAACTGTTTGATTTCTTGGCAGAGTAAGAAACAAACATCTGTTGCTACATCCACTGCTGAAGCCGAGTACATTGCTGCTGCAAGTTGTACATCCCAAGTACTCTGGCTTCAGAATCAACTTTTGGATTATGGCATTACAGAGACTAAGACTCCATTATTAATGGATAGTGCTTCAGCTCTTTGCATTGTCAAAAATCCAGTCCAGCACTCTAGGACCAAACATATAGAAATTAGACATCATTTTATAAGAGATTGTTTTGAAAAGGGTCTAATTAATCCTATGTTTGTGCCTAGTGCTGATGAGCTTGCAGACATTTTTACTAAGCCTTGGATAGTTCAACTTTCCACAACCTGGTGTTAAGGCTTGGTATGCTGCAGCTAGAATAAGTGACAACTACTGATGATCTCAGTAATTACTGATGATCATTGGTAACCATGTCACATATAAGTACTGATGAGTTATTTTACCCTCAGTAGTTTTTATAACTACTGAAGGCTAAATGCTTTAAGTACTGTACTTTATCTGTTCTAAACTACGATGTACTTACAACTACTGATGACTTACAACTACTGAAATCAGTAGAAACAGATAAGTACTGATGTCCTATGAAACACTGAAAACAGCAAAAAGGCTGATGAGTAAGTGTTGAGGACAGTATGAAACAGCTGAAAGGCTATGAATTGACGACAACTACTGATGAGTACTCTCTCTTCAGTAGTTCACAAACTGCTGTTTCTTCATAAACAACTGAAGCAATACCATGTCTTCAGTAGTTTCACAACTACTGATGACTAACACCAAGTCTTCAGTTGTTTACAACAACTGATGGCAAACCAGGTCTTCAGTAGTTTCACAACTACTGATGACTAATACCAAGTCCTCAGTTGTTTCAACATCTGAAGTCCAACTTGTCTTCAGTAGTTTTTAAAACTACTGATGCCTAAATCAGAGACTTCAGTTGTTTCAACGTCTGATTGTAAACACCATGTCTTCAGTTGTTTTTTATAACTGCTGACCACACCAATACCATCAGTCGTTTCAAACCTCTGAAAGTTAATACCACGTCATCAGTTGTTTCAAATACTGATGACTAACACCAAAACCTTCAGTCGTTTCATAACCCGTACCCTATATATATCTGATCCCTCTTTCAGAGTTTTTCATTCTTTCACGACCTAAAATTTCAAAAGCTCTGAAAATCTTTCACCTTCATTAATGGCGACCATGCAACTCAAGCCTCGACACAACTGTGTCGCGTACCTCACTAAATCGCCCTTCTGGACCAAATTCGATAATGCTATAGATCTTATGGTCCAATCACCACTGAAAACGGCCTTCCTCCTAAATCCAATCATTTATGCCGATTCGCTACATCAGTTTTGGACGAATGCAACTGTTAATGGAGAATCTATCCATTCGTCCATCAACTCTCATAAGGTGGTCATCTCTACTGCTACCATCCGCCAGATATTACTATTAGATGATGCTGCCTACCCTGTTGGATATCCTAAGCGCCAACTTGATCTTTCATTTGGACAACATGGATATCAAGGCGATCTTAGTGCTTCGACCATCCTGAAGAAACATTTTCCAGATGCTGAACGATTGATATTTCATATGGTAAATGTTTGCCTGGCCTCGAAGACTTCTTCTTGGGATCAACTGTCTTCCAGATGGCAACAGGTACTGTTCTCTATCCTTGAACAAGAACCACTAAACTTTTCTGAAATAATTTTTCTTGAAATCAAGGATATGGCCACAAAACCACTTTCTAACCGTTGGATACTATATCCTCGGTTTATAATGGCCATAATAGAGAATCAGCTTTCTGCTGAGGGACTAGTTGGTCTGGGAGTCCCTGCTTTGGCTGTATTGCCGGAGGTATACTCCCGACACAACACTGACCAAACTCTTAAACAGGCTGCCAAGCTGCGCAAACCCACGCAGCTGGAACCCACAGCCTCCACTTCCACATCCAAAGTCCCCTCCAAACCCACAAAGAAGAAGCCTAAGAGGCTACTCAGGGAGTTGAGTCCCCTGAGGATGCTCCTGCTGCACCAAAGCAGGTTATCTCTACTGGAAATAACCCCCAGTAGAGACTATGACTCCACCAACCGAAGCCGCTCAGGTTTCCTCTCAAAAGGAACCTGATGCAACCACTCAAAGGGAAGCCACACTGCTGGGATCCTCCTCACTTGAGGGGATTACCATTGAAGAGCACCACTCGCCCCGGTGCACACTGCTTCCACACCCTCTCCTGATGCAACCGCCCCTCAAAGCCCTACAATAATTGTTGCAAAAGTGCTGACGCAGTTGCATTCCTCACCCCCCACCCAGACACCAATCACTACTGGGATAACCTCAACACCTGAGGGGGAGGATCACAATGCTTCTGTCAACCCACAGCACAGGGTTATCATGTTCCATCTCCTGGTGTAGACAAGGAGGTGCGAACTTCTGGTGAGGCTGCCACTGCCTCTGACTCAGCAAATGACCAGGGTGCAGTTGGTAACATCTCTAAGACCTCACCAGCGGCAACAGCTGATGAAGGACATAGTCCTGAGGCTGGAAGTCCCCAGAACCAAGACAAGGGGCACATGCTATAATTGATCTACACTCAAGGCATGTTAATCCTGACTCTGTCAGGAGGTCAGGTGATTCAGTATCAACTGATGATGACCTGAGCTTCTTCTATGATGTAGTTGCTCAAAACACCATCCTAGAGGATGAGGTTAGCAGACTCAAAGAGCTGCTGGCCAAGATGTCTCAGGATGAAAGTCCATCTGCCACCACAATACACCCACAGATGGCACCTTCTTCTGAAGGTCCCCTAAACACTGAGCCAATACATACTTCCAAGCCACCAGCCTCTGCTTTTGGCACTGATTCTCAGGAACAGAACCATCCTGATCAATCAGTTGCTAACCTTCAAAAATCCCTACCTCTCATCACTCCCATGATCACAGATATAGTGATCAAAGCCATTGATGAGAGGCTTCCTACAATAATACAACCCCTGGTGGAGGAGTTGGTGACCAAATCACTTTCTACTGCTCAAACCCTTGCACCCAATGCAACCAAAAGGGGGAGAGTCAGTCAGTTAAAGGAAAAAGGAAGAGGACAGATGGGGAGAAGGAGAAAGAATCAGAGAAGGTAATGAAAGGAGTTGGCTGTTATAAGTGTGGAGAGACTGAGTTTGATCATGAGAAGGAAGAGAGTGAGAAGAGAGCTGAAGTGAATGAAAGTCAAAAAGACTTTCATGTCACATATCAAAAGAGGAAAGAAGGAGAGTCTGAGAAGGAGAAGGAGCTGAATGATATGGTGAAAGAAGCTGATGCCAACCATAACCGTTCAATGGATAAAATCATTGATCAGTTATATAGGCAGGTTTTGACATCCAACAACTAGACTCCGAGATCAGAAGGTTGGAGACAGAGGAGATCAACTCAAGATGGGCTAGTTATGATGCCTTAGAAAGAGAAAGGCTGGAGATAATGATTAGATTTGTAGCCAAATACTTGGGAAGATCTCTGATAGAAATAAGGGCCTGGACCAGGGACAACATCTTGGCAATAACCACCAAGATTTGTTCGTCTGAAGCATACTCCAAGGTTTAGTGATTGAGGCATTAAATGAAGCTGGGGTTGGGAACCGAAAAGAACTGACAAAATTTACTAAAGCCTCCTTACAGCCAAAATGCTAAAACAGTCTGAAAAGCCTCTATCCTCAAAATCACTACCTCCACAACCCACTAAAACAACCCCTTACCCTCTAAACCAACCATCCAACCCACAAAACCAAATCCTTTACCCCCAAAACCCACTGCCAGTGATGTACCTAGACAAAAGAAAAGAAAGGTACTGAGGGCTGATGAAGAAGAAGAGGAGGATGAAGACAGACTGCCACTCTCTGCAGTTATCACTTTGCCTAAGGCTAATCCAATGTCCATCACTCCTGCTTCTCAAATGCATGATGTGATGATAAAGATTGAAGAGGAACAGATGCAAAGACATGATGAGGAAATGCTGAAAAGCATTGACAAAGCATATGCCACATCCTCTTCAATGATTAGCATGAAGAAAGAAGTCTTAAGATTGTACACCCTTGCTAATACCTTTCAATACCAAAGGGAAAAAGTAAGGATATGGCCTGATCCTAGGGTGGCACACAGGATTGTCAAGAAAGAAATTCCTTCAAAATACAAGGGCCAAGTGAAGAGGGTTGTCGACGAAGACATCACTGTGGTTCTTGTAGTGTCCCCCTGGGAAATTGTAGAAGAGTTCAAGAAAGCTTATGAAGCCAAACAACCACCCCAAAAGATGTTGGAGAATAAAATCATAAAGAAGGGATTGGTTTACAAAAGACTTGAAAACTTCAAACAAGATGAGCTCAACCTGCTCTTAGAAGGGACTCATCCAGATGAGTTTGCTTACAGACAAATAACCACGGTTGCTCAAGAATGGAAAACAGGCCAAGTACATCTCTGAAGTGTATGGCCGAGAAGGATTGTTTGATGGTGTGCCCGAGGTGCTGACAATGGATGAGCAGATCATGTTTCTAAGGGCTTACACCAGGGAATCCTATAGGCTGATACACGGGAAGTAGATCTCATGGTTGGGGTAACAGCTCAGTGTCCAAGTCCCCAATACAGAGCTCCCAACCATATCATGCAAAACAGATCATCAGAGACTTCTTCCCAGGCCGGTGCTGAAAAAGGGTCACTTCTCATCTGATCAAGAGGATAAAAAGACCAATCTATCTGCCAAAATAAGTGGGACTCGTCAATAACTTAGAGGTTTTGGCTGCATTGGTTCAGGGGGAGTTTGTTGGACCAAAAGA
Source organism: Flaveria trinervia (assembly GCA_025506515.1). NCBI lineage: Eukaryota > Viridiplantae > Streptophyta > Magnoliopsida > Asterales > Asteraceae > Flaveria > Flaveria trinervia. The sequence goes on from CM046447.1 coordinate 84,417,634, forward strand.
ACCAATGAGCCTGATCAGAGAAACCTCTAAGTCCCACAGGACATCACAACAGCTGAAGAAGACCTGATCAGCTGTTCTACAAAGTCTGAAGAATACAACTGCTGAAGTATTTCTGAAGTACTGAAGACAAAGACTGAGACAACAGCTGAAGATCTAAAGTCTGAAGACTTCAACAAGTACTGAAGACAAAGACTGAAGATCAACAGCTGAAAGACAAAGTCTGATGTTCAAGTACTGAAGACATCAGCTGATGCTAACAGCTGATGACAACAGCTGAAGAGGGCTTCTTCAGTTGTTGTGATGGTTTTTTCTCATCAGTAGTTTTCTTTTCCTTTCAGTACTTGTAAACAACTGAAGAGGTTGTTCTTCAGTTGTTGTAGTATCAGTAGTTTTATGTTTTTCAGTAGTTGTAAATAAGATGTTTAACACTTAGGAACATTTGTAAGAAGATGTCAGTTGTTGACATCTTCAGTAGTTGTTAAACATCAGTAGTTATAAAACGGTTACATGTCACTTTCAAGTGACATCAGCCTACGTCATTCTTTCCTTTATAAGGAAGGATGACTCACCTGTAATCGTGCCATTGAGGCCGACAATCTTAATGCAATATTCCTTTTGTCAGATATTTCTCTCTCTATAACAAAATTCTTTTATCGCTTTATATCGAATGTTCTTGCTTGAATTTGTCTAATTCTGAGCTATTCCGCTGCTATATCTGTTAAATCGATTAAACCAAGAGGCTGAGATCCTAACAAGGAGTAAATGTCAAAAACTTTCAACACCCAGATTTTGTGTTGCGTGCAAAAAGGGCAAAAAGACGAAGAAATCTCAAAGGAAAAGAAAGTTCATTCTATAAACTTCCACTTGAGCTTCTTCACATGTATCTGTTTTGTCCAGTAGTACAATAAGCATCGCAGGTGACTTGTACTGCTATGTAGTTGCCGATTACTACTCAAGGTTCCCTTGGGTATGTTTCTGAAATCAATCAGCAACATTTGAATCCTTTAGAGGATTTGGTAACTACTCAGAATCCTTATCAAGCTGAAGGTACGACAGTACCTCAGACAACGGACAGAGTTCAAGAATCAGATGATGGAGGACTATTGCAAGGAAAATGGAATTGATGTGTGCATCAATTCACCTCGGCTTATATCCTCATATGTATGGTTTTGCTGACGGAGACCAAGCTTGATATACGGCACGGACAATGCTTGCCAACTCAAAACTACTATACATTTTGGAATGAGCAGTGGTAAATGCTGTTATACTCTTAATCGAGTTCTCATAGTAAAACGCCATGGAAAGACATGCTACGGTTATTACAGCGACGTAAACCTAACTTGGAATATCTCGAGCCGTTTGGCGCTCCGTGCACCCTACTGAAAAAGACTCAGGATGGAAAATTCGTGAGAAGGTTGATGAAGGGATCTTCTTAGGATCAACATCCGAACAAGAGAGGTACAATAACTGAACAGGTCAAGTAGATGTGTGGTTTAATGTTGATGTTCAGAGATTATCACACCACCTGCTAGAAAAAGGCCTGCTCACTTCTTCGACTATGACGGATTCTTCAAGTCCTTCAACATATCTCTTCTTCTTCAGACGAGTGGGCAAACAAGATGAGTACGATGTCTTGAACACACTATCTCAAGATTCAACATGTCATGATCCTACCAACTCAGGGGGGCAGTTGATGTGAGTGTTCTCTTCTGATGAAGATGAAAATGAAGGAAATGATCAGATCAACCAGGATGTACAGGTTCCGATACCACAAGTTCACACGCACCGTTGGTGATGCTTCTGAACCTTCAGAACCGCAGACTCCTATTGCCTTAGATCCAAACAAATGTTCATAATATTGACTCTAAGGTGGTTGTTCCGACAACTCCTGCTCACTTCTAAACATCTATCATCAATTGGATAATATTATAGGAGATGTGAGAAGAGGAGGGGTACAACAACTAGAAATTAGCTGTATTCAGCTGATTATGCCTCTATGATGGGAAAAGGATATCTTCACGATGGTGTCTACCACTGCTTTGTGTCTCAGTTTGAGCAAAAGTATGTTACTGAAGCACTAATGATGAGGCTTGGGTTAGTGCCATGCAGGAAGAACTTCTTCAGTTTAAGAAGTTAGGTGTATGGACACTAGTGGATAGACCTAAAGGTGCTAAAGTCATTGGTACCAAATGGTTTTGAAATGTAAGAAAGATGATTAGGGTGTGATCATCAGAAACACCTCGGCTTGTTGTTTAGGGTTTTAGACAAGTGAAGGTATTGACTACAATGAAGTATTTGCACCTGTGGCAAGATGGAAGCCATCCGCATCTTCCTTGCCTATCCATCTTATATGAAAATCAAAGTTTATCAACTGATGTGAAGAGTGCATTTCTTCATGGGGAAATCAGAGAAATAGTGTATGTCAGTCAACCCGAGGGATTTGAAGATCCATATCATCGGGATAGAGTTTAAAACTCGACAAGCTCTATACGGGCTTCATCAGCTCCACGGGCTTGGTATGAAAAACTCTCTACTCATCTTGTGAAACACGGATTTCGCAGGGGACTCATTAACTGCACACTGTTATCAAAGAAAAAATGGAGACTTACTGCTAGTGCAGATTATGTAGATAACATAATCTTCGGTTCAAAGAATGAAGAATTATGCAAAGAATTTGAAGCAGTAATGAGGCTGAGTTTGAGATGAGTGCCATGGGAGAGATGAAGTTCTTTCTCAGGTAACACTTAGATCAGACACCAAATGGAATCTTCTTACATCAGACAAAGTATGTAGGAGATATTCTCAGTAGGTTTGACATGGAAAATGCTTCCATAGCTGGCACTCCATTAGCTACAAACCTTGATGTAGACCCGACGAGAACGGTGATCTGGTAGATGCTACTATGTACCGAGGGATGATTGGATCTCTCATGTATCTCACGGCCTCAAGACCAGATATCATGTATGCTACATGTTTATGCTCGCGATATCAGGCAAAGCCTAAGGTGAATCATTAATGGAGTCAAGAGGATATTTCGTTATCTGAAGGGCACACCCACACTTGGATTGTGGTACCCTCATGATGATGACTATGAACTTACAGCGTATAGTGACTCGGATTACGGCGGCTGCAAGATGAACTACAAGTCTACATCAGCAGGGTGTGAGTTCTTTGGGAGAAGATGGGTAACCTGGCAGTGTAAGAAGCAAACCTCGGTTGCCTTGTCAACCTATGAAGCAGAATATGTTGCTGCTGCAAACTGGTGTTCCCAAATCATATGGATTCAACAGCAAATGCGGGATTACGGTTTGCAATTCACTTCTGCTCCTATATTTGTTGATAACTTTGCTGCGATTGCAGTCACTAAGAACCCGGTCCAACATCCCAAGACCAAAGACATCGGGATCAAATATCACTTCATACGTGACTGTTTTGAAAAGAACTTGTCGATGTGATAAAAATAAACACTGATTTTCAACGCGCAGACCTCTATACAAAGGCTTTTGATAAACCACGTTTTCTATATCTGTTAGACGTCAATGGTGTTAAAGAAGAGTGAGGTCATTCCTGAAGATGACCATGTATAGTCAATGCGTCACATCTAGTGTCTTTTAAAATTTCTTAAATTATAGTATTTTTAAGTTTAATCTCTTGTTTTGTTTACTGTTAGTGTGTTAATTACACTTAGTGTCGGTTCTTGCTCTTTAAAATTCTAAAACGTAAATCCTTAGTGGTTTTAGTATTTTAGGGGGAGAATAGGTATAAAAATAAAAAAAATAAAAAAAATAAAAAAAAAAAAAAATAAAAAAAATAAAAAAAATAAAAAAAATAAAAAAAGAGGGAAAAGGAGAGACAAGACGAATGAAATAAATAAGATCGTACGTGTGATACCGATTTAATGTGTGGAAGATGATAGTACACTACAAACCATTTGGGACTTTAAAATCCAAAATTGAAAAAAAGATGCAATGTTCAAGTATAAGTCTGAGCAGTCAGAGCAATATAAAAGGAAACATGATAGTTAAGCTAGCTACTACTAAGGTAACACAAAAAAAGTAGACCTAGAGGTTGGTAGACTACAGCTGATATGTTGGTAGATCGAACACACTAGATGACTAGACCGGTTGGTGATCTCAAGATTAAACTAAAATGTTTGACAAACTATGGGAAACATCTTATCCTGGTTAACAAAATCAACAGGATTCAATAAAGGGTGACGAGCAAAATAAACGCCATAAAAGTGTGCGTAAGACCAATGCATGAGCAAAAGCACATGAAAAATAGAAATACAATCAAACTGATAACCTATGTTGTTGGTGAGATCTGTGCAAAAAGAAAAAAATTGCTCAAACAAGAAGATAGATTATGTCCCTCTCTGCTGTGCGGTGGCATTGACCTGAGGATAAGCATAACCTATATATTTTAGAACTCATTGTTGTTTGCCGCCTCTCTGCGGTGCGATGGCACTGACCTGAGGATTGGCTTCTCTTTGAAAGTTCTAAGAATAGACACTTCTAGAATTTCTACCCTTAGACGGCTCAAAGATCTCCTGAGGAATGTTGATTACCATATAAGTGTGGGATCCACAAATACTTGTCGAAATAAACAAACCTTAAAACAATCACCAAACTGTGTTGAAAGTCTGTGTTGGATTTAAGACGACAAGTATACTGACAATCCCTGTGGCTACAATTCTTGAAAGTTCTAATCAGTGTGGGGACCAAATAGTACTAGTATGATTTCCTAAATTGCTAAATGACTCCACATTAACAACAGGGAAAGAGCATCAAAGCTGTTTTTTTATATATTGTCCTCAATGATTTGAATATCCTATATGATTCCAACTTAAATTGATCCATGTATAGCTTAATGATTATGGTTGCTATCTCAGAATAATTATTCCTAGAACTACATCTTGGGAATTAACGATCATAAAAACACAAAACATGTTCAAATTTTTAAATATTCAGTATTATTTCTTTTATTTTTGTACAAAGTTTGTCATATTCAGTATGTGTAGTATCGGACTATGTCATGGAAGTTGATAAGGGACCTTATCATCGAAAAGGTCACATCTGAAGTGACCACACGTGCTTTCAAGTAATGGGTCACGTCTGAGGTGATCAAAATTTTTTCAAGTTAAAATGATCATGTCTGAGATGATCAAATGTTCATAATGGTAAATTAACAGGTTAAAAGGGTTTAAAAGTCAAATGTCAAGTGTATGACCCATTCGCACGATTGGACATGAGTATGGACCATTCAACCGAATGACTTATACAGATGAGCCATATGGCCGATTGAGAGTGGGCGAATGAAGAAGTCGCGTGACTCACCTCCAGTCGGACGACTGAAGGCAAGAAACTGATCCAATCGCACGACTGAAGTCCATTCGCCCGAATGAAATGAGTGAATGAGTCCAGTCGTATGATTGAATCCAACTTTAGTATAAATAGAGGGGGAGTTGGTCGCAGAGACTCATCACTCCCAAATTAACCCTAATTCGCACGACTGTCGTTACTCTGCCAAATTTTCATTTGATCTTTCTATACCACTAATTCTTGTGCACTCACGATTTCCACTGACTATACAAGTACAATGCGGTTCAATCCAACCATCTCTCATTCAATTTGACTGCAAAATCAACAACTTCGGTCCAAACCAAGAACCGAGACTTGTTTGACTAAATAAGCCAATTAATTCAAGCAATCAATTGAAATTAATGTTGTTATGTGCTAAGTATGATGATTGCGAGTCCAATGAACCAAAACATGACATCTAATCATAAGAATTGGTCAAAATTTGAATTTAAATTGAACACCAGTCTATCATGCGAATGGACAGGTTAATGAACTTCAGTCGCACGACTGAGTAGTACGAATGACAAAACCACACGACTGAACCACGCGTATGGTTTCAGTCGCATGACTGATATACACGAAAGAGTGTACATACGTATGAGTTCAGTCGCATGAATGATATACACGAATGAGTGTACATACGTATGAGCTCAGTCGCATGACAAGTCGTACGTATGAGGTAAGTCGCACGACTTGATTTCAGTCGCACTCCTCATTCGCACGACTAGATCTCAGTCGCATAGTCTCATTCACACGACAGATCAAAAGAAATGTTTACAAGTCCAAGTGATTCAAGATATTCTTATTCAACGGATACTAATGTTTTCTTTTGTAACAAATGACGAGTCGGTGGACAATGAGCACCAACCACAATATCTGTGCTCATCCAGACATGCAGCGGACATTGCTGGAATCATCTCATTTCTTAGACGCTCAAGGATCTCTCACGCAATCTCAACTCCATGCACACCGTACAAGTCTATTCAGCAGGCCTTCTGGGAAGGTGCTGTAGTTGATAGAACATCAGAGCCTCATCGATTCTAAAGTTTGATATTTGGAAAGGCTATTGAGATCTCTGAGGAAGATCTAAGGATAGTGCTGCAGCTTGGGGACGATGCTGAATGTCCAACACGATTACACCCCCTAACTGTCAGAGGTTGTTTCCTGCGGGCCAAGTACGCTGGAGACATCAATGCAGGGGTGCTCAACAAGAGCAAGCTGTGTCCCCAGTTCAAGTACCTTGTGCACGTACTGCTTAAGTGCTTAGCATCTCGAAAAGGAGGTTTTGATGAGCTGTCCGATCAAATCCAAAACGTATATGCTGCTCTGGTACTACCATCCATTCAGCTTCTCCAAAATGATCTTCACCTACTTGGTGGAGAACATTTAGGGGAATGGGAAGGAGGGCTTCTGCATGTACCCTTGCTTTAAGCAGATGATCATAGACCAGAAGCTTCCTGCCTTGCCGAAGGAGACGGAAGACGCCGTGGTAATCAGGTAATGGACGATACCACTTTGGGTAGGATGAAGGTTTATAGGGGAAGCAGGTAAAGCCCCCTGTGAGGATATTATTTGGGCACCTGGCCCGAGAAGATTACGTGGCGCCGACTAGGCGTAAATGGCGACACATTGATAGTGACTCTGAAGAAGAGCAGATACAGCTCCCTGTTGATGACTCCGATGATGATAGCGGAGATGCTGGAGATGAAGGACCGACTCAACAAAGGGGTCCCGCTACTGCTATTCCATCTCTAGCATCTGCTCCCACTGGGGACGGAGCGAAGACTGCTGGGTTCTACCAGGATTTCATGCCTGGTGAAGAAGAAGAAGACTCAGATGAGGAGCCGCTGACTCGAACTATGGGGAGTAAAGTTGTTCCCACAGAATGAGGGCTCCAGGCGGTTGGTGAACGCCCAGGTGGATCGGGAGAGAATGCTGCTGACTCCACTTATGCTCCTGATCCGCCAAGTCGTGTACTAGGGGGAGCATCCTCCTCGATAGGATCGAGGAAGAAGAGGATGGCTCAGCCCCATGGATTGAAAAGGAAGAAACGCATAATCACCATTTCACCACCACAACCACCACACAGCCACCACCACAGCCACCATTCCACCTACCACCACTACCACCCTTCCACCTACCACCACTACCACCCTTCCATCCACCGCCACACCATTCACACCTACATGACCACCACGATCATCTATACCGCCACAATCTTCACCACTGCCACCACCACCACCACTAGCCACCCTACAGCACCATCCTCTTTCTCTCCATATCCATTAGGATCACCTCTGCCTCCTAGTGGGGTAGAGGAACAGCTCTCGGCACTTAACCGCATGGTGCTGAGGCTGTTAGCAGTAGACGAAGAGAAGACCGCTCGGCTGCGATAGCTTGTAGATCTTACTGCTACCAAGCTCAGCAGATATCTTAGCAGGCACAACACATGGAGATTCAACGTGTAGAAATGTCCCAACTCCGAGAGCAAAATTTCTATAAGCAAAGAAAGAGAGAGATGAGGTTGGAGACTGCTAACAAGACCATCATGCTACACCTAAAAGGATCCAAGGAAGAGCCACTTAAGATCAAAGAGGGGATGGGGATGATGGTGATGATGATAGTGATGATGAAGATAATGATGGTGATGATGACACTAATGCTACTAGGGATGTTGGAGATGATGTTAGAGATGATGATGATGATGACTCACCTACTGCGGGTGCCACATCTGCCAGTGAAAGGAGGACCAAACGAGCACAAGATCAAGGTGCCTCCACATCGACCCCGCCAGCAGAAGAGAGCGATGCTCCAGGACAAGAGTAATGCTTAGATCTTATTGTTATTTAAGATCACTTGTATTGGATTATGAGTAAAATTAATGAAATGAATGTTTATATGTCATGTAAATGATTATGCCTTGATTATTAGCTAATGATTTTTGTGTTGAATGTTTAAATCAAGCAGATCTTGATTCCCAAAGAGATGAATATGACATTGCTCCCCTCCAACAGGTCAAGACCAACTGAAATTGATTCTTGATCTGCAGGGTATTATCAGGAGATCGGTAACGTATACTCCTAAAGAAGGAGAAATCATTCACAATCTCACTGACGAGCAGATAGCCGAAATGTTCCAACTAAACGCTGATGAGATTGTGAAAGATGCTCCAACTGTGCAACAGAAAGTGATGATGAGCTTCAGGATGTAGATGAGATTGAGATAGAAGATATCACGGCTCAACACTATCCTGAGTACACTGACAAGGAGGGAACTACTATTCCCAATCTGGGAGACACTCTTGTCAATGACACTTTTGCGACTCTGGACAGAATGGAGAAAGAGTTAGAAAAGGAAAGAGAAGGCCCAAGCCTCAGATGCCAAAGTAAACATCAAAAAGGCTTAATGGCAGCATGTTTTGAAGAGATAAGAGCCTAACGCAGCGCTACAACGTCTACTGTCTACACTAAACTGTATCAGGTCAAGAAACATCAAAAGGTGTCATGCAAGATCATAGCGTGGCCACATTTTGCAGATCTCAACGTTTACGTAGTTAAACAAGAGAAGGGAATAGGGTACTTCAGATTTCCACATGATCTGAAGACTCTTCCAGGTTTTGAGCTCAAGCAGTTAGCTAAGTTAAACTTGCTATATGCTGACCCTCATAAGATGTCAGGCTGGTTTGAAGCTGCTCTAAAGAGGGAGTACCACACCAGATGGGTCAAATTCAAACCTCAACAACCAATGAGGTACATCAGAAGATCTGACGTTGATGCCATAACTAGTAAACCTAGAGTAGTGCTAAAGTGAGTCCACCACGTACAATGTCTAAGATCCCACTACGTGAGATGCCACAAGACTTCACTCCACACTTCAAATGGTGGTACTACGATTGGAGAATGGGAGAGGTCGTGACAGTCTTGAACAGGAATGGCACAATGGAAACCATATGGGTGTTTGAGCAGATGTGGCTTACCAACTTGTCAGCACAAGATGTTTATACTTTATACAAGTGGCCACTGTTTTACGACCCTTAGGATATTGTACAAGCTTTATAGTTCCAAAAGTGATAAGACTCTGTTTTATTTTTGAGATAAACACAGGAGTTACCAAAGAAGCTAAGTACAAAAGGTTTAAGGAAATCATGAAAGATGTTAGACAATAGATAGAACTAGGTCCAAGTGGGAGTTTGTTGATACATATATATACCTAGATCCTGATCTGAATGTAATATGTCTTACACTTATGTAACTATTGGGTACTTAATGAAATACAAATGTTTGGTTGTGTTTATAATGTTTAATATTTCATTAATGAGTTGTTTAACGCATATTGACTTAATTATATAGGTTTGTGATTGTTTGAAGTGTTATACATAATGTTAGAATATTGAATACACTCAAACTTGGTGATGTGAAGTTCTCATGCGTCCGAATAGCCATGCCACTGAGTGTCCATGCACCTGGATAGTTCATACGTCTGAACAACTTCATGCGTCTGACTCAGTCGCACGACTGAACACTCAGTCGTGCGAATGGATCAACCGCACGTCTCAATCACATGAATGAACCATGCTAATGGTTCAGTCGCCCCAATGAGTAATCCTAACCTATAAATACAACCTGATTCGTGGAAAAATGTAAGCATTCAATCCACTTTGACTCCAGACGTACCCTAGTCGTCCAGAAGCCTCCAAGTTCGTACTCCAAGTTTATAGAACGCTATAGATCGATTCTCAATCGATTCTTGACGTTAGTTTCAATACATTATTGTTTCTACGTGTGTTCTCACTGATTGGATCGCCAATCAAATAGGATTCCACACTATTTGGTTTGGTTTAACACGTGAATCAGTTGGTGTTTGGTCAAATACCAGATCCTAACAGTTTTATTTTTGCTGCTTTCTGTGCTAAGCTGGCTGTTAGTAGTAGACGTGTTGATGCGCCCTTTGATGTAGAAATTGCCAAAGGTAAGTCAACTAGGATTTCTGATATGATAGAGAACTGTGATGTGGAACTTGAGGGTCATAAGTTTCCTTTGAGACCGTTTGTGATGACCTTAGGTGGTTTCGATTTGGTTCTTAGGATGGATTGGTTAGCGGACTCCAAGGCAAACATTATGTGTCGCAAGAAGATGATTCACTTGTCAGCACCTGACGGGAGTACGGTAAATGTGTATGGGGATCGGGTCACGACGATCCCAAAAGTAATCTCAATGGCGGTGGAGGGAAAATGTATGAGGCGTGGATGTAGTGCCTACTTGGCCAATGCAAAGGATGTGGATACGCCAACACCACAACTGTCCGATATACCGGAGGGCGACCTGATAGCGTGGGCCCAACCTGTTGCTAAGGCACCGTATCGGTTGGCTCCGACGGAGATGAAAGAGTTGATGGAGCAGTTGCAAGAGCTGCTTGACAAGGGGTTCATTAGACCGAGTATCTCTCCTAGGGGTGCTCCGGTCCTATGCACGAAGAAGAAAGACGGTAGTATGAGGATGTACATTGACTACCGCGAGCTTAACAAGTTGACGGTGAAGAATCGATACCCCTTACCGAGAATAGATGATTTGTTCGATAAGCTTCAGGGTGCCAGTTGGTTTTCAAGGATAGGCCTTTGATTTGGTTATCATCAGTTGAAGGTGAAGGAGCAGGATATCCCTAAAACAACTTCCCAAACACGCTATGGTCACTATGAGTTTCTTGTCATGTCCTTTGGTTTACTAATGGGCTAGCTGCTTTTATGGATCTGATGAATCGGGTGTGTCGGCTGATATGGATAAATCAATGTTTGTGTTTATTAATGATATCCTGATTTATTAGAAGAGTGAGCTTGAGCATGCCGGTCACATTTGGGAGGTTTTGGAGACGTTAAGAAAGGAGAAGTTGTATGCCAAGTTCTCCAAGTGTGAGTTCTGGTTGCGCGATGTTCAATTCTTGGGTCATGTGGTGAACCCTGATGGGATCATGGTGGACCCATCAAAGGTGGAGGCGGTAATGGAATGGGAGTCTCCAAAGACGCCATCCGAGATTCGTAGTTTCTTGGGTTTGGCGGGCTACTATAGAAGATTTATCCAAGACTTTTCTCAGATCGCTTCTCCACTAACCAAGTTTACCCGAAATGATGTAAAGTTTATATGGGGTCAAGCTCAAGAGAAGGCGTTCGATGAACTGAAGGCAAGGTTGACTCAAGCTCCTCTTCTGTCATTACCCAGTGGAAGCGAAGATCTGGTGGTTTATTTCGATGCTTCTTACTCGGGGTTGGGATGTGTGTTAACGTAGAGAGGAAAGGTTATAGCCTATGCATCCCGAAAATTGAAGGTTCATGAGGTTTACCCTACTCATGACCTGGAGCTAGCAACCGTGGTCTTTGCACTAAATCTGGAGGCACTACCTTTACGGGACGAAGTGCAACATTTTCACTAACCACAAGATCTTGAAGTACTTCTTCGAGCAGAAGGATCTGAACATGAGGCAGAGACGGTGGTTGGAACTTATAAAGGATTATGATTGTGAGATCCACTACCATCTGGGCAAAGCCAATGTGGTGGCTGATGCCCTTAGCCGAAAAGAGAGGCCCGAGCCGATATGGGTGAAAGCTTATCAATTAGTCATGACCTCCGACGTGGTGAAGCAAGTCAAGGAGTTTCAAGATGAGGCACTAAAAGAAGATCATGTTAACTGGGAAGGATGAGAGGTCTGTTTGGGGAATTGGGTGAAAACACACTTGGTGTTAAAACCTGATACGGACGGGTGTGGATTCCTTGTTTTGGGGATCTACGAGTGAAGATTATGGATGAAGCCCACAAGACTCGATACGCCATTCATCCTGGTGCCACGAAAATGTATCAACATATGAAGAAAGATTATTGGTGGTCGGGTATGAAGTGCGATGTGGTGGGGTATGTGAGTAAGTGCCTTACTTGCTTGCAGGTGAAGGCCAAACATCAGAAGCCGTATAGAAAAATCCAACATTTGAATATGCCGGAATGGAAGTGGTAGCACATCACCATGGATTTCATTACGAAGCTGCCGCGTACTCCAAAAGGGTACAATGCCATATGGGTGGTTGTTCACCGCCTGAGGAAGAGTGCTCACTTCCTACCGTTCTGCGAGACATTTCATCTGAGAGATTGGCTAATCTGTTCATCAAGGAAATTATAACTCGTCATGGTGTGCGGATGTCTATTGTATCTGATCGTGACACCTGGCTTACATCCAAATTCTGGAAGAAATTCCATGACGCCATGGGGACGAGTATACATATTAGCATGACTTATCATCCCCAAACTGATGGTCAGTCAGAGAGGACCATTCAGACATTGGAAGACATGCTTCGGGCATGTGTGATTAATTTTGGGGGAAGTTGGAAGACCACCTACCGTTAGCCGAATTCTCATACAACAACAACTATCATTCCAGCATTGGCATGCCACCATATGAGATGCTATACGGTAGGAGATGCAGAACACCTGTTTGTTGGGGTGATATTGGTCAGAAGGAATTGGGGAGCGTCGAGGTAATCGATGCTACGACTAAGAAGCTTGAAAAGATCAAGGCCTTCATGATGGCAGCCAAGGATAGACAGAAGTCGTATGCTGATAAACAACGCAGACCGATTGAGTTCCGGGTGGTGACCGGGTTATGTTGAAGGTCTCACTTTGGAATGGTATTATCCGATTCAGGAAGCAGGGCAAGTTGAGCCCAAGTTATATAGGCACTTTCTAAATCATCGCTCGAATAGGATAGGTGGCCTATAGATTGGAGTTTCTAGAAGAGCTAAGTGGAATTCACCCGACATTCCAGTATCTCATCTCGAAAAGTGCTTAGCTGATGAAGACATGATTGTTCCACTAGAGAATATTGAAGTAGACGAACGGGTCAATTACGTGGAGCCACCGGTTCCTCTTGTGCGTGTGCAGTGGAAGCACAGGAAAGGATCTGAGTCAACATGGGAAACTGAGGAAGAAATGAGGCAGCATTACCCACGTTTGTTTGAGGAATAACAGGTTTCGGGGACGAAACCTATTTAAGGGGGGTGGACTTGTAACACCCGGTTATTTATTTATTTTGAAACCGACGAAGGGAGAAAAAGAAATAATGTCCTAAGTCGAGGGACCAAACTCGCCAACGAAGAAAAGTTGGAAATGTGGTGATATGTGTAGGAAGAGGGCTGCCATACTCTCCCCAGACACTCACATTTCAGCCAAGAAAATAGAGAAGAAGAGAGAATGAAGAGAAAAAGTTGGTTTGGGTTGGTTAGAGTGGCCAAAATCATTAAGAAGCGAGTCAAATCGAAGCTCTTCTCATCATGGTCGTTTCTGTGAGTTCTAAGACCCCTGCTTTAAACATTTTTGAATGATTTGGGGCTAGAAAACATCTGAAAATCAGGTTTTTGGGTATGCGCATGTTTGATCCGTTTGTGTATGTGTATGTGTATGTATGATCCGTTTGAGTCTTGATTGTGAACTTGTGTGTACTTGAATGGTGTTGTGGTATACATTCCTTTGGCCTAGGATGGTTGATTTGGGCTTATTAATGTGTTTAGATGAGTTTGGAGGTCGAAAAGGGCAGATTGCGTTCGGCTGGAACTGCACTCTGCATCAGCTAGGGCTAGGCGACCGAATGGAGACCGAAAGGAGGCCATATGCCCGAATAGGGTGCGATTGCTGTCCATTCGCACAATTGGGGTCCATTCACACGATTGATGGTCCATTCGTACCATTGATGGGCCAGTCGCATGGAGGTCATGCGGTTGAAGGTCCAGTCGCACAAGTGCTCATTCGCATTAGTCCTATTCACATGAGGTTCATCTGCATTAGTCCATTCGCACGATTGGTTGTTTATTCGCATGAGTGTTCATTCGCATTGGTTCATTCGCATGGAGGACATGTGACTAAAGGGCGTCCACACGCCCGAATAGGGCTGTGCACCCGAGGTGAAGTGTAGTTTAACTTCTGACTTTCGGGGGAAAGTGCAGATGTAAGTTTTGATGTAAGGGTTCCCATAAGCTCATGTAAGGTGACGATTGAGGACTTAGAGGGCATGTTAGGCATGATGATGATGTTGCATGTTTATGCATGTTGCATGTTATGTATGTATGATGTTGCCCTGTATGACGTGATGACTGTGCATGCTGATGTTCCTTATTATGATGTTTGTTTACTGTGCCATCCGTCACCTAAAGGTCCGTCAATTAATGTGGTCTTCGTTAACTTTCCCTAGATCGTTCATTCCTTATCTTTATTAACTATTCGTGTGGATATCATACTTGTATTACCATCCTTATGCTTGTGCTATCGTCGAAACGTTTGCCATCATTAAAACTTTTACGAATTTCATCCTTATTATCACTAAATATATCACTTTTATATAATAATATTATTTTGATAAAAACATTTTTAAGTACAAATTATCATTTATTACACTTCCGTCATTAATATAACAAACACTTTTAAAGTCGTTTTCAACCGAAACAAACTTTGGGGAACTCGGAGTCTAAGTGCAGGGACTAAAATTGCCATTTTTCAAACTTGGGATGGGTATAAAAACCACCATTTCCCAGCCATTCTCCATTCTCCATCTTCCTCTTCTTCATTCTCTCCTTCACTTTCATCTCCTCCCTTGCACCAAAACCGCCCCGTTTCATCTCGTTTTCATCATCTACACTTCATCTACAACCTAGTCTAGTCCATCCTTGCAGGTAGACGACCTTGGTTGTCCCTTTCTTTCTTAGGCAACTAGGTCGATCATGCGACTGAACTGTGCGACTGGGTGAGTCGTGCGACCGAGTCGTGCGACTGTGTGTTATGCGTGCGATAGACTCAATGCGGATGAGTGATGCGTGTGATTGTGTCAATGCGGATGAATGTGTGCGATTGTGCGTGTATCGCACGACTGAGTGCCAGTCGCACGAATGGAGGTTCAGACGTACGAATGAAGCTGATTTGTACGAATGGAGGTTGATTCGTGTGTATGGAGATTGAGTCGTGCGATTGGGTACTGTGTGGTATGACTAAATGCCAGTCGTACGAATGAAGGTTCAATCATATGAATGAAGCTGATTCATACGAATGAAGGTTGATTCATGCGAATGGAGTGTTGAGTCGAGCGTGCGGTCCTGTCGTGTGATTGAAGATGTTGTGTGTGTGAGTTTCCTTCTTGAATGTCCTGTGATGATAAGGTAACATAAACACAATTGTCATTGCTCAACCACAAAGATTAAAGTCAATGCTATCAACACAAATACTATTCCCAATCAAATCAACCTAACGTTTTACAAACTATCAACAACCGATTTGTGGCTATTAATATTTTACGAATACTTCACTTATAACAATGAATCTTTTACACAATATCACCGGCAATGGTGACGGTTTCTAATACGTGTGTCAGCTTGTGTGTGTGTGTTATGCGCGACCGAACCGAAACAACCCGAACTGACTGAACGCTGCTATTTACTTTATACATATCGTTAATGCTTAACAATTGTTGGAGCATATATAGTCATATATAATGTGTCCGTCACTTGTCGAATAGTCTAGGCTTAATGTTATACACCTGATATGTTGTAAACACATGAAACTGGGTCATTCGCAGAAGCATATGCGAATGAAACTCAGTGGTACGACTGAGCCATTCTAATGGACCAGCCGGGCGACTAAGAGATGCGATTGGGACATTCGTAAGACTAAACCATAAGTATGGTCAAGTCATACAATTGAACCATACACATGGTCCAGTCGTACGATTGAACCATACGCATGGTCCAATCGCACGAATGGGCCCAGTCGCTTCTAATATGGGCCGAGGCCTATATATACTAGTTTCAATGTGTAGAGAGTCAAAGGGTTTTAGAGAGATTTTGTGCCCGGGAGCCTAGGGCTGCCGGATGAGAGGGGAGATCATGCTCGATCTTCCCCTTGCCAAGAGTCTTGATTCTTATATTGTAACGAGCTTGTAATCGTTAGGTTTTATCAATGAAACCATTAAATTATAGTTCGTATTATTGGTTGACTTTTGGTTTGTGCTGTTTGTTTATCCTTCCGTCAAGAATATGCTCGGACGTTTATCAATCCAATCCGACTTCACAATTGGTATCAGAGCCGGTTACCGCTGGAATGATCTAACAATCATTCTAGCAACCCGAGCTCTTGATTTCTGGATCAAATTTCACATCTTGACGTTAAACCCACTTTGTGTTCTTCGTGTTTTGCTCAGATCATGTTACGTGTGGTGTTTCTATAATAAACCTACACTCGAAACCACGTTCCGATCACCCATTCGAATCTGATGATGTCTATTTTGTCTCGGTTCATGTATAATTTGTGATATTAGGGTTTTGGCCAGCCCTGGTGGCTGCAGATCTAAAAATCTGCGTGTAGACCTGTTCATGCGACTGGGCCATGCGAATGGATCTTCGTACGACTAGACCATCCGAATGGACCATTCGTACGACTGGACCAGTCGTATGTTCAGTCGTGCAAGTGGACCAATCATATGTTCAATCGCATGAATGAGCCATCCGCATTGACTCATCCGCATTTGTTCCGGACCCAAAAAAAAGAGTCTGGAACAGCTTGCACAGATTTGAAGATGAGCAAAGCATATACATCCTCAGGTTCTTTTGTCAAATAAGTTCTATGTATACCCTATTATTCATCGGACTTCCAGAATATGTGAATGCAATTGGACCACGAAAGAGAGAAGAGAAGATGTCAGCAGTTGTTGCTGATTTTGTGGGGTAGTTAGGAGCATCTGACTACTTATGGACCAATCAAGTTATATTTATCCGCACAGAAAGGATTATGCTTCTTAGGGGGAATCCATGTATAAGAAAAGTGAAGACGCAATCAGAAAGTGATGATGTGAACCGGTTTCCGATGATGAATATTCGTGCATGGTGATTTGGTTGATATTGTTAGCTGTGGATTGCAACCTTCAACCTTTTTCCCAATACACCGTGTGAAGACGCAAGGAGAGCACAATGTCTATATATTGGGATATGCTGAATGTGAGGGGGAATTTCTGCAGGTGTTGATGTTAATCAGGTTAGCCTGTGTGAATATTGAAGCAATGGAAAATTGTTCATGTCAGTATCTTGAAAAATCAGTCATATGGGGAATGTTGCTACTATGATGGTGTTCTACAAAGTAAACGAAAGTTGTTGTTCCTAAATTCATTTTTAGGGAGGTGTAGCAACCTGACAGATCTGCAACGTTGGCTAATATAGTTTTCGTTTGATTCTATTGGCAACCAGAGCAAAGATTGACTGAAGATTGTAAGTGGTGTTATCTACTATTCGCAAGCAACGTCCCAGGTGGAATTTGTTGGAGCATATATTGTCATATATAGTGTGTCCATCACTTGTCGAATAGCCTAGGCTTAATGTAATACACCTGATATGTTGTAAACACATAAAACTGGTTCATTCGTAGGAGCATATGCGAATGAGACTTAGTCTTACGACTAAGCTATGCTAATAGACCAGCCATGCGACTGAGAGGTGCGATTGGGGCATTCGTGAGACTGAACCATAAGTATGGTCCAGTCGTACGATTGAACCAATCACATGGTCCAGTCGTACGACTGAACCATGCGCATGGTCCAATCGCATGAATGGGCCAGTCGCATCTAATATGGGCCGAGGCCTATATATACTAGTTTCAATGTGTAGAGAGTCAAAGGGTTTTAGAGAGATTGTGTGCCCGGGAGCCTAGGGATGCCAGATGAGAGGGGAGATCATGCTCGATCTTCCCCTTGCCATGAGTCTTGATTCTTATGTTGTAACGAGCTTGTAATCGTTAGGTTTTATCAATGAAACCATTCAATTATAGTTCGTATTAATGGTTGACTTTTGGTTTGTGCTGTTTGTTTATCCTTCCATCAAGAACATGCTCGGATGTTTATCGATCCAAACCGACTTCACAATTGGTATCAGAGCCGGTTACCGCTGGAATGATCTAACAATCATTCTAGCAACCCGAGCTCTTGATTTCTGGATCAAATTTCTGATCTTGACGTTAAACCTATGTTCTTCATGTTTTGCTCAGATCGTGTTACATGTGGTGTTTCTATGTTAAAATTGCACTAGAAACCACGTTCCCATCACCCCTTCGAATCTAATGATGTCTATTTTGTCTCGGTTCATGTATAATTCGTCAGATTAGGGTTTTGGGCAGCCCTGGCGGCTGCAGATCTGAAAATCTGCGTGCAGATCCGTTCATGCGACTGGGCCATTCGAATGGAGCATTCGTACGACTAGACCATCCGAATGAACCATTCGTTCGACTGGACCAGTCGTATGTTCAGTCGTGCGAGTGGACCAATCATATGTTCAATCACATGAATAACCCATCCGCAATTGTTCCAGAACAAAAAAAAAGAGTCTGGAACAGCTTCTTGCACAGATTTGAAGATGAGCAAAGCATATACACCTTGAGGTTCTTATGTCAAATAAGTTCGATGCATACCCCATTATTCGTCGGACTTCCAGAATAGGTGAATGTAATTGGAACACGAAAGAGAGAAGAGAAGATGTCAGCATTTGTTGCTGATTTTGTGGGGTAGTCAGGAGCATCTGACTACTTGTGGACCAATCAAGTTATATTTATCCACACAGAAAGGATTCAGCTTCTTAGGGGGAATCCATGTATAGAGAAAGTGAAGACGCAATTAGAAAGTGATGATGTGAACCGGTTTCTGATGATGAATCTTCGTGCATGCTGATTTGGTTGATATTGTCAACTGTGGATTGGAACCTTCAACCTGTTGCCCAATACACCATGTGAAGACGCAAGGAGAGAATAATGTCTATATGTTGGGATATAATGAATATGAGGGGGAGTTTCTGCAGGTGTTGATGTTAATCAGGTTAGCCTGTGTGAAGATTAAAGCAATGGAAACCTGTTCATGTCATTATCTGGAAAAAATCAGTCATATGGTGTAATCTTGCTACTATGATGGTGTTCTACAAAGTAAACAAAAGCTGTTGTGCCTGAATTCATTTTCAGGGAGGTGTAGCAACCTGACGGATCTGGAACGTTGGCTAATATGGTTTTCATCTGATGCTATTGGCAACCAGAGCAAAGATTGACTGAAGATTGTAAGAGGTGTTATCTACTATTCGCAAGCAACAACCAAGGGGGAATTTGTTGGAGCATATATTGTCATATATAGTGTGTCCGTCGCTTGCCGAATAGTCTAGGCTTAATGTAATACACCTGATATGTTGTAAACAAATGAAACTGGGTCATTCATAGGAGCATATGCGAATGAGACTCAGTCTTACGACTAAGCCATGCTACTGGACCAGCCGTGCGACTGAAATGTGTGATTGGGGCATTCGTGAGACTGAACCATAAGTATGGTCCAGCCGTATGATTGAACCATACGCATGGTCCAGTCGTACGATTGAACCATACGCATGGTCCACTCGCAAGAATGGGCCCAGTCGCATCTAATATGGGTCGAGGCCTATATATACTAGTTTCAATACGTAGAGAGTCGAAGGGTTTTAGAGAGATTGTGTGCCCGGGAGCCTAGGGCTGCCAGATGAGAGGGGAGATCATGCTCGATCTTCCCGTTGCCAAGAGTCTGGATTCTTATGTTGTAACGAGCTTGTAATCGTTAGGTTTTATCAATGAAACCCTTCAATTATAGTTCGTATTATTGGTTGACTTTTGGTTTGTGCTGTTTGTTTATCCTTCCGTCAAGAACATGCTCAAATGTTTATCGATCCAAACCGACTTCACAACAATAACTATCAATAGGTGTTTGACCGTTCTTTGGATACAACACTTGGGAAACTTTGATCATTCATACTTACCACTAAAGAAGTGAGTTTCGTGGCCCCTTTTTATGCTTATACAACTTTTCAATCATTTACAAACATGGGGGAAAAGTATGCTCACCCGTTTTCTATGTTGTACAACTTACATACAATTTACAAACTTGGAATCAACGTGATACTGTTTTGTGAGTACTTATCTGATACATGCTTAGTTCTGCTGTGTGGTTCTTTCTTCACAACCATTTAATGCCAGTGTGGGAACCGACAAAGAGGTATTGGTAGTACTACTGGGTTGACACCCCCACCCTCGATTGTTGGTATACTAGTTAGTAGCAACAGTCGCGAGGAACGAGCCTTGGTTGAATATATTCCGACAAGATTCTTTGTCTACGTCGTTAGGTTTGGTTGTAAAGCTCATGTCATGTGATTTTGCTTACTTATAACTGCATTCACGGTATTCCGCCACAACTATTATGCAACATCAATTACTTATTTACATTTAAACATGCGAGCTCACCAACAACTTTGTTGACCATTTTGAGAATATCTTTTCAGGTGATCATGCTAATTGAAGATCTAGGTGTGCTGCTTTAGTGGGGACCCAAGGATGCATTTTGAGACTAAACATTGTCCTTTGCAACTTTGTTGTAGTTTGCTTTAAACAACATTATACTTTTGTAACTTCTTCCCGGGTTGTGGGAATTACATACAATGTTATCATCTTTGTTTATGTGAATCATTTAACGTATTTATGCTTATTGCTATGTTGTCGTGAATATTGACTAAACACGACACAAGTCCCCTTATTGTCGGGTGTCGTCATGACACGCTTGTCATCATTTAATATATTGCATCTCTATCGCTTACCATGTGTTATGACGATCCCGTCTCGTTACATCCCCGTGTTTCCACTCTCAGCGGGGCTGTGATAGACTGGTATCAGAGCCATTAGTTATAGAGAATTAGGCAATTCACTTGACCTAGACTATAACCTAGGAACCTTTATGTAGATGTGCATGCTAGGGTTGTGTGCATTTTATATCTCGTGTATGTGTTCCTCTTTGCTTGATTCGTTCATCTATATACCTTGTCATCTTTTCACCCTATGAGATAGCCCTTGTGCTCACTCCTTATGGGATGTTTCTATCAATTCTTCCGTTCCCTCTACGCGCCAAGTTGGTTTATCAAATCCGGAAATAAACCCGAAGAGATCTCCACAGATCATGCTATTGTGCTTGACCTTGGACATTGAGAATTACCCTGAGGAGGTTATGTCTGAAACCACGAAAGAGGAGGAGATAGACAACCTTCGCTAGACTAACGTGATTATATGCATGGGTTTTCAGTTATTATGATGGATTACTATTGGAACATTTCCAATTCATGTTGTGAGAATTACATGACTTGTATGTGATGTGTGGTAACAACAAGTGTGATATTAACTTGGAATGCTAGACTTTGATGAGTAGTACGGTTAATATGCTTTGAAATGGTTAAAGTTTATGTGTTTACTACTTTTATGAATAGAAAATGCCGCCTCGAAGAGTTACCCACAACAATAGTAGCGGAAGTGAAGCACCGAGGGGCAGAGGTAGAGGCAGAGGTAGAGCACTAAGAACAAATGATGGCCCTGCCAGCAACAATCAGGGAACAGGAAACGCTGACGTGGCAGCCCTGATCGCTCAACAGCTGGCCGCACTAATCCCGACTATCCTGGCCCAAGTGAGCGATGCTCTTCAAAATCACCACCCCACGGGGATGGTGGCAATGATAATGAAGATAATGGGAACCCGAATGGGAATGAGAGCATCCAGGAGACCGGGAGTGGTTGTACAATCGGTAATGAGACTGGGGTTGTTAAGGCTAGAACGGGGTGTCCGTACAAAGAGTTTGTGGCCTGCAAACCAAGAGAGTTTGATGGAAAAGGTGGAGCTATAGCCCTGACCTGATGGCTTGAGAAAATGGAGGCAGTAATTGATATCAGCGAGTGCCTCGACAGCCAGAAAATCAAGTACGCCACGTGCTCACTACAGGGCGAGGCACTAACTTTGTGGAACACACAGATGCAGGCTAGGGGAAGAGAAGCGGCGATTAAGATGTCATGGGATGAGTTTAAGGCCATAATCACCGAGGAATACTACCCTCTCAATAAGATGCAAAAACTGGAACATGAATTCTAGAATCATGCTATGGTGGGGGTTGGGCACTCTGCTTACACTGATTGTTTTCATGAGTTGGCAAGATTGGTTCCACATATGGTTGCTCCGGAATCAAACAGGATTGAGAGGTACATTTGGGGACTTGCACCTCAAATCCGGGCTATGGTAACAACAGCTGCTCCTCCTATGATTCAGAGCGCAATTCTAAAGGCTGGCTTTTTAACTGATGAGATGGTGAGAATAGGTGTATTGGGAAGGGGAGTAGAGAAGAGAAAAAATGTTGGGGAAATGAGCCGGTAGAGTGCCGAGAAATTTGATAAAGGGCCAGGACAACCAGGAATTTTATGGCCATGACACAAGGCAGGGGAGAGTATGTTGGGTCGCACCCCAAATGTGATAGGTGTAATTTCCATCATCCCCCAGCAATGTCGTGCGGGGTGTGCGTGAACTGTAGATGCACCGGGCATCTAGCAAAAGACTACAGAACGGCGCCGAATACGGTGGCACTAGTCAACGCGGTTAACCCCACTGGGAATGCCAGAGGCTGTTATGAGTGTGGAAGCCCTGATCACTACAGAAATACGTGCCCCAAACTGAATCGGGCGCCGGGTCAACAAGGGAACAACCAGCAACTGATGATCGCCATAGCTGGAAATCAAGGCCCGGGAAATCAGGGGAATACAACTCGGGGACGTGCATTTGTGATTAGAGCCAACGATGCCCGTCAGGGCCTAAATGTTGTCACGGGTACACACTTACTCAATAATCACTTCGCATCTATATTGTTTGATACTAGAGTAGACAATAACTTTATATCATCTGAGTTTGTGGAATTGCTTGATATGAGTCCTAGTAGGCTAGAAACTTGCATTCTATAGAAATGGCCAATGGTAGGGTTGTTTAGGCTGATGAAATCATTAGAAAGTGGTTGTTGATATTGGAGGACCATGCCTTCGATATAGACATGGTGCCCTTTGAGTTAGGAAGTTTCGACGTGATTGTGGGAATGGACTGGTTATCAAAACACGGAGCTGAGATTGTTTGTCGGGATAATGTAGTACGAATACCCATGCGAGACGGGGTGGTACTTAGAATCCAAGGAGAACAACCGGGAAGAAACCTAAAGCTTATCTCCTGCATGAAAGCATGCCGAAGTTTACGAAAACAGTGCTACGCTTTTCTGGCTCATGTGGTAGAAAAGAAGGAAGAAGCAAGGAGACTGGTAGATATTCCAGTAGTACGGGACTACCCAGATGTATTTCCTGATGACTTGTCTGGTTTACCTCCTCCACGGCAGGTGGAATTTCGTATAGATTTGGTTCCTGGAGCTACACCGGTAGCAAAGACACCATACCGGTTAGCACCATCTGAAATGCAAGAATTATCTAGTCAGTTACAGGACCGACGGGAGAAGGGTTTTATTCGGCCGATTCACTCACCATGGGGAGCACCAGTGTTATTTGTCAAAAAGAAAGATGGGTCGTTCCGAATGTATATCAATTATCGTGAGCTGAACAAGTTAACTGTGAAGAATCGTTATCCCCTCCCCAGGATCGACGATTTGTTTGACCAGCTGCAAGGAGCTTCGTATTTCCCTAAGATCGACCTTCGTTCTGGATATCATCAACTAAGGGTTTTCGAGGACGACATACCGAAAACACTGTTTAAAACTCGTTATGGGCACTATGAGTTCTTGGTCATGCCATTTGGGCTCACTAACATACTAGCTGTGTTTATGGACATAATGAATCGGGTGTGTAAACCTTACTTTGATAAGTTTGTGATCGTATTCATAGACGATATACTTATCTACTCACCATCGAAAGAGGATCACAAAGAACACCTTCGGGCAATACTGGAACTGTAACATGAAGAGAAACTTTTCGCCAAGTTCTCAAAGTGTGAATTCTGGTTGTGGGAAGTGAAGTTTTGGGTTATGTGGTTAACGAGGATGGGATTCATGTAGATCCCGGCAAGATCGAAGCGGTGAAGAAATGAGATGCACGCAGACGCCTTCAGAGATACGGCAATTCATAGGATTGCCCGGATACTATCATCGTTTCATCGCAATTTTTTCAAGATCGCTCAACCGTTAACACTGCTGACTCAAAAAGACAAGAAGTTTGATTGGGGACATGCATAAGAACAAGCGTTCCAAATGTTGAGAGAGAAGTTGTGCAATGCGCTGATATTGTCCCCCCTAGATGGAACTGATGATTTTGTGGTATACTGTGATACTTCACATCAAGGATTGGGATGTGTACTAATGCAGAAGGATAAGGTGATATCCTATGCTTCGCGACAAGTTAAGGTGCATGAAAAGAAGTATACAAACCCATGATTTCGAGTTGGGCACTGTAGTATTTGCACTTAAGATACAGAGGCATATTACCTCTACGGAACCAAATGCGTCATCTACACTGATCATAAGAGCCTGCAACATATCCTGGATCAGAAAGAGCTTAATATGCATCAACGATGTTGGGTAGAGCTTTTTAGTGACTAGGATTGTGAAATCCGGTATCATCCGGGGAAAGCCAACATGGTGGCTATTGCTTTAAGCCGCAAAGAACGCGCGAAACCACTACGTGGTTAAGAGTTGGGATTGACGATTCAAACGAATTAGAAAGCTCAGATCCAAATTGCACAAAGTGAGGCATTGAATAAAGAAAACCTTTTGGGAGAAGAACTCCGAGGGTTGGATAAACAAATGATTTGCAAGGATGATGGTATACAGTACTTCATAGATCATATATGGGTACCTAGATAGGGAGGTGTACGTACCCTGGTCATGGATGAAGCACACAAGATGCGATATTCTATTCATCCTGGTGCAGACAAGATGTACCACGATCTCAAGGATCTGTACTGGTGGCTAGGCATGAAGAAAGACATTGCTATGTACGTAATATGCTTGACATGCTCGAAAGTTAAAGCTGAACATCAGAAACCATCAGGATTATTGCAGCAACCAGAAATTCCCGAGTGGAAATGGGAGAACATAGCTATGGATTTCATTACCAAACTCCCTAGAACGACGAGTGGGTATGACTCGATATGGGTCGTGGTGGATCGGATGATGAAGTCAGCTCATTTCTTGCCGATCCGAGAAGACTACAAAATGGATAAATTGGTGAGATTATACACAAAAGAGGTCGTGACAAGACATGGAGTACCGGTGTCGATGATATCTGACCGTGACAGCGAATTTACTTCACGATTTTGGCAGACGCTATAGAAAGTGATGGGCACTCGATTAGATATGAGTACAGCCTATCACCCATATATAGACGGCCAAAGTGAACGAACTATACAAACGTTGGAAGACATGTTGAGGGCCTGTGTAATCGACTTTCGTGGTAGTTGGGACACTCATTTACTGTTGATTGAGTTCTCTTACAACAATAACTACCATACCAGCATTGGGTGTGCTCCATTCGAAGCGTTGTATGGAAGAAAATGCAGATCTCCCGTTTGTTGGGCCGAGATTGGTGAATGTCAATTAGCAGGCCAAGAGATCATTCAAGAAACAAACGATAATATTTTCCAAATCAAAGACCGACTAAAAGCTGTTAGAGATCGCCAAAAGAGCTATGCCGACAACCGTCGGAAGCCTCTAGAATTTAACGTTGGAGATCACGTTTTACTCAAAGTCTCTCCTTGGAAAGGAATTGTTCGGTTTGGAAAGAAAGGGAAGTTAGCCTAAAGATACGTAGGACCATTCGAGATTACAACAAGGATTGGTCCAATGGCTTACCGATTAAGGTTACCATAAGAACTCAGCGACGTACATGATACTTTCCACGTGTCGAACCTGAAGAAGTGTTTGGCCGATGAGTCACTTCACATACCAATTGAGGACATCAAGATTGACGAAAAGCTTCATTTTTTCAGGAACCCATTGAGATCATGGATCGAAAGGTCAAGCAATTGAAGCGCAGTAGAATACCAATTGTACGCGTGAGATGGAATTCAAAACGAGGGCCAGAGTTTACATGGGATCGAGAAGATCAGATGAAACTTAAATATCCACATCTATTCGAGGATGACACTCTTGGACCGGACTCCAGCTGAATTTCGGGACGAAATTCTTTCAATTGGGGGATACTGTGACATCCATCACCTAAAGGTCCGTCAATTAATGTGATTTTCGTTAACTTTCTCTTGATCATTCATTCCTCATCTTTATTAACTATTCGTGTGGATATCATACTTGTTTTACCATCCTTATGCTTGTGCTATCGTCGAACGTTTGCTATCTTTAAAACTTTTATGAATTTCATCGTTATTATCACTAAACATATTGCTTTTACATAACAATATTATCATTGATAAAACCATTTTTAAGTACAACTTATCATTTATTAGACTTCTGTCATTAATATAACAAACACTTTTAAAGTCGTTTTCAACCGAAACAAACTATGGGGAACTCGGGGGCTAAGTGCAGGGACTAAAATTGACATTTTGCAAACTTGGGATGGGTATAAAAACCCCCATTTCCGAGCCATTCTCCATTCTCCATCTTCTTCTTCTTCATTCTCTCCTTTACTTTCATCTCCTCCCTTGCACCAAAACCACCTCAATTCGTCTCGTTTTCGTCGTCTAGACTTCATCTACACCTAGTATACTACATCCTTGCAGGCAGACGACCTTGGTTGTCCCTTTCTTGCTGGTTTTACTGTTGTCCATTTCTAGGGTTTTGGGTGTTCGGGTTCAACCCGAACACATGTGGTCGCGTGGGTGCGTGTGATGTCTTTCTGCGTGTGTTTCTTGTTGGTGTATGTTAGTAGAGTGTTTCTGGATGTTCTTGTGGTGTAAAACCCATGCACGGAGCAGCCGGAGGCTGCTCTGCACTTCTGCAGTCGCGATTCTGCTGTTTGGGTGACTGGGTCGATCATGCAACTGAACTGTGCGACAGGGTGAGTCATGCGACTGTGTCGTGCGGCTGAGTCATGCGACTGTGTGATGCGTGCGATTGAGTCATTGTGGACGAGTGATGCGTGCGATTGAGTCAATACGGATGAGTGATGCGTGTGATTGAGTCAATGCAGATGAGTGATGCGTGCGATTGAGTCAATGCGGATGAATGTGTGCGATTGTGCGTGTATCGCACGACTGAGTGCCAGTCGCACGAATAGAGGTTCAGGCGTGTGAATGAAGCTGATTTGTACGAATGATGGTTGATTTGTGCGTATGGAGGTTGAGTCGTGCGATTGGGTGTTCTGTGGTACGACTGAATGCCAGTCGTACGAATGAAGGTTCAATCGTATGAATGAAGCCGATTCGTACGAATGAAGGTTGATTCGTGTGAAGGGAGTGTTGAGTTGAGCGTCTGGTCCTGTCATGTGATTGAAGATGCTGTGTGTGTGAGTTTCCTTCTTGAATGTCGTGTGATGATAAGGTAACATCAACACAATTGTCATTGCTCGACCACAAAGATTAAAGTCAACGCTATCAAGGCCACAAATACTATTCCCAAATCAAATCCAGGCCATAAATACTATTCCCAAATTAAATCAACCTAACGTTTTACAAATTATCATCAACTGATTTGTGACTACTAATATTTTACAAATACTTCTCTTATAACAATGAATCTTTTACACAATATCACCGGAAATGGCGAAGGTTTCTATTACTTGGATCTACATCTTTACGGGTCAGCTTAGTCAGCGGGGAGGCTATGTTGGAGAAGTCCTCAATGAACATTCGATAATATCCCGCCAACCCCATGAAGCTACGAATCTGGGATGGCGTCTTCGGTGACTTCCATTGCATAACCACCTCCACCTTTGTCGGGTCCACCATAATCACATCAGGATTCACCACATGACCCAAGAATTAGACCTCGTGCAACCAGAACGCGCACTTGGAGAATGTAGCATACAACTTCTCCCTCCTTAACGTCTCCAACACCTCCCGAATGTGACCGGCATGATCATTCTTGCTCTTCGAATAAATCAGGATATCATCAATAAACACAATCACTGATTTATCCATCATCGGCTGACAAACACGGTTCATCAAATCCATAAAAGCAGCTGGCGCATTGGTCAATCCAAAAGACATGACAAGAAACTCGTAGTGACCATATGACGTGCGAAAAGCTGTCTTAGGAATATCCTGCTCCTTTACTTTCAACTGATGGTAGCCAGATCGAAGGTCTATCCTTGAAAACCAACTGGCACCCTGAAACTGATCGAACAAATCATCTATTCTCGGTAAGGGGTATCGGTTCTTCACTGTCAACTTATTAAGCTCACGGTAGTCAATGCACATGCTCATACTACCGTCTTTCTTCTTTACAAAGAGGACCTGAGCAGCCCAATGAGAGATACTCTTTAAGTCACCACCACCGTGCACTCTTGTTCTTCATCGGGGCACCACCCCGACCAAACCTTTTCCCATGCCAGTTTCGATCACCTCCACTCTTCTACCTCTTTCAGTCACCACCATCGTTCTCTCATCATACAGTCTCCCCGCCATATCCACTGCTGACCTAAACGTGCTTGGCTGGGTGGCGATCATGTGCCTGTCAATATCCGCTGACAAACCATGAATATACCTCTTGATCTTTTGAGGCAGAGGTGTCACCTGATCCGGCACCAGACATGCCATTTCGTTAAATTTGTGGTGTACTACAGGTGTGTCACGGTTCCCGCCTCCAGCTGCAGGAACTCTCTTTCTACTTATCCATCTCTTTGTGAGGACAGAATTCCTCAGTCACTAACTTCTTCAGTGCATGCCATCTCATTCTCCCAATGGCCCTACTACCCTCGTCCTCCCGCGGACCTGTTTCTCTCCTTTCATTCCCCTTCCCGTACCGCCTTAATCACTTCGGTCACCACAGACGGTATGATTGTCTGTATAACCTGGTCGACTTCTTCCACCACAGCCTCCTTTACAGAGGCTCTCAGATTGGCATTGTCGTTGCCACCCTCCGGATGAGGGGTCTCAGGTTCTTCAGCAACCACCTTCTCAACTCTGGGTATCCCTCTCTTGGGTCATGGTGCAGCACCGTGACTTCCACCGCGAGAGGCTTTTGAAGATCTACCACCGGCCATCCTCTAAGCGCACTATCAGATTCAAACACCAACATGGTCATTCTAGGGAACAGCTTAGTTTCTGTCAAGTATAGTAAGTCCCTAATTACAATGGCCCGTTGTGATTACCCACTTACTTTACTCTTCATACCCCAAGCATTACCTGTCCTGACTACACCAATATTTAAACCTACATACAACACATAACCACATACCATGCGCACATAAAACCGGTTAACTTTACGAAAATACCTGATGGCACACAGCTACTCAGATTGGCATCCCATTCCCCATTCCGTCCCATTCTCAGTTTAAGTTAAGGTTTATTTTGAAAATTTACCAATTTCACTTAAACTTTGGCTCTGAGACCAACTTGTAAGACCCCATTCCCAGAGACCTCACAATTGGTCATTCACAGCATTAAATACATTAGACATTATAAATTAACGAGTTTAAGCAGCGGAATTGTTTTGTCAAAAGACATTCATTTCACTAAAGACATTGTTGCTCGGCAATACACTATAGGTTTACCGAATACAAAAGAATTGTTTAATTGTATTACAAAAGAACAACGATAACAAGTATGAATGGATGACAGTCTTTCCCCTATTGAGTAACTTCACCATCGTGTCATCCTCAACAATGTTTACCTGCCAACTGAAAATGTATAAAAGTCAGCGTGCTAAGTGAGTTCTAGTTTTATAATAAAACATACTTTTCAATTGTTAAAGCCGTTCTTTACTTTCTTTCCAATCATAGTGCGCTTTACATTCATTCGTGACCATGCAACATACGTACATAACGATAATTCGATAATATAATTATTATCTTCCATTACATTTGTTAACTTTCGTTCATTTTATATGATCGTTCTCCCGAGTCTGTTGTGACAACAGGGTCGCTCACCTCATTAGCAATCCCAATGATTGCACGCTATCCGAGTCTGTTGCAACCATAGGGTTGCTCACCTCATTTCCAATCCCAATGATAGCATGCTATATGAGTCTGTTGCAACAATAGGGTTGTTCACCTCATGGCAACTTCACGATAGCACACTATAAGAGTCTGTTGCAACCAGAGGGTTGCTCACCTCATAGGCAATCTCAACGATTGCACGCTATCCATGTCTGTTGCAATAACATGGTTGCTCACCTCATATATGTGCTTGCAACCCTTTCCTTCGTTCATTCATCATTCAATAATACATGCATTCTTACTTCGTGATCATCTTTCATTATCTTTCACTTTACGTTACATAGTACTACATTCATTTATTAACATGACACGTAAAGCCATAAGAAATATAAACATACATCATCATAAGGAACATATCATACAATCATACATAATCATCAAACATCATCAATCACACATGTTCATGCATAAACACCAATCTTACATCCCATGATACATCACCCATCACAACAATTATGACTTCAAAAAGTCAACTTACGTAGCCCCAAGGAACCTCCAAAGTCAAAGCCTACATTACATTTTTTTTCTCCAGAAAATCAGAAAATATTCTAAGTGCTTAGACGCATGGGCACTATGCAGGCGCATGGGGAACACTTAGGCGCATGGGTAACTTTCAGGCACATGGGGAACACTTAGGCGCATGGGCAAATTTTAGGCGCATGGGCACTATGTAGGCGCATGAGTGCCTAGGCGAATGGGAATCCTGGACGTTTGGACAATTAGTTAATTACAGCTTAATTCTAGGCGCATGGGTACTATTTGGGCGCATGAGTTTTGGGCAAATGGGAACACTTAGGCCGTTATTTCTATTGGGCGCATGGGCCACTGCTTAGGCGCATGGGCAGACTATAACACACTTAAACATCGTAACTCAGTTCCCAATCATCATATATGGTGTTCTAAGCTTAAATCATACATCCTACTCTTAGAACATAACCATAACATTATCATCATACACAACATAGCCCAAAATCAAATCCCACCCGTAAACACATACAAATACACATACGGATAAACATAGATAAACATTGTAAAAATCGTGTAAATACATTTTCAGCCGCAAAGAATTTAAAACACAAAAAAACCAGGGTTTAGAAACTCACCTGGTGCAACTTCGGGCGTATCTTCCTTCTAACCCATATGCGAATGAGTTCAAAAACCTAAAAAGCCACAACACACACACACGAACACACACAAGCACATAAGCATACACCCAAGACCAAAACCCAACCCAAACACTTAAAAATCCATGAATTGTTACTTTGAATTCAGTCTCTTTTCTTCTTCTCCTTCAAACCGCAGTCTCTGCTCTCTTTCTCTCTCTCTAACCAAAGCAAAAAGGTGATGAAAAGTGGGGGTGGGCGGCCATGCCCACCTTTACAAAAACTTTTTTTTGTACTTTTGTCCTTTTTACACATTTAAACCCTCAATTTGGGTTTATTGACATTTCCTTTTTAAGAAATAACCGGGTGTTACAAGTCCACCCCCTTATTTAGGTTTCGTCCCCGAAACCTCTTATTCCTCGAATATATGAGGATAATGCTGCCTCATCTCCTTCTCGGTCTCCCATGTAGATTCAGATCCCTTCCTGTGCTTCCACTGTACACGCACAAGACGAAGCGCTTTATTTCTTAGCCTCTTCTCTTTTCTATCGATGATTGCCACCGGTTGCTCCACATAATTGAGGCTTTCGTCTACTTCAATATCCTCCAGTGGAACAATCATGTCTTTATCAGCTAAGCACTTTCTCAGATGTGATACATGGAATGTCGGGTGAATTCCACTTAACTCATCTCGTAGCTCCAATCTATAGACAACCTCTCCTACTGGAGCAATGATTCGGAAAGGTCCTATGTATCTCGGGCTAAGCTTACCTCATTTCCTGAATCAGATGATACCCTTCCACAATGAGACCTTCAACATAACCCGGTCACCCACCTGGAACTCAATCGGTCTGTGTCGCTTATCAGCATACGACTTCTGTCTATCTTTAGCTACATTCAGGAAGGCTTTAATCTTCTCAAGCTTCTCAGTCATAGCCTCAGTTACCTCGAAGCTCCCTAATTACTTCTAACCAATATCACCCCAACAAACGGGTGTTCTGCATCTCCTACCGTATAGTATCTCATATGGTGGCATGCCAATGCTGGCATGATAACTGTTGTTGTATGAGAATTCAGCTAACAGTAAGTGGTCATCCCAACTTCCCCCAAAATCAATCACACATGCCCGAAGTATGTCTTCCAATGTTTGAATGGTCCTTTCTGACTGACCATCTGTTTGGGGATGATAAGCCGTGCTAATATGTAACCTCGTCCCCATGGCATCGTGGAATTTCTTCCAGAATTTGGATGTAAACCGGGTATCACGGTGGATACAATTGACACCGACACACTATGATGAGATACAAATTCCTTAAGGAATAGATCTGCCAACCTCTCAGATGAATATATCTCGCGGATCGGTAGGAAGTGAGCAATCTTCGTTAGATGGTCAACAATCACCCATATGGCATCGTATCCTTTCGGAGTATGCCGCAACTTCGTAATGAAATACATGGTGATATGCTCCCACTTCTATTCCGGTATGTCCAAAGGTTGGATCTTCCCATACGACTTTTGATGCTCGGCCTTCACCTGTAAGCAAGTAAGGCACTTACTCACATACCCCACCACATCACGCTTCATACCCGGCCATCAATAATCTTTCTTCATATCTTGATACATTTTGGTGGCACCGGGATGAGTGGAGTATCGAGTCTAGTGAGCTTCATCCATAATCTTCAC